>NSJX01000016.1:8413-316612 GCA_002286715.1 Dentipellis sp. KUC8613
TAAGGGATAATGATTCAATGGCCAGGTAAGAGAGAGACAGGACAACTTCACCCAAAGTTGTCTCTTTTAGGATAATGAAAAATTTCTCTACCCCTTTAATTTAATAACATTCATTACAAGCAAAACAACCCCTGTACCAAGCACCATGAAAAGATAGGATGATTCTGGCTTGAAAATCTCATTCCTCTCAAGCCAAACTACTGCTTCAGCTCAATACAAATTTGAATTTATGAGAGACACAGACATCCAAAAATTATGAAATTTGTACTGTATGTGAATCTAATGATAGTGCATCTATATGTAGATTTTCACAGTGATTAAAGAAAAGCTGAAGCCTGTACAAAATGAACTCTAATGATTGGAAATGATTTACAAAATCTCATAAAGTAAAACATAGATGAATCAGATCCTGCCGCTTGCCGGCCCACTCCACCCTAGTGAAATTATGTAATAATTTGAAATTAAGATGCATGGACCCTCAGAGATGAATCAGAACCTGCCGCTTGCCGGCCCACTCCTCACTAGTCTCTGAGTTGGTAGGGGTCGTCGTCGCAGTTGTCGTCTGTGTTGGGTTGGTAGAAGACATGGTGTGGGCAGGTGGGGGTGGAGCGGGTTTGACTGGAGTGAACAACCCGGGTGGAGGTGGAATGACGCGAGGGAGTGGATGGGGACGAGGAGTTGGTGCAGGGGTTGTAGGTTGGGGAGGTGGTGCAATGGGTGGAGTTGGAGGTCGTAGTGAGCGTGCTCGCTGCTGTTGCAAGACTGCAAGGTGTTCCTCTTCTTCCATGGAGGCTACAAACTCGTCTGCAGTGAGGAATACGTTTGTTGATTCCCAGAACCAATCGTCTCCTTTCGCCGAGAGCTGTGGTCTCCAGGCTACAACTGTTCGAGTGAATGTTCCTGTAACTCCTCTCTTCCATGCGTAATACTTGCGGGTGACTGCGTTGAAGCTAATCCCTGTGGGTATACGGATGGGGTTGGCACGAGGGGCTTCAGGGGACTGGTCGGGAGGAGGAAGGACGTTGGCAGAGGGAGGGATACTCGGGTGGAGACAGCGGTATTCTTCTGCTGCAACGTCGAAGTCGGCAAGCTCTAGGTCGGTGTAGGTGTCCGAGAAGTACCACTGGTCGAACTGGTTATTCCTTTGGAACTGGGCAGTGTGAGATCCTCCTAAGGTGAGAACCCGATACTCAAGGTTTACGTCGTCGTATGTGAAGCCGGGAGGAAGCGGGTCACTTATATGGCGAGGGTCGGATGGGTCGATGGTCTCGGGAGTGGTGGACTCAATGGTGATTAATACAGTTCAACACGCTTCCAGAAATCCTCGTCCGTCAGTTCTTCAGTAGGTACCTGAGGTGGAACAACCACAGGTGATGCTGGCCGATAGGGCGAGGAAGATCCGAGAGATGGTGTATACCGAGCAGTGTTGTCTTCTACAGGGGAAAGGGCTCGAGGCAAGGGCGGTGGTGACGGGGAAGGTGATGGGACACCGTAGATAGTACGAGACTGAAACTGGAAGTCGGCGTCTAGTACGGCAGCTGGGGCTGGTGGAAACCGAGGATAGAAGCGATAGTAGCGAGTGTCTCGATAGCCGTAGGAAAAGGTCTCCAAGTCGACGTCAAAGGAGGTTTGGATCTGGACGTACAGGCGGATTTTGAGACGGTTCCCGTAGTTCCACTCAATAGTAACCAGCCACTGTCCGTCTATATCCCAACCGTAATCGTGACTGTGAAGATGCTCCTGAAGTTCTTCTTCTTCCCAGATGTCGACTCTGCTGACTGGTAAGGTGATAGCAAGTTGAGCAAGGATGTGATCGTGGTGAGCAGAGTTGAAGATATGTTCTCGGGAGGGCGATGTGACCATGAATTTTACGTCGTGAAGACGGCAGATGAGGGTTGATGAAAGGTGAGGTGGGTGTAGGAGAGATTGTCCAGGTGTCAAGACTGGTGCTAAGACGACTAGAGATTCGAGAACCACCCAAGTCACCGACCGGACCGGGTATGAGAGTGATTGAGGCGGATGAGAGTGCCGACGAGGTCAAGGACACAGTGCAACTGGTATTTGCCAGGTACAGTACGAGTAGACGAAATGGACAATCTAGGGAACTATGGACAGAGCGAGGTGGTATATATGTGACAGAGAACAATAGCATAGTGTCCAGAACGGGAACAATAGGGAATCTGAATGGGTACAGTAGTGTACAGTAATGGGCACAGCCCAGAATAGAGAACAATGGGACGGACCAGAAAGGGAATACAATGGGAGAGGCTATGTGGTCAAGGCTGTGTGGTCATGGGGTCAAAGGTGCATGTGATCTGTGGTATGGGTCATGTGATCGGACGCATCGCGCGGAAGGAGGCAAGGAAAGTGACAAGAAATGGAGCGATCCTTGACACAGGGTGCCCTATTCCATAGCAGTCTATAGTACTATGATAGTAGTAGTGATAGTTCTATAGCCCCAAAAGAAATAGACATTGCTATGGCTCTGTATAGGCTATGTAGGCTATGAACTTCTATAAAGCCATGTAGTTTTTGTCTGATGTAGTTCCTTAGACTGTCAATTTTGTCTGTATCATACTGTACCTGGAATACCAGCTGCACTGCACTCTGCACATCACAAGTGAGAAGTGGGCCGGCAAGCAGCATGTTCTGATTCATCTACAATATATGATATCATGTGTTATTTTGAATGAAGATGGCTCTCATAGATGAATCAGAAACTGCCGCTTGCCGGCCCACTTCTCACTTGTCCTTGACACTTGGGTGGTTGTTTCATTGGTTCTAGGCCAGTCTTGACAATGGTGTTCATATAGACACCATAGCATAGACTATCAAATATGTATGGCTATATGTACTATGGATACTTGACTAAGACCTATGGGATCTATGGAATAACATAGCTATCTATGGGTGCTATGGAACCCTCCATAGTTGACCATCTCATTCCATAGCTACCATAGTCTAGATAATTGGGCCCCTTACTATAGAATTCTAATTTTTTTTAGATGTGTTGCTAGTCATAACACAATGACATGCAGGTGCATATGCAGGGGTGAGTGAGGGCCACAGCAATGCACAGATGGCAAGCATGCACTAAAGGGAGGGAAGAGGTGGGAACAAGGGCATGCACAAGAGGATGCACATGCATGTCCATTCAAAGACATAAAAAGCATACACTTTGCCAGGGACAAACTGGCCTCCATTCTAATTTACAGGATCATGTGAATACTGAAGTAGATTGCTTTCTGATAGCCAAAACAGAACTGCCACATGTGTGCTGGCCCACTCCCACTAGTATTCCTGAGGATAGAACATGAGATCAACTTTCTACCGTAATGCCAATATTCCTGAACCAGTCAAGCCACCACCATGAATCTCTTTCCCTTCTTTTCTTTTCTTTGCTACAGGAATATCCCATATGCGCCAAAACTTTAAGTTTTCATCCCCTGCTCCAGTGCAAACCATATCACCTGCAGGACTAACAGAGCTGAAGAGCACACGTGAATCATGTGCATCCCTAATGTCGGCCACGCGTTCTAGTGATGGGTAGGCATGCACCATGATCGAATTGTTCGGATAACCATGAGTCGATAAAAATTCTTTCTTGTGAGGTGACCACTGGATTGATGTTACCTGTGCCGGAGTTTTTAAAGAATGCTGGCGCGCTCCTGTGGTGCTATTCCATACGTGAATTGCGGCGTCGTTTGTCCCTCCCCCACTTGCAAGGAGTGAAGGCTGCCATGGACACCATGCTATGGCCTGTAGTTCTGTCAGCCTCAATTTACCCGAATAAGTCTTTGACTCACTTTCACAGCAGCAGTGTGACCCCGCTTTGTCCACTTTGCCAAACCTCTCGCCCCTTCGCCTACATCTCCAACACGACCATCCCATATGTTCACTACATTGTCGTTTCCACCGCTGGCCAGCAACTCCCCATCCAGCCTCCATTTAAGACCGCAGACCTCTCCGGAATGGCCAATCAGTTCCATGACCTTGTGCCGTGCGATGCGGACATCATGGTGCCAAATGCTTCCATCGCCACAGCCAGAACTGAGGACGTGACCATGCCAGCTGAGCGATGCAATCTGTCCCTGATGACCACCCATAGTCCTGAGCTTTTGGCCCGCTTCAATGTCCCATAGCTCGACATCTCCTGTGCCCATACCGACACCAAGGAATGCTCCATCGTTCGAGAAGTCGACGGCAGAAACGTAAGTCCCCTCTGGGGCCTCTCCGACATGGTCCACAGCACCTGTATCAGCCCTCCAGATGTACGTGTTTTCCCCAAGCGCAACAGCAACAATGTTGAGAACAGACCAACTGAGTAGGTTCAGATAGAAGTCGTCCACCATACCGGGCGCATCCAATACGCGCTCTGGTTGGGTTGCGATCTTCCGTGACTTGTTCGTTACTGACCCCGTGGATGAAGAAAGCGCACCTTGCCGACTATACAAAGGACGAGCAAACTCACGCTGCTGCGCGAGAGTACTGTCAGTTGCTGCAGGTGGCGCTTCATGATATGCTAAGACACGCTTGTTGAGTGGGACGCCAGCTGCAGCAGCGAGGCGGGCAGTATGGCCTGGAGATGCGGATTGGGTATTGAGAGACATCAACTCTAGCGTGGCTGCAACGTCCGTTTCTTCACGACTCGTAATGAATCGATCTCTCGAGTCTCGCTGGACGATCCACCTGAGCAAGAGAGAAAACCCAGATAACGAGTGATAACGTACAGTGATAGCAGGCGTAGAGCGCGACCGTTTCGCTTCTGATTTCGAACCAGGAATATAATCTCGCGAGACAACATCCAACTTTGCCTCGACACCGCCCTTACGAATGACACCTCCGCTAGCCTGTCGGGACAGTAGATCTGACACGGGAATGCTTCCTGCAGTAGTAGCTCGTTTCAGAGGAGAGGGAGGTCGTGAGATGAAAGGGTTCGAGGTATCGAACGCCGGCTGCTTTGAAGTTCTCCCGCCCGTCTTTGTGGGCGACGAGATGAAGACGCTGTTCAATCCAGATATCACAGAAGGCGTGAGAGGAGTTTTCGCCACATCTGAGCGAGAGCGATGTCGGCTAGGTGTTTTCGGATTGAAAGACATAGCTAAGGCTGAAGGGGAGACGAAGTGCAACGGCCTTCAGAAGATAGAATGCAAGCTGTTCTGAACAATGTGCCAAGCGTCGCGTCAAGTTGAACCTCACGTGAACGTGGAGGCGTGGCACGGCCCACAGAGCCGCCCCGGCCCGCCCGCGCAGCCGGACGCTGTCGATGAACTCTGTGATCTTCTGATTTTTCTTTGAACACAGTAAGTATCGACGCTTCGTTTTCCGTGCGAAGGCACAGGTCAACGGCTGGTAGTATTTACATCTGGTGGCGAAACACTTCATATGTGCTATCTCCATAACATACAGTATATCCTGCTGCCCGTGCGTACGAAATACCATGATCTACCTATCCTGATAATAGCTACCACCGAGATTCTCCATACTCCGTGAGATCCTGCCTGGCAGTGCTATGTGGTCGCATGTAAGTATCCAATGAGTCCCAATACCCTTCTTCATCCGTGCATGCACCAACCATCTCAGCGAGACTCGCATTGATAGAAACGGGGGCACTATGAACCCGGCGATGGCTAATTTTCACAGATCCTTCACTAGCCGCCCAGAAATAGGGGACGGTGAGATTCGAACATGAAGTGGACGACGATAGCACAGTAACATCAGAGTTCCGCGATCCAGCCAAGTTGTGTCGCACAAGATTGTCGGTAGGAGTCAATAATGACGAGTACACTGATGAAATGAATGGTTCGGGTGCAATAGGCGGTGGGAATGGGGGAACGTGAGTAGGCGGAGGATTTGGACAAAATAGGGGCGATTGAGCAAAGACACCAACACCGTCACCGTCACTGTTAGCCGAAAACGTCTGAGAGATTTCCGATCCATCAGGACGTGTGAGCACAACGTTGTGTCCGGCGACGTTGACCCAAGGCACCGGGTCGCAAGTTGAAACCCCTGCCTTGCCGACTTGCTTTCCTTTCCCCTGTCTGCTGGCATCTGATACAAGATATCGACAAACGGCATCCTTTGATAGTTTGACGATGACCAAGCACAGTAAGAGACCGACGATAACGCTCAAGATTCCAGCTATTACAGCGACTTTACGACGGTGAAGAGATACGTCGGCATTGTCTGGTTCGGTATGGGAGGGCAAGCCTGAAGTGATAGTATTCTGACTGCATGCAGAGGATGCGGGAGACGCATGAGGAAGACCCAAGCTGAAGGAAGGTGTCCTAGAGGTCGATATAGGACCGTTTGGTGCCACAGTCGAAGAAGGCGCTTCCTGGAAGACATGGACAAGGTCGATCGTGATGGGTACAACATCATTTTGACGTTTTGCCCGCGAAGAGGAGTGTCGCCAACATGGATTCGAGTGATGCAACAAAGGTTTTCCCGCCCCACAAAGCACGGTGCTGCCGGTTCGCGTGTCTCGATGGGCCGGAAGTCCGAAGCAGGAAATAACGGCTAAGAGGAAACTCGGGATATACAAGTATATCTTCATCGAAAGACTCGCAAGGTTGAAGTGAAAGGCGGTGGGGCGGTGCGGGCGTACGAGTTGTAAAGACCGTGTGGGGAGTGGCTGGAGAGGTTGTTTGGAAGGATGCGTAGATGCTGGCGAAGCATGTGTGAACTGGAAGGGAGGTGTTTGCTGCCGAAGTACTTGAACTAGTTAGTCACGTTTAGTCACGTTCTATGGTCACGTGGGTACAACTGGGTTTGGGTCTGGCTTCAGTGACTCTGAGCTAAACCGTCGCAAGGTCCGAGGCTATAACACTTGTCTTGGTCTGCTTAGAGACTCTCCTCTGATGTTGTCCCCTGCACGTACATTTATTGGGGTTATATCTCCTATGTATAGCTTCCGATCACGACCATTCAGCTCTCCATGTTACCCTGTCTATTGCTACTTGTCTTCTCCTACAAACTATCTGGCGCAGAAAGGTGTTTTACGATGCGAGGCATCACCGCTATGTCTTCGTAGCGTCTCGAGGAGCTTTCACTCATATGACGGTATGTTCTATCCTTGTTCTGTGCGCACGAACCTGACCGCCATGTCAGCTTTGCTGCACGAAAGCGTTACAAGACCTAAAGCGGGAAGTGGGTTAGTAGGCAGCCCCCATGTCATTTTCTTGTCTCCTTAGCCATGATCTGCAGGATCAAAATTCATTTCAATGATGCCAAGGGTCAGCTTATCAAGACAGTGGAAGCTAACGAGGGCGATGACATCCTTTCGGTTGCACATGAGCATGATATCGATCTTGAAGGTCTTTATCAACTCTCTCGGTCGTAACGCATTGCCATTCTGACTCTTATGAAGGTGCATGCGAGGGTTCTGTGGCGTGTTCTACCTGTCACGTTATCATTTCACCGGAGCATTACAACTTACTACCTGAACCTGAGGATGATGAAAACGACATGCTGGACATGGCTTTTGGTTTGACGGACACAAGTAGGCTAGGCTGTCAGGTCAAGCTGACACAAGAACTTGATGGCATGACGGCTACTCTACCAGCTGCAACAAGGAACATGTTCGTAGATGGTGCGAACGTTACTTGAATGTATGCCTTCCCTTCCGAGCTGATTATCTTATCTTAGGAAAAAAGCCTACTCATCATTAAAACTCCACGAATGGTATATACTCTACTTAATAATAATCGTAGTAATGGAATAGCAGTATACGTCGCACTCTCGAAAATATGATCAAGCATCCCCACACCTAGTCACTCCTCTGTCAGTATTTGAGGCACGTTGCGGCCTGTCATCAGCCGTCTTTGCTGTACCCATAAGGCACGGTCGACAACATACCGTGGTCAGATCTAGTGCTGATTTTCTGGGAAGTAGGCACTATTGCCCAGGACTTCCAACTTTCTAACCACCTTCAATTACCATAGTATTGTTAAGTCAATGGTGTATTGATTTCGTACTTTTCACCAATCCACCGTCTATATTGAACATGCTGGTGCAAAAGACCCCTTACTATGCACTTATACGTGACTGATTGCTTCAGTTCATTGACATGGTAGAGCGAGACTTTAAGGCACATTCGTTGCTCCGTCGTCTGATGATGAACAGTTTATATTGCAAAACTTCAGGCAAATCACATAGGCACTATGGGTGCGCTGCCTTTTTCGAGTGCCGTGCGCAGACTATTGTAGCTATGTCAGTCGACATGATCCTAAGCAAAAAAAGGTGAATTACCTGTAGTCATCTCCATTTTGCGTTATATACCGAACCCATGGCAAAGCCTGATAGCCACTCTTCTCCACAATCTTGAGATATCGGACTTGTATTCCGGACACTGTGAAGTAAGGAATCTCGAATTTGACCGTGATCGGTGCACGCTTTTCGACGTCTTGTTCTAAAACCGCGTATAGGACATCATGTTTGCGTTTGCCAGGCGATATATGATTGAGCTGGAGAACGAACCTGACTTCACGCTGGGAAGACCAAAATGAGCTCGCATGAGAAATTCTCTGCCGCCGCCTAGCTGTTTGATTTTCCAGACGAAGGCCGACTTGTCCGGGGCATATTGGACAGAGCCAGTAGAGGCCTATGGGCACCACAAGCACGGATTGGCCGAGGTACGAAGAAACGTCAGAATAAGACTACAATAAAGAATACCACATACCCTGAACTTGGGACTGTCCGCATCGTCAGGGACAGGCACGTAAATCTCCACGTTGTTCGCAGTACTTCGTCGCTTGAATTGAGCTTTCACCTTGACCATGTACTCCACCCTGCTTCCTTTATGGTTCTCCACGGCAGCTTCAACCCAGACAAGCGGCTTCACAGCCTGGGACAGTCGATAGGACATAAGCTCAAATTCACCGTCTGGAGGTATGAAGGATATTGTGCGATCGTTTTCAAAGCGTGATAGACGAACGCATTGATGGAACTTGACATCCTCCAGTTCAATGGATTTTCCTCGCGACGCTGTATAGCCCGAATGAATGGTCATCCAGGCTGTCTGAGGCTCGGAATGACTTACTGCGACCTGTTGTCTCAAACATGACTTTATCATTTAGACCCAATCTCAGCTCAGGCATGCCAGACAGATAACACTTCATCTTGACAGCGCCCAAGATTTCCGACCGAACAACATTACCGTTAGCATTCACCTTACAATACGTGTGAGTGGCTGCAGGCTGTATATGGCTTCGGGAAATGATTGCGCACCAAGAGATTGACACTCTCGATAACATCCAGGAACACTTCGTTTTTCCGATACCGAATGCCTTCAGATCGCCAAGACACGGCATTAGTGACCGCCATTGGCGGTCGGACCTGAATCTCAAGCTTGTGTGATTCCTGGGTGATATACCTATGGCGCAATGAACATTACAGATGGGTAGAACGAGGGAAGGAAAGACGCACTCCTGGAGGATCTTGCTCTCTGTGGTCTGGGGATATCCAAAGTCCATCATCTCATCCAGCAGCTCGTAAATGATCACAAAGTTGTCACGAATCGACTCTTCTTCAAGTTCTTTGAAGTACTCGACAAGGACTTGTGACAGGCGATGAAGGAAGAGGATGATTTCCGCAGCATTGGAGTTTCGTCGTGATAGTGCAAGGACTGATGAACGGTACTGCTAAATTAGAGCATTCTTGCATGGACGGAGGACATACGGTAGAGATTCGAATGACGAATATGCATGTAGTTGATGCCTTGGTTCGAGAAGCAAGGGGTTACTTGCTGACCTTCTTCCTCTATCTCCAGGATCAATGGGAGGAATCGTTCGATATAGGTAGCTGGGACATCATCTCGGTATGAACGTTGGATGAGGGGTTTGCCTTTGAGGTCCAGTATTGCGATAAGACTAGCCATCATGAACGGAGGTTGGCGGTAAGTTCAATTACGGTGTCCAGCCTGCGGCCAGAGCAGTTGGGTCACGCGCGACCAACGCAACCAAGTACTTTGCCGCCGGCTGCCGGGTGAGCAAGTGGCATTTGACGCGCGAATGGCCTATAGTCATGTACGTGCTGAGAGATGGACAGGATCCAAGTGCTCGAACCCGTCCGTCTACACACCAATGTCTCTACACATGGCCGAATCTCTCCCTTCATCGGCCGTCTTCCTGAAGATCTACATCTTCTCGTCCTTCAGTACCTTCCTGTCTCCGATATCCCGGCCTATGCGCGTGTCTCTCGAGCTTTTGCTCGTCTCACCCTCGCCGATACCATCTGGAACCGACGATGGGCAGCCCTTGGAGTTGACAAGTATGCTTTTGCGTCTGTTCTAGATGGTCTTGCCGAACAAGCTCGCAAAAGAGCTCCGGAAGTTCCGCCTACTCTTGATGTTGCCGATGACGATTTTGGTGACTTTTCGTCTGCCGTAGCTCCATCGAACACAGTACAACCACAAGCCCTCTTTGTTGACACTGGCATAGCTGGCCTCAATGAGTTTGGCAATTTTGTCGGCACAGTCACCGACCTCCAGTCAATCGCCATCGCTACACAATCCCAATCCTCGCGGACTCGTTATATCCGCGCTCATTCTCTTCTCGTCCCCCTCCTACCTGCCCTCCTCGCAGCACCCCACCTAATTCTGTCTCAACTCTTCCCTCCACCCGCACCTAATCTTGCCTTCCAAGCCAAAGTCATCCATCTTCTGTCTTGTTTCCTATCTCCCGCCGTGCAACCTCTTCGCGACGATGAGTGTAATCAAGCCCGTTCTGCCCTTCGCGCAGGAGCAGAACGCTTTGAAGCTATGCTTCTCTCGGTTTTTGATGCTGCAGATGGTCGAGGAGATGAGGTAGGCATGCGTGAAGCTGCCGAAGCGAGCTGGGAGGTTTGGGAGCCTGACCGTAACTCGTTGGGTCGCAATGGTGTGGACTGGGAAATGGGACGTGTCTGGGCAGAAAAAAGAGAAATTTTCTACACAACTGGCGAGCATAGACCCCTTGACAACTTCACGTGCGCTCCAATCTTGATGACTTTACTGTTTCGCTTAACATCTTCACAGGCCTTCTGGAGCTTTGAACTTCGAGCCTATGGATGAATTCATCGGTTTTATCCTCGATGCATTGCGTGAACATGGCGCTCGATCCGTTCGCGTGTTTCCACCGGAAGCAGGTGTACTACTTGCCTTTGCTGACCGGCTGGCGAGCGACGTGGCACGTCCACCTTTCTCGGTCCCGTATTCGTTATATTCTCTGACCCGCCGCCATACCACGAATATAGGTTGGCGAATATATCACACCTCTCCTCACCCATGCTCGCTCTCTCTCCAACGGCACTACCTTTCTCACGGCCACTGCAGCTTCGTTCCGGGAAGCCTGGCGTATGGTTGACTGCATTGAAGAGGTGTCACGGGCACGAGGGGAGACAGTCACTGTTGATCGAATTCAGGCCGAAGACCTGGTGTGAGCACTTTCTTCTTTGGATCACGCCGTCCGTAGGTACAATGCTAAACGAAGCCGTCCAGGTATCGCATGTTTGAACCCAACATGGATGAATACCTTGATGAAGAAGTTGAAGCAGTCAAACGTACATTCGAGTACATATCTCGGGAGTGGGAAAAAAAGGTGCGTGCAGTCAGAAAGCTTTTACCATGGACGTGTTCCATTCTAATCTCATACAAAGTCTCCGACAACTCCACCACCGGCAGACTCGATGGCTGTGACTCAGCCATCATTTTTAATTTCCTCGTCCCCCGCACACTTGAAACGTTCAGTGCTCACCTCCTTCACAGATATGCTTCTGCTTCCCGTGGCACTCGTCCCTCGCGTAGGCGAGACCGTCGCTGCCGGTGCCGGTGCAGCGGTACAAGGCATAGCTATGCTTGATCCACGACGTTGGGCTGGACAAGGGGGTGGGGCTATGACAAGCTACACTGCTGACACCACAGGCTATCAGAGGGGTTTGGAAGAAGGATTCTTGTGGGAAGATGACGAGAAGGACAGAGACGAAGATGAATATGAAGACGGAGATGGGAAGGGAAGCGAGAACGCCGATAATACCAAGGATGCAACCACAAATTCGAGTCTCAAGTCCATAGCTTCGTCCAAACAAAAGAAGATGTATGACAACCTCCAACTTCTGCTTTCTTTGGATGTGACCCTCGAGTTGATCCACGCCGCGCGAGAGAGCTTGAAGCGTGTCGAGACGTTTATAGGGTACCCTGGAGCATATGGACATCGTGTGCGAGAAACTATGGAAGAAATTGCCGTAGAAATGATGAAAGTGCTTGGAGAACGTCATGTCAAAGGTGGCTTTGAACTGTATGCTTCTCTATTCGCTAACCCTATGGATGCATGCTGAAAGCTGATCTTCCTACCTATGATTTTGGCGTGGATAGTGCCATTAGTCATATGCGAACTTATCAACCTCCAGTCGTCACTGACATCGAGGGTGGCTCTGAGGAAAAGGCCGCGGCTGCAGCGGAAGTCCTTGCATCGAGCTCAACATCTGTAGCCCCACTCGTGCAGTTCTTCGAGCTGGTCCATATTGGGGATATGATTCAGAGCATTGTCCAGGTGTACTTTGACAAGGAGCTTGTGAGTAGGTTCAGCAGCCTAACTGATACTTGATATTGACGTTCCGGATATATACAGGCACCACACGTGGACGTCAGCGACTTTTTGAATAGCGTTGTGCGCGAGAAGAAGCGATTCGAGAACATATTGGATGATTCGGTCGCAAAAGGCTTAAACGCCGGGATTGAAGTGTTAATGAATCAAGTATTCTTGTTCCTGTCTCCCACTGTGATGAGCGGTCTGACCATTGTAAGGTTGAACATATTATCATAACTCTGACACCTCCCCGAACATACTACCCTCCCGAGGACGCTCCATTGGAACTCGGACCGACAAAGGGATGCACAGAGGCGATTAGGTGCTTACAGGAGCACTTGCAGCTGTTGAAAGGCAACGTGAACAGAGAGGTTCTAGAGGTTTTCGAGGGCGAGGTCGGCGAGCGTCTTATCGGGTTCGTCATCTTGCAAATCCTGTGAACATTGAGCGTCATGAGGTCTTTTACAGAATACTACAAAAGCACATAAAACGCCAAATTATATCACTTAATGGCGGCTTCCAGGTGATCGCGGACTTGAATGCATACCACGCATTCATCTCGACACTCAGAGTAGGCATGTCTTGCATATCTGAGGCATATTTTGACTGAAGGACAATAAATCAGATACCGTCGCTGACGGCTGGATTTGCGCATCTCAAAATGTTGGGGCACGTGTATATTGTTGATGATGCAAAGGACCTTGCGCAGATTGTGAGGGATGTGACGCGGTACGGCGGATCGTATCGACCTGAGGTACGGAGCAATGCTGAAACGGCGATGAGAAAGATGCTGACCCGAGCGAGACAGGATCTGTATGAGTTTGTGCAACGACGGAGCGACTGGAAGAAGATTGAGAAGGTGGTGGACAAGACGATGTATAACTTGAATCTGAGGGAGGACTGTGTAGTTTGTTAGAGTTATGATAGAGCGCGTGATTGTGGTTGGCAAGACAGAATAAGCGAGAATAGGCGGAGCAACAAGTTGCCAGCAACCGCGTCTGTACCGGCAAACGAGCTCACAGTTGCTCACCGCGGCTTGCTTTTTCCCGCCGCTCGTCCCGTCCGTTGCTCCAGCGACTATGTCTGTCTCTCACCACGACCAGCGTGCCAAGGTCTCCCGCAACAACCCCGTTCCACTCTTACTCTCTTCTTTCCCTGCCCCGCCGAGCTTCATTCCCACCAATGCCCTCTCTTCTCCTTCTCCGAATCCTCCTCCCTCTCTCCCCCCTGCCTCGCCCCTCCCCCCGCTTCCAGGACCGTCCCCCATCTCTGAGGAAGAGACACTTATCTTCATCTCTGCCTCCCGCTCTCGCCGCACATCCAGGATCTCTGTCTCGTCCTCTCTCTCCGACTCAACACCCGTATCTGGTCCCAAGTCCCCGTCGGCGAGCATAAATACCTTCGGACCCACTCGCATCCGCACCGAGTCCATCGCCTCTTCGTCTGCTCGGTCCATTCGCTCCCTCTCTTCTGTTAGCTCTCTCTCCACCCCTTTCACGCATGATAGCCAGAATACGCACGTGTCCATGGGCTATTCGATATCAGAGGAGGCCGCCATTGGACTTCCTCGCCTTTCCCTTGAGGAAATCGAAATCAATCGTGCTACCCCCTCTCCTATGCTTTTTACTGAACAAGACCCAGAGCATACCACCACTCCCTGCGCCGTTGACGACTCTATCTCCTCCATCAATATGGCCGACCTTCCCGCCGCCGACGACGACGACGACGATGACGCTGCTTTTGATCTTGCGGCTCAGGCTCTACACCTAGAAATGCGCGCTACGAGGTCCAAAAGCTCCCAGCACAAGTCTCGTATCGGCCGTGCTATGCACAGTGGCAGTAATTCCAATCTGTTAGACATGAACGGGCAGTCCTCGAAGTCGTTTCCTTCCAAAGAACCTGTAGGAGAGTTCCCCTCTAGGACAGAGCTAGATGGCCGCGCTTCCAGCCCTGACATATCCACAATCATGGCCGCTACCCTCCGTCCACGGCAGCGTTCGACCTCCTCCGCAGGATCGCGACCCCGATCTGTGTCTAGCCGTCGCGTACGATCTACAACGCCCAAGTCTCTTCCTGGCTCAAGGCGCACAAGCACCGCAACATCCGCCATTACATTGCATCACCGTCAAAGTGTAGGCGAGACTATACCCGCCCCGACTAGCAACTTGGCATATATGCAGTCCGCTCCGGAAGGTGATGCGTACTGGAACGAAGACTCGTACGTGGATGACTACGGGGTAGTTCCGCGTGGTGGACATGAACTCGAAGAGACGGGTTCCACTTTAGAGAACGAACAAAACGATGGAGAGTATGATTCTGATTCAAGTATTGACCTCCACACCCCTCTCCCGTGCGTATAATCTACTTCATCTCGATTTGCATGCTCATTTTCCGTGGCTCGTGCAGTAACCTCATGCTCCGCGACGGAATGCTTTCTCCACACTCCAAAATCCTTCCTCAGAATTCACGTACACCCTCTCCGCTGTTATTCACTGCGGATGGCGGACGGCCAGGAAGCATACTCAGTGTTGCATCTACTGGTGAGTCCTCTCATATTTTGGTACGCCACCGCTGAATAAATTATCCGTCAATCCATATACACATATCAATTCAGTCACCGGATCCATGATGACCAAATCAGGTATTTTCAAAGATGAACGGGATACAGCCAAGCGTAGGGTACGCCACAGAGACGGACGTCTGTTACGTGGGGGGATCGGTCTCACAACAGGTCTAGGATGGAGCGACAGGTGATTACGAAGTGACTTTCTGATACTGGCTTTTTGACTGACTTTGTTTACTTCAGTGAAGATGAAGATGCCCCATCTCCTCTTACTAAACGACTCTCGGCATTGACAATATCAAAAAAGTCATCCTCGAGCTCGCTACGCCCCCATCCACTCTCCCGTTCCTACAGCGCCGGTGAATCGATTCACAACGCGCGTCATCTAGTACAAAACAAAGGCCGTTCATCACTCCCTCCTACGTCATGGGCTCTAAGCAATAGCGACGCGTCCACTGTTTCGCCTTCTATGACAGAGCACACGTCAAATTCCCTCCCACCTCGAAGTACCCGATTCTCAGAACCTCTTCCTGGATCAGTCTCAGAAGAGAAAGAAGTCGAGACTCAGACCCCTTCAACATCTTCGTCTTCGAGTTCAGTAGCGCCAGCTACACCAGGAGATGCTGAGGATGCTGCAGGTTCGCAGTGGGGTCGGGATAAAACACTGCCTCCGTTACCAAACCTTCGACGTATTTCTTCAGCCATCAGCACCCGTTCTGCTACGGGCAGGATCACTTCTTCCCCTAATTTCACCCAGTCAATGGGGATTTCAGTTCGCCCTGGTTCATCCGCGTCTTCCTCGTCATCTGTCGGCGCGTCTATGGGTCATGGCAGACCCCGTATCGCTCCACCTACACCTCGATCATCGCCGTCGACAATGCCGCAATTCGCGTTAACTCCTCGTCCACTTCAGCTACCTTCTGCGCTAACAACAAATTTACAACCCGGTGAATCGGCAGTGAAAACTGGACTCCTCGGGTACAACCGAAATCTACACAATAAGCAGCGCTCTCGGACAGCTTCAGGACCGTCGATACCTTTGGCCAGACATGATCGTGTGGTCTTGACCCCGCCGACTGCACCAGTGGGCGCAGACTTGCAGAAACAACAAACGCCGTCTCTAGGGAACGGCTCTGAGAGGCCGAAACCTAGGACAGGAACTGGCATGGCATACCGGAAGAGCTCAAATTCAACTACTGTACAGACGAGGATGCGCCTACCATCCGCCAATGGGCAAAGGCCGGTACCCGGATCAGCAGTCGTCCTCTAAGCATTTATGTGTTCTTTTGAGAGTTCGCTGCCTTTAGCGATCGTCCTTTCTCAGCTTTCACCTCTCATTCTTCGGGATTTATCATAGGCTGCCCAACTCCTGTCATTACTGAATCCTTTGATCCTTCATGAAACCAGCCCTCTTTATTACCATTGGATTGATTCCATTAATGTTGTCGACCATTATATTAGCTTTCAACACGCAGCCTTACACTTCACTGTCCATTCAGCAATTGATACCCCTTGTATTTGGAATTAGTTCACTTCATTATATATGGATATACCCAGCGTCGTCGTGTGGTTACTCCGGGGTAGGATAGCACCATTTAGTTTGCAGTCGCGTTGAGACCTCTGTATCTGACCATATGGTTTCCCATAGCATGTTGCCGAATTGCACTGTAGCTCAAAATATCTCTGAGTCAACTACAGTAGCTCATTCTTAAGCTTGAGCTTGAGGCCTTGAGGCCTGTGGCTAAGTTCCTGATTAAGGGGGTGACTAGTGACTGAAGTACTGACGGCAAAGCACGGATATTATTACAGCAATATAATATCATCATGATGCCACCTAGTGCACGCGGCGCAATTAGGCGCCCACTCTGCATCGTGACAATTTATTACATAGACCTAGGCCGCAGGGAATAAGTCGAGACGCGTCACCTTCCGCGACAATGCCTCAGGACGACCCCAGAGATCCTTCCCATGAGACGCGGTTCACACCCCCACAGTCATGGACTCAGGAGTCTGTTGGTGCGTCGTCGACCATAGCCTACTCACGCCGTTTCCAAGTCTTACCTGCCCGTTCAGACAGCCTCTCCACGTCCGGGGTGTTTCTTTCAGGCCTGATCATGGTCACTCGGAACAGGCGCGTGGATTTATCACGGCTACTGTTCTCTCAGACGCTGACGACTAATCTACGTCGGCAGATATCTGGCTTGGCCGTCGTTCTTGTTGGGGATCAATGCTTGGATTAATCAGCATCCTCTGCGGACGAAGGAGGGTGGTAGTCCGCCCATCGGCAACGTTCTGTGAGAGCATTGTGTTTTCTTGCATGCCTCCTTGTTTATGTGAATCTTCCAGGTTGGCATTTTTTGCCCTGGTTGCATCGTATCTTCCATTCCTAATCAGGGCCCACAACCCTAGTGGTGCACAGTCTCAAATTCCCATTCATTCTTGATGTGAACGGCTGTTATTTATCGACTACCGAGAAATCATCACAGATAATTTGGTAGTGGTTCACTAGTAGACAAACACATGATAGGAAGCCAGAATCATCGTGAAACTACAACCCTCATTCCTCAGTCGAGGCTAGAGAAGAAGGACGGGTCAACGTCAACTTCGTTCTGTCCTTTCCGCTTCTTTGATGCTTTCATTGGATCCTTTTCCCTTCTCTTTTTCTTCTTCGGCCTGCAATTGTCGAAACACTCCGATTCTTGCCCTTCGACATTATCATTTCGATCGTCCGTGTGTCCCTCTCTCTTAGACACATGGAATTCTTCAACACACACACTCGATGCTTGCACCTCTTCGTCACCCGGCAAAGGTCCTTTCTCGGAAGGCGCGCCAACGAGACCATCTGCATCTTCATCCTCAAAAACCTCCCGTAAATCTGTCAGGCGCAGGATCTCGTCGTGTCCCACACTTCCGACCCACCGACCCTCCCCAGCGCGATCCACAGCGATCCGCTCTATAGGGAAATCGCCGTGGTCCGCCACAATACCGACCATCTTAGTGGGGAGAACCTGTACAGCACGTAATAAGCCATCGGAAGAACCAGTCAGGATTGTGTTATTTGAGGACGGGTAGTATGAGGGTAAGGCGCAGAGAGCGTCAACGGAGTGTGGATGACTACAGCCATCAAATTCTGGTTAGTTCAGACTCGGCCGACGAAAGGTATATGCTCACCCTAGAACACGATCCACGCAGTCGCCCCAACCTTTTACACGATTGAAGATGGATAGGACACCGAGTTGCGTACCAACGACAGCTTTAGTGCCGCTGAAAACTCAATCGGTGAAAAATCTATGAAGACTACCCAGAGCGGCTCACCCTTTTATGGTGACGATAGATAATAACTCATCCTCTTGATTCTCGGAATGCGCGAATGGCTCCATCTTCTTCGCACGGACGTCCATGACAGATAAGGTTCCGTCGCCACTGGTTGCCGGATACCTCGTCAAGACTGTACATAAGACGCGCATGATGCTTACCTTGTAGCAACAAGCTGCTTCTTGTCGTCAAGCCAGAGAAAATCCGAGATGAAGTCATAATGCTGGGTATATGTTCGGATGCAGTCTTTTTTTCGTGGGTCCCACAACTAATGAGAGGTGATGGCTCTGAAATGGTACAGCTAATCGAATACAAGTTGAAGACTAACCTTGATGATACCATCATCGTCCCCACTTGCGATGAGGTTGGGCATGATTCGCTTAACTCGGTTGATGGCGGTGCTGTTGTATTGGATTGGTTGTGAATACCGTACTTGAAAATCTATTCTGCAGACCTACTCATGTGCACCTGCTCTAGTGTTCGTCAATTTGCTGGTAGCTATATCAATTGTGCTTTAAGGGAGAGATGTTAGCGGACAGAAACGAGAAAAATAGCATGGATCAGTACTAGAGCGCCTTGCTCTTGCCGACGGCCCATAGTTGAAGACCATCCTGGCTGATGGTAAGACCCCTACAGGAACCTTTCGCGAGCTTAAGAGAGAAGACAGGGTGGTGAACACCTTGGTCATCATAGGAGAAGGCAGAGACATGGCCTGAGAGCAGAGCGGTGTATACGAAGCCAGCGTCAGGGTGGAAAACGAGGTCGAAGACCTGGGAGCCGAGAGGGATTTCGGGCATGAGCAAGAGAGGACGGCCGGATTGGGAAGAATCAGGTGCCAAGTTCGGCGGGACTGAATTATTATTTAAACGATTTATCCTTCCCACCTCCGGATCCGACGTTCAGAGGCCTCTCGTCCGCAACCATGTCCGCCGGCTTCAGGATCACCTCCGCATTATGGGACCGTATCCACCATTTTGCGTCCTTCCCCCAGACAGGCGTGTCTCTTCAGCAAATGGTCCTCTTTGGTCAGAACCCTAGCCAAGGTACTCTCCTTAAAGCCAGCCAATTCCTTTGCGGTCAGTCCTCCAGGCTCTCATCACCTATGCGGTCCTGAGTAACGTCTTCGTAGAGGAGCTCCCTGTGCGTTTAGCACATCGCGTCAAAGAGCTGGATGAACTTCCACATGGCCTGAGCGACATGACGTCGATCAATAAAGTGAAGAACTGGTATGCACAATCGTTTGAGGTATATTTTATTTATCCATGTTGTTTAAGAAAACTCTCAAGTGCATCTCTCACATTCAGGAACTCATATCGTTTCCTCCTATCACTGTTTCTTCAGACATTCGTGCAGCACTAGTAGGAAGTCCCGACGACGACCTGCATCTTCCTGAGTCAATACCAAACCCTTCGCTGGAACACCTTGGTGAACACTACAACACTCATGGAGGCCACAGCAATAATGGGACGGGATCTAACCGCCTCAAGCTTCGGATTCCAATGGAGAAACGGTCTGATCCCACTCCTCTGGCGTTTGTCTATTACATTTACTCGCAGCCATTTAAGGTATTACGCTAGGACTACTGATGTCGAGTGGCCCCCAGAAGTGCACGATTACAACAAAAGATTCACAAAGACTCTGGAGGCGATCAAGAAACGACACGATCCTACGGTGACAACAGTCGCCCAAGGTGTATTGGAATGGAAACGTAGTCGGAACGCCAGGCACATTGGTCTGGATATTCAGGCGTGGCTAGACAGGTTTTACATGTCTCGCATTGGCATAAGATTCCTAATTGGTCAACGTAAGTGCTTGATACTTGTTGCATGAGTCCTTCCGCTGACTGCTCAAGGCAACTGCAGATGTTGCGCTCAATACCTTGCAACCTCACCCCGATTATGTTGGTATCATATGCACACGAGCCGTAAGGGATCATTCCACTTCCTATTCGTATCATCGTCTCAACTCGTTCCAGAACATTCATGATATCGTGCACGAAGCGATTGAGAACGCGCGATTTGTTTGCGAAGAGCACTATGCCATGTTCAAAGGGCCTCCCGTTCAGTTGATCTGCCCGAAAGACCTTCACTTTGCCTACGTTCCTGGCCACTTGTCTCACATATGCTTCGAGCTGCTGAAGAACTCCTTGAGAGCTGTGGTTGAACGCTATGGACGCGATAATGAGGATCGACTGCCACCAATCAAAGTCATAGTCGTGGAAGGCAAAGAAGATATCACCATAAAGATCTCCGACGAAGGTGGAGGCATTCCCCGAAGTGCTATCCCGCTGATATGGACCTACATGTATACCACCATGGAGGGACAAGGCATTGATCAGGATTTCCAGGCAAGCGATTTCAAAGCACCAATGGCGGGCTTTGGCTATGGCCTGCCGCTCTCACGACTGGTATTGATGGCTTTGTATTATTTGTCTGGTTCGCGGCTGACTGCATTACTCAACAGTATGCCCGTTATTTCGGAGGAGACCTACGGTTGATATCTATGGATGGGTTTGGCACCGATGTTTACATTCATCTGAACCGCCTGTCTAGTAGTCGAGAACCTTTGCCTTAGTGAGCCCTGTACAAGGTCAATGCCACATATTTTCTAAGCAATTGCCCCCTCACTAGAGCTTCCACTCGGCTGTGATTTATATTGATAGTCATGAGGGGATGGTACACATTTACACGGTACCGTAGCGGGTTATGGTAAGGTTCAAGATATGGAGTACGCATGCAATTACGGATATGCGGTCTATTACGATATGACGAAGGTGAGCTGAGCTTCGTAGATACGCGACCTTAATAATACTGAGAATCATGTTGATAACTCCCGCTGTCAGCGGATGCAGCAGGTGCCAACGTTTGCCCTTGCGATCCTATGATGGACTCCAATTGTTCAACTTCGTCACATAGTCGCTGATTCTCTATCTTCAGTTGTTGAAGCTCAAATTGCCAACTACTGCTCCGTAATGTCTCCAATTCTTGAAATACATTTTCGCGTCCTGAAGATCCAGACATCGGATGGGAGGGCGTGCTCGTGCATTTAAGCTGGCAAACGACGGGGAAATAATCGTTGTGCGAGGGTGACGCTGGTAACGACGGAGGGTAGAGGGCAATGTTCAAGCTTACGGTGTCGTTTGATTTGCTGTTGAGCTCGCAAAACAAGCTTGTGGGGAGGTCGGTGCTTCCTGTGACATATTGCTCGAGAGCATCTTCAACAGCCTTCTGTGACGTGCTGTTCATGAGGTCTCTGGTAGACATTCCAATAATCTCTGCAACGCTCCAGCCCAAGATATCCTTGATGGCAGCACCCATGAACAGGATTGTCCCTCCTGTGCTGAACATACCCCAAACCTCTGAATTATTACTCGTAGCCTGGCCCTGGGTGGCGTCTGGGCTAAAGATAGCTTGATTTATGTTCGAAATGGTGTTCCAGTAGAGATTAGGCATTGACCTAGGGCGTGCACTGAGGATAATCGCTTTCCGTCCTTTCCCGGGCTCTACATGCAAGCGACCACGGCATTCCAACCATGTGTATGCGCCTTTGGTCCGGACCCTGAACAATAGATTGACCGATTTGGGGAGGCCAACAAGCCCAGTCGAATTATGATTATGACCTTCCTGAAATCCGGCTGGCACTGTCGACGACTCCTTGAGTTCGCGCATAAGAGGGACGACATCAGATGTGTGGCAATAGTCAATAACAGATTTCCCGGCAAGCTCCTCATGGTTATACCCAAGAATCCGGCAGATTGATGGTGCGACGTATAGGAACGAACCTTTCAGCGAGAGGACGAGGGGGAAATCAGGGGAGGCATCCAGAAAAAGCAAGCTCATATGTTGGTTTCCCTCGTACCAGTCTGCTCTATCCTCTATGAGTGGTGGAACAGATACAGATGAGACGAATGTCTCGTCCTCGAGAAGATTGCGGAGCGTTTTTGAAAGAGCATTAGACGAGTACGCCTTGTTGCGTCTGTCTCGAGAGGAGTATCCAGCCATGGGGAGGGCGCCTACGTAGTTGGAGCTGTAATTCACCATGTAGCTTCCGTCTCGCAGCTTCTGGAGAATTGCATTGGGTTGCTCGGAAAGGTCGACCTGGAAACCGACATGGTAGACCACATCGTCCGCCTCGTCCTGGCCATTGGAGACACCACCAGTCACAGGGATCACAGTGACTAAATTAATGAATGCGGTTCCATCCTTCTTGTAATTGATAATGCTGGTCTGGCATTCTTTATCTGCCACCAGACATTTACGAAGGTAGTGCACAGCTTCTGGTGCGGTGTAGCGGCGCGGCTCCCCCTTTTGCACATGGCCATTAGGGGCCTGCAGAAAGCGACAGTTGCGGCCCAAGACCTCTCGCTCATCGTACCCAGTGAGATGGCAGAATGTGGCTGATGCATAGACTATTGGGTTATCGAACCGTCGCACGTCGACGACAACGAATGAACAGGACATGTCGACGGGGCCCAGCACAATTCTGGGATTTTGTCTGGTTGCAACGCGACCCAGAATTGAGAGAAGATCAAACCCTGACGACGAATATACGGGGAGGTTGAGAGATGATGGAGCGGACAAAGACGGGCCAATTTGTGAGGCCTGCGTTGCGGTGTCTAAGGCATCAGTCAAGTGGGTGTCAGGTGCCACTGCATGGGGATGTGGGGGTGCATGAAGGGGGACACGGGGTGCCAGAGAGGAGCATGTGGCAACACCTGTCGAAGGATCGTCGGGAGATAGATGGGTGCTTAAAGTGCTATAGACTGATGGCTGGTACTTCAATGGCGAAGATGCATCACTAACGAGAGTTCAATAAGTGAGAATACCAGCAGATATGCATACGTACATTTCTTCGACAGTCTTAGGGGCAACTCCGCTATGAGTGTACCACGAGGTCATTGAGTCTGGCATGCTCATGAACCCTGCAGGTAGGACTTCGGCACCTCCGCCAGGAGCGAGTGTAGGTGGTCCCGCGTACATGAATTGAGGCATCTGAAACTGTACATTGCCCGTGAAGGTGGATGAGTCGATACCAAACATTGCAGCACGAGAGCCGTCGTCATAAGAGGAGCGGGGATGAGCTTGTGCTCCGACTGCTGAGGGCCCCGCAGACGTGGGATAAGACTGAGGCTCGCGGTCGTGAGAAGGCTGCAGATAACGTTCGAAAGGCATGAGGGTCAGGAAGAACAAGGTGGCCGACGGTGACTGAATGTCGTGGAGCAAACGCGCGATGCGGGCGGCTCTTCGAGCGGATGACTGTTGCTGGACGCCGCAGAGTGAAACGCAAATGCAAATATTTATGTAACACCACTGCCTTGCTCACCACACATCGTCCTCTGCACCATCCACCGTGTATCGCATCGTTCAAAGTACGCAAACAATGTTATCATTCGTTCAAGGTCACACATACATCTACATGTGTCACATAGCATCACAAAACGATAGTTGATATATGCCCCGTTTCCCCTATCCACCGTCCATGAGTACCGGACGGCGTAGTGAATAAGAGGCAAGCATTCAAGCAGTGTTCACACATCAATCTACAACAAACCGAAAACACTATATATTGCTGCAGGAGACAGATCGGCTATGCCCTGAGTTGCGCCCGTAGGTTGTTCTCAAGGGGGCCTCTGGGGCGGATGAACTGCACGTAGGCACCATCCCTATCCGACAATCAGCTTGGGTCACAAAAGTGAGGGCACTAGAACTTACTGAACAACTCTCTTGTCCTCCTTCAGCTTCGGGTAATCTTCACGATTAACATTCGTGAAGCCCCACTTGCGGGAGACAATGATCTTCTGGCGGCCCGGGAACTTGTAGCGCGCGCGGCGGAGCGCCTCCTGGATGACGGGAGCATTCTGGTCTTTGCAGCGTATAGACAGAATGATCTGCCCAATGTTTACACGGGCAACAGTGCCATAGGGCTTTCCCCAAGCACCACGCATGCCAGTCTGAAGACTGCAACAATAATGAGAGACATGTTTTCAGAGACATGTTGAACGATCATACCGATCGGCACCGGCACAAGATAACATCTTGTTGATGCGGATGACGTGGAAAGGGTGGACACGAACCCTCATGTGGAAGGCGTCCTTACCGGCCGTCTTGGTCACATACTTGTTCGCGCAGATGCGAGCCGCCTCTAGCGCTTCACTAGAAAGTTGCTCGTACTCGTCGGAGACAAGATGGCAGCAGTAGGGGAATTCGTCGACAGAGGCGCGCTTACGCCCGAGGTCGAAGATGCGAATCTATGAAACACATTAGTCTAATTCAGTTTGCACGCATTCTCCGACAGACCTTGGGATCCGGAACACCACGATTGTACCTGGACTTGGGGTACGGCTTGTTTTTACAATAACGATAGCAACGGGCGGGACGGCGACCCATCGTAGATTCTGGGGGAAAACCGTCAGCGAAATATTGCCCGAGCGTCATCCGAACCTCCACATGTCCATCCACCAGATTAACCGTGACATGAAGTTGAAAACCATTGTCGTACAAGATAGGTGGGTGGGACGGGATGGAATGGAATGGGGGCAATGAGAGACGGAACTCACAGATGCGGGGGGATCGGGGGATACAGTCTGAACGGTGGAAGGTCGAAGGGGCTTTTTGACCGACGGAGAGACGATGACAAACCTGGTTGCTGAGTAATGCTGTCGTTTCACGGTCCCGCACCGGCAAATGTGGATCACCGCACTCCGGTACCGTCCATGGACTGACTAAGGGACCTAGTCATCCTTGTGCCGCTAGCAATTATTAAGTATCTCTGATAACTTGTATGATGTCGACCATGTAACTCTTTGTAAGTTTCGTTCGCCAGTGCTGACACTGCTCAGTACCCATTACAGTCTACAGCAACCATGAGTCGACCTCCTATATGCGCAGTCCTCGTTGACCTTTCTGGCACCGTCCACATCGGCAGGGACCCGACCCCGCGTGCCGCTCAAGCTATCTCTCGTCTACGTGAGGCCCACATCCCTGTTCGTTTCTGCAGCAATACCAGCAATGAGTCTTCGCATGCACTGATCGACCGGCTACATGGGATGGACATCATCATACATGACGGCGAGCTATGGACAAGCTTGCGGGCAGTTACAACCGAATTGAAAAGTCGGGGTTTGACAAGGTGAGCAGGTATGATACGGACTCGTGCCTACTGGCCGCATACCCTGGCACCTACATAATCACACCGCCATCGTAGACCATACATCATCGCGTCTAAATCTGCAAAAGAAGAGATTTTAGGTGTCAACGGAGCCCACGTCCGCGAGCCTTATGATTCCGTCGTTGTCGCCTATACCCCCTCACAATTCGACTATTCCACTTTGAACACCGCCTTTCGCGTCCTTACACGCGAACTTCCAACCCAGCAGCCCACACCACACACTTCCGTCAAGCCTATACCGCTCCTAGCCTCGCATGCCTCCCGTTATGTTCAAGACACGGATACCCATCTCTCTCTCGGCCCGGGGCCCTTTGTCGCCGCGCTTGAATACGGCGCTGGTATCAAGGCACAGGTACTAGGAAAACCACAGAAAGCTTTTTACGACTTAGTCCTTGGAAGTTTAGGAACAGAGACGACTGGAGGTGCCATAGCTATGGTGGGTGATGACGTCCAAGGCGATCTGACTGGAGGGGCCATTGAATGTGGCTTGTGGAGAGTTTTAGGTAAATGCTTCACTCCGGATTGCCAATCTGGCATGTTCTCACTCATTCCCTAGTTTGTACAGGGAAATACCGACCAGGCGATGAGACGAGACCCGGAATTCAGCCACCAGACGAGATTTTCGAATCCTTTGCCGACTTCGTGGACAGCTTGTTGTACACTTAACGCCAATTGTCATACATATACAGACTGATTACTGAATACTCGAGTATTCACTTGTTAGGCTAGTGGAGTGGCCAGATCTGCCTCGGATACCGTCGGAGGGGAATCGCACTCGCAAGACATTGACTGCGCTATCGCAATTCGCGTGGATGGTGATGATGTCCTAGCCTCGTAACCAGGCCGTCTGAGTCGACGTTGAAATTTTGAAAGGCGGGCAATCCGTCGTAGACGGCCTGGCAGATCTGAGTTTAAAAACATAGGAAGCTCAGGATTCCAAATAGGGCATCCTGCACGTGCGCGTAGTGCTGCTCGTGATCGTGATTTCACGACGCGTCGTGACGGGTACATGCGCGTCGTCTCCCTTGTACTCGTACTTAATGCCTAATGCCGCTATCTATGATGACAAAAAATACTTTACCCATCGCTTCACGACCTTCCAGATGCCCATAATATAGCTACTGACATCTAAGAACATCATTTCCAGCCATCTCCTGGGCCTTCCTCAAGCAATGCGAAGTCCCTTGACTCATACAAGGTGAGACACCATAGAGTGATGTCCTGGTAATGTACATATTGTGGGCTTCATAAAGATTACTCACTTGATTAGCTTTGAAAACCGCCTGTTCAATCGCGACGAGCGACATGAGGCAAGTGACTGTCAAAGTTGTCGAGCAACTCGGGTGCAACAATTGATACTGAATAGTGTCCCTTTTCGATCCGCTGGTTTTAGTGAGTATATTCCCTGTCGCGTAGAAAAGCAAAAGGCATGCGCGAAGCGCGATGGAGCAGTCGGTTGGGGATAGATGCGCGAAGACTCGGAAGGGCGCGAGGTTGTCGAATTCAGGTCGAAGCTTTAAGACATCCGAGGTGGTCTCTTGCAATTCAGGTTCAGTGACGTTGTAGGCATTCTGTAGAGAACTTTTTCTGGTATCGTCTAGAGTGAATCTATCTGAGAGTTGCTCCGGCATGGAGAAGCGAAGAGCGGAGTATTGAACGCGTCGACGCGGCAAACTCGACTGTAAACGCGCGGATATAGGTCACGTGAAGAACTACCAAAAAGGAAACCTGAGCTTCCTATGTTTTTAAACCCAGATCTACCAGTCTGTCTACGACAGAATGCTCGCCTTTCAATGTTGTAGACAGACGGTCACCCTAGTCTAATGATGTCCGACTATTAACAATACGTGCTACAAGCCCCCGAACACCCCGAGCGGTCCCCTGGCACTGCTCTCTGGCTACTTTCCCATTCCACTGGTTTATTGTACCAAATCCTATCAAGCCCAAACATTGAACACGACCTTTCCCCACTCTCCCGATTCAAAACGTTCGTAGGCTTCCACGGCATTCGTAAGAGGTACAATTCGTTCCACCACTTTGGAAAGTGCACCTTGCTGGCGAACCAACAGCCCGGTAGCTGAGACGCTCAAGGAACGAACGTTGCACCTCCCGAACTCAAGAGTCATGTTCGAGTTGTACATTTCTCTTCCGGTGAATGGCAGCGCGGGGGCCTGGTGCACGCCGCAGGACGAAAGAATGCCATAGGGTGCAAGAAGCCCATGTGAGAGAGTCAAGGCGAGCGGCGTGCCAACTACCTAGGCATTGTGAGACTTACGTGAGGACAAGCTCGTCGACGAGATGTTAGATGCCCTACCTCGAGCACTGCATGACAACCACCACCTCCCCACTCGCGCACTAGTACCCGAGCTTCGTCTGGGTCGACGATGTGGAACTCTTCGAGAGTAGAGTTAGAGAAGGTGGAGATGATAGATTGTGCTTTGTTTCGCCGAATGGGATTGGTATCGACTGCTACAATGCGTACAGGGACTGACAGTATATCTAGACGATCTATGAGGGCGACTGCAGCGCACTGTGACTTTCTCAGGACGACGCAGAGGAGTAGAAATATCCAAGAAATGCAGACGTACGAGGCCGACGGGACCAAGACCAACAAGACCAACCGTCAACGTCCGATCTTCTTGTGTTAATGGAGCAGCGTTCGTGCTCGCCTCCACATTCAGAAACCCGCTTTCGCTCGCGGGCCATGGGCGACCCGTGAGCACAGGGGAGAGTTTCGGATGGGCGAGCGCCTGCATGGCAACGAAAAGACCAGTCGGAAGAATGTCGGCAAGAAGAAGTAGGTTTTGGTCCGGTATGGCCATCAACGGGGAGGACGGCTCCACCAGTAACAACGTACCACCTGCGTCCGGCACCCGGACATATTGGGCTTGAGCGCCAGGGAGGGCTGGCGACCCAAATAGCAACGAAGAAACACAGCGTGCGGTGAAACCTAGCCGACAAAAGCTACGAAACGACGCGGACGACGTTACATGGCGGTCGAATATCAAACAGAGAATAATGGCGTACTGGCAGTCGCCACAAGAAGTTGTAAAGGGAGAGATGACTTTGTCGCCGACACAGAGTCTCCCATAGAGTGAGGAGCGAGAGGGAGAGGAAAAAGGAGTGAACGACTCGCCGAGAGCGACGACATGGCCCACAAATTCATGCCCACATATGTGTCTGTATCATACATAAGGGATAAAGTTGACGGTTTGGACATCACGAACACGAACGGTTGAGAGATATCTTCAAGGCCGCGATATGCATGGAGATCACTGCCGCAGAGACCCGCCAGCTGGTTGATGAAAGACTCTTGGTTTGAAGATAAGAAAGTTCTATGTAGGAAAGACGTACGTCGATTTTGACGATTGCGTCGTCGGGATGTAGGACACTGGAGAGGGATGTGAAACACTGACGGGCCGCAGAACTTGAAGGTCATGCGTACCGGGGAACAGGGACGGACTCAAGACGGACGTCGCGACGGGGCGGGTACCATTTAACGACGAGCTGTGTCTGCGGAAGAGCGTTCGCGTTGGTCATCGTTTCTGTCTGGCCACAAGCGTTGTCACTGTCTTCAAGTCGGGGTTCTGCCAAAGTACTAAACTGACTCGATCGATCATGCAATGGCTCGAGCTCCTTTCCCAGTCGTTCCCCCTTTCGTCTCCGCACTTCACACCGGACCACATCCCCGACCTCTCTGGCAAGGTCGCACTTGTCACTAAAGGCAACACCGGCATCGGCAAGGAAACAGTCCGCGCTCTCCTCGTGCACAATGCAACCGTCTATCTCGCTGCTCGCTCACTCGACAAGGCTCACGCCGCTATCGCTGACCTCAAGGCAGACACCGGGAAGCAAGCCATTTATCTCAAGCTTGACCTTGCGAATCTTGCCAGCGTGCGAGCAGCAGCGTCACAATTCCTCGCAGGCGAGACACAGCTTCACGTACTCTTCAATAATGCGTGTGTCTTTTTGACACAGACCTTTTGACCCTCATAGCGGTGTAATGTGGCCATCACACTCCGAGCTCACAAAGGATGGCTTCGACCTCCAGTTCGGCACCAATGTCGTTGGCCATTATCTCTTGACAAAGTTACTGCTGCTGGCATTACTGCCCGCCGCTCATTCCTCCCGAGACGGCAAATCCAGAGTCGACAACACATGCTCCGTGGCAGCTTACCTAGATGTTCTACACTAGGATCCATTTCGACCAGGGCCCTGCCGCGATCGAATGTCCACATACGAGCTATATAACCAGAGCAAACATGTACATCGTACTATATCAATGAATTCACTTTTATACTTGTGGCATCCGAGGCTAATGTGGTATTCGCCCGCGAGCTTGGACGTCGGTGTATTCGATCAAAATTACAGAGGCACTTAAATCCCTTCATGCGGTTTGTGGTGGTCAGTTTTCTTTGATTGGCTGCATATTTGCTATTGACCCACGTCCGACAAACTGGCACCAGCGGTTTTGCCTTTACTCTACACCTTTTGGCGCTCTGAATCAGTTATGGGCGGGTGCATCACCAGAAACCGCCAACTACAATGGAAAGGTGAAAAGAAACCCCCCTCTTCCCATCCCCTTTCCCAAGCCGTCTACATTTAGATCGTCCGTTTCTGCGGCGTAACGCCGGTATATCTATCTCTTCAGTTCATCGTTCCATGGATGCGTATCGGGGAGTGTCGGCCAGAGACCAACGATCCCGAGAATGGTAGGCGACTTTGGTATTATCTGGCGCAAAGCACGGGTTTGTGGAAGCCTCCATTGCATGTGGGCAGTCTAAAATCTGAACAATACATCAATGAGGATATCACTCCCGTCATATATCCACTCGCGTCTGTACAACGTATCAGATCTTGCATTCTTCTATGGCATTCAGTCGCAAAAATATTGTATGTGCAAACGTACCGTTGAATTGTATACTGATGCATAAAATGAAGGTATAGTTGTTACAGAATAAAGGTCATCGACTAGCACTCAAACAGGTACCAAGCACCAAGGCACGCAGTGGACTGTACCAAAAAGTATACAATAGGTTGCAGGAAAGAGTAACGGGTTTGGCATGCATCGGCAAGCAGGTGGCCCTCGCGCTTATGATGCATATAATGAAGGTATAATTGCTAAAAGTAACCGAACGCACCCTGCATCGATATTCCGGGAATTACATAGCCCTTCTCACTGGTTTGACGAGTAATGGCATACTGTCCTCGGGCTCTGAATGCAGTGACCATAAGTATCTATTGAAGCCGAGCATCAAATTGCATACTCATGGTAACAGCTGCTGTTGGCTTTGCTACTTGTCCTTTGTAAGCTGGCGCAAACTCGAAGTGGAATATTAAGGCACTTAAATTTGTCAACGGCAATGTGAGTTGATTACTGTGAACGGGTGAAATAGTGACACGAACGCTATCACTGCCTTCATTTCAGAAATACTCATTGTCTTTCCAATGCATCCATGAGGGCCAGTGATGAAAGATAAGAAGGAATATGTTGGATTATACTTCTCCGGCAGATTAAGCCAACGTTCTGGATAGAAGTCTTCAGCATTTTCGCCCCATACTTCCTTCCATGTATTGACGACGCGAATCTGATAATCCAGCGGGACATGTCAGATGTCAACACTTCTTTGAGGTGTATGACCTAGTTTGCGATACAACATACCGGGATATAGAACAGAGTTCCTTTCGGAACCCACACGCCGTCCACCCAGTCGCTTTTTGCAGCAATCCGAAATGTCATTGGAACAGGCGGCAATAACCTTAAGCTCTCCATCCTTTAGGTGACCAACTATTAAGATCCCAACCAATCGAGGACTAGAAGAGACAGAACTCACACAACACACTCAAGTGTCTTCAACTCTTTTAGGGTCCGATATCCTGGTCTCGTGTTTGTCGCGAAAACAGCGGTGACCTCCTCACGCAACTTGCTCTGGACCCGGATGTCGTTGGCTAGCAACCAGAGTGTCTGAAATATAAGTGAGAATGAGAACAAGAATATGTGATGTTCAGCACTAAATGAATGTACCCAAGATATCCCTGATGCAGTTGTCTCGTGCCCAGCACCGAGGAATGTCAGCTAATTCCAGGTTGAACCGAGGTCCATTCATGAGAAAAGACAAAGTCGACAAACCACTTGTTCTACTAGTGCACCATCGCTCAATTTATATTCGCCTTTCTCGCCCCCTTTCCTCGCCCGGACTAAAAGAGACATGATGTCCTTCTTTGCAGCGATATCTTCCACGTCCACGGCCATATCTGCCATTTTCTCAGAAAGCATTCTTTTGGCTATGTTCCTGATTCGATGGGTGCGGTCTATGAGCGTGGTTCCCATCGCTGGTGCGGTATCAGACGAGACGTTCTCCAATCAAACATATGCTTCGACGGAACATACCAAGAGGTTTCCAGATCTGTAGCCAGTGCCTATATTTATATCCCAAATCGGAGCAGAAAAGCCACGGTAAACCAGGGGTAGACACGAAAGCGGCGAACAGCGCTAAATTGGAGCCTGCAGAAGAAGTAAATTAATAATGCTTTAAGCATGTTGCTAATCGATTTACCTGTTTGAAGGTTCAGAAGCTGCTCGTATGCTTCTGTCAACTCGTTGTGCGGGTCTCGCAAAGAGTTGGAGTGGTATCCAAAAGCGGTGTCGCAAATAATGTCAAGAGTGACCTTGCTTGCTTTACAGCACCACGAGTATCAGATGATACGAGTTTCAACAATGTCGGAATGAGTACTCACCCCATTCGTACATGTGCATAGCCTTCCCTTCAGGAGCAACTGCTTGTTTGACTTGCGAATATAGTATGTCAATGAGGCTTCAATGGGCATTTCAGTCGAGGGCCCTAGCACTAGCCGACACTTTCGAAAGCATAGGGACACCCACATTTCAATTGAATCGTAATACATGTCCGTCTCTGAGTTATAACAATTGATCATTCGTTACTCATCTTCAGAGAAAAGGAATCACATACGAGCCATCAAGTTCGGTATTGAAAAGGCAGGGTTCATGGCCCTTCGCATTTGCTTATGTTCATTTCCAGTGACAGTCAGCAAACCATATCCCGCGACGATACCAAGAATATTTTTCAGGAAGCTTGGCTATTTAATGCATACATCAGCTACTCGCTGGAGGAGAAGGAGTGAGGCTTGCCCTTGGGTACTCCATCCAGTCCGAAACCAGCACCTTGTGCATCGCTTCCGGACTCAGAAGCATCACGCGCTCGATACCGACAGGACCAACAGCGCGGACGGCAGGACCATACTGCTTTACCCAATCTCTTTGAAGCATGCCCGCTTCGGACTGAATAATGTTGAGGAATTGTCCAGTTATGACACTTCCCAACGGCGGCCCGGGAACATGCCGGAGGGGAGAGAGATATCGTGGATAGAGTACCACACGATAAATCAGCCACGATAGGACATAGGCTGATAGAGAACGACGCAATTCAAAGTATGTCAAGTCCACGCCGGTAAGTAGAGCGGGCAACATACCAAGAAGAGCAAGGCCAACGTATTGGAGCATCAGAACCCAGGACAGACAGGCACTCGCATCTGTGAAAAACGTCCAAGTAGGCATCGCGTACTAAAATCTTGCCCGTGTTGCGGCAGGAGCAGCGACGAAGAGTAAGGGGGTTCGCAGCCTGGCAGGCCTGCAGTTATAGGTCAGATGAAAGACCACAACAGTTGCCCGTGATTTCGCTTCCGTAACCCCATATAACACCCGAACTTGATGATGAGCGCGGGACGATCAGCAGGTTGATTCGTATCCGGTCGCATGACTGCTGTCACTGCGAACGAAAGAGCAAATTCACTTATCAACACGGCCACAATCAGAGGGTGGAGCACCGTTAGTCTTCGTGGTCGATCAAACGACAAGCTCAGCTGCTCAAGCTCTCAAGTGCGGGCGAACCTACCAGTTTCATCAAAGTCAATACCTCTGAAAGTTAGCCATGTGCATGGAGGGCGAAAAGCAGTAAGCACGTGTACGATGGCAATTATCTGCTACTCTAAACCGCAAGGGTATAAATAATGTAGACGAAGCTCGACAGTGTCTGTTGTACATGAAGTGTTTGTAAGGTCCATCTTCTGAATCATCCATCCGACTGGTATGAGTTTCCTCACGCGTGCCATGTTGTACAGGCCGCGGGTCATATTACCCAGTTCTACATGACTACACACTCCTTTTCCTCCAACTTCGCGCTCTGGAAGCCCATCTCCTGGAATGTCTGCGGACCTTTCGATGGTGGTGGACGTGTCGCTGGAACCTGCGCGTGAGGCGGCGCCGGCCCAGAAGCGGAGCCCTGGGTCTGCGGTGGACGCAGAGGCGATTGAGTCCGCGGAGAGTTCGATCCTGAGCCTGGGTCGGTCAATCCGTAGCGCGGACGGTCGACAAAGGCACGCGGCGGCCCTGCATTTCCGGGCCCTTGAGACGGAGAGGGACGGCTTTGTGCAGGTGGACCCGGAGGTCCAAGGGGCTGGCCAGCTATTTCTGAGGACTTGCGAGGCTGGGGATATTGCTGACCAGGAGGAATCGCAGAGCCTACGGGACCAGGAGGAAGGATTGAAGTGGATGCAGGAACTTGCGCTGGAATAGGGCCAGCAGGGGGGTAATTGTTCTGCCCAGCAGCGCCAGCAGGAGGGTAACTGTTTTGACCAGGCCCTGGTCGATACGCAAGGGAGGCTTTACGTACATGCGCCATGACTTGTTGCTGACCACCTCCAGACGGAGGTTGGGTAGCAGGACCCCGAGCGTCAGAACGTTGTTTAGCCTGCGTACGCTTACGGACAAGCGTCGTTTCCGTCAAGCTGTCGTGTTCTTGACGAGAAAGTGACTGCGGAGCAGGTTGAGATAATGCTGCAAGACGCTCTTGCGCATCGGTGTTGCCGTGGCCAGCCGCCTTAATATAGTTCGATAAGTACGCCAAATATAGATTTGCAAAAATAAATGAGACTCACCCGAGTATACCATTTCCTGGCTGCCTCAATATCCTTAGGACCGCCGACTCCCACCTCCATGTAATAACCCATTGCAAACTCTGCGCTTGGAAGTGATTTTTTTGCGGCCTTCTCGGCGAACGTGAAGGCGAGTGCCTCATCTTTTTCGAACGCGCCATCGGCACCGCACAGAAACCACTTGCTGAGGGCCATGTCTGCCTCAATTTCGCCTTGCTGACTGGCAAGTGAGTAATATTGTACGCTTAGGAGTGCATCGAAAGGGAAAGGTGGCTGTGCAAATTCATAAGCGTGGCCGAGCTTATATTGTGCCGGTGCGAAGTTGAGATAGGCCGCGCGCTCGAGGTGGCGTCGAGCTTCTCCTTCGCGCGTTCCACCAGGGGGCAGGAAGGGCGCGAAAAGGTGAGGCGACACATTCACATGGGAAAATTCGGATAGCAGAAGCAGACCGAAGACGTAGGCAGGCTGCGGAACTTCGACGGTTGCAAGTGTCGCCGCGCGGTGAAGGAGAGGGAGAGCCGTCTCGGCATTGGCAGGTTGATTCAGCTGACCCATAAGGTGTGCCATCCCCATGCGCTGTACCCGCCGGTATCCATTAGCTTCTCCAATCACACAGAAAATAACAGGAACTGACATAGAGGCAACTCTCATTGTTAGCCTTCACACCGCGCTCAAAGCACTCCTTCGCATGCGAGAAGTCGCCAAAGTTTTCGTAATCACGTCCGAGGCGGAACCACGCTGCGTGGATGCCCGCGCGCGCAGAACGCTCATAGTCACGGAAGGCGGTGCGAGGATTGTGGGGAACAACCTGCGGATACGCGCCAGTCGCAGCAAAGGATGCACGCATAAAAATAGCTTCCGCGACGTGGGGCGGTAATGGGTTTGGGACAGGTTCCGGGCTGGAAAGCTGCATGATTAAGGGCGCCGCAACTTGTGCAAGACGCTGCAACTGCGGGTCCGCGATCTCAACTGGTCCGGGCGGCGGAGTATCTGTAGCTCCAGCGGCAGACGCAGCCGAGTGAGACGCTTGCATACGATCCACAAGGGCAAAGACGTCACGACACCAAGCAACCTTAGGCGCGGGGCTGCTGTTTGGGTTTTGTATAGAGGGCAACGCAGCTGTGAGAGAAGCGATGGTAGGAAGTGGAGCTGTGAGAGATGGAGGACCGGTGGTAGGATCGGTGGCCTTGCGAACGGGAGTGGAAAGGGAAAGAGAAGCCATAGCCGGCTCAAGAACGTCGCCGCTGGACATAGGGCGGGTAGGAAGGCGGGAAGGTTGGGACGAAGGATAAGCCTGGGATTGGGGACGAGTCTGCGAGGGTGGGTATGACGAGGGTGGGTACGACTGCTGCTGAGTGAGTGGGTGCAGTGGCTGCTGGTGAGGGTACGGCTGCTGCTGCTGAAGAGGAGGAGGGTATGGCTGCTGAGGAGGAGAATAAGGCTGCTGAGGGGGAAGATACGACGGCTGGGCAATAGGTTGGTAAGAAGGATAAGTGGTCTGAGGACCGGCGGAAGGGAAACCGTTGGGCGGGGGTGGAGGTTGTGAAGAGATAGTAGGAGGTGAAGAGGACTGTGGGAGTGACCACGGGCTCCAGGAAGAACCCTGAGGAGGTGGAAGCGGTGAAGCACCGCGAGAAGCGTCGGGATAAGCGAAACCGGGCGTAATATTTACAGCAGCACCGGGCGGCCTGTAGTAATCAGAGGAGATTCCTGGGTCTGGGGTAGGTAATGCGCCTGCGACCTGGGCATCGAGGGAGCGGGCCATCTGTAGCAATTGCGGAACGGGCGGAGATGGCGTCGGTCAAGACTGGAAGGACTGGAAAGTGAGACGTAATGTAACGTACATCGGCAGGGAGATCGGGGTTCAGCTTGTGCGGCTTGGGTGCAACAAGAGGATCCTCGAAGTGCGGAGGTGAAAAGTGGGAATCGGACTGGCGAGGAGCGGTAAAGTCGGGAGGAAGGGGAGGTATGGGAGGAGGAAGAGAGTTGTGAGCTTGTTCTACAGGTCGTGGGGGTACAAGAGGCGGATTTGTAGCCATGGGGAGGTAGGGTGCACTAGGAATCGATCGTTGCCCACAAAGTCTCACTTAAGCTCTTCTTTTATTGCTCATAATCCCGTCCTGTGCTGTCCCACGGACCGCCCGTCAGTTAACTAGCACCGCTCTTCCTGATCCTTTCTAACCGACACCCCCGTCCTGCGTCCCATAGTCCTGTGCTGACCTGACCGCTCAAGCTCAATGAGCCGGCCCTCGTTTTCCGCAGTTGCCCCCTGCACCTAAAATCCGCATCCCGTCGAAAATAGCACTTCGTTGCAACGTCGACTGACATCACCCGCCGCCCATGTTGATGCATTTTCCCGCGCCTAGCGGTGCTGACGACGTGGTCTCAGATCGTTCGTGATCTCTGTTCAGATTTTGTCAGATATCGTTACTTAGCAGTTGACTTGCCTGTGCGGCCCGCAGTCTTCGTAATTACGCCAAGAGAATTCATAAAGTACTCAGTGCTCAGCGCTAGCGCTGCGATCGGTTCTAATCCCGCAACGGGCTTAACGAACTGCTTTGCCCAGGCGGAAGTACTCGAATGCACAGATGTCGTTGCATCACTGAAAAGTCACTTGGTGACGGTGTCAAAGCTAACAAGGGTATGTCATTCCACTCACTAGAAGATATAAACATACAGCTGCAGTACATGACAAATACAAGGGTTGCCTCCAAGTCGCAAGCGACCGTCCACGTTGCTGCTACGTGATATCATCTACTTTCGGAGGACGTAAGGATCCACCTCAGGAGAGCATACCAATGCTTTCCACAACCGTCTCCACGACATAGGATCCCCCTTCGGACAGGTAAGCATTGGCCAATAGTGCGATGAATTGTACATACTTCATCTCGCTTCATGACACAGAAACTGTCTTGGCTTGCTCTGTTGGCGTCTGAAAATGGTTCAATCTCGACCCACCCCTTAAACATGACTTTTCGATTGTCAACCCCACCGACTCGGCAAACCAACTTTCCACTGTCTCTGCCGTTCCCACCACTCGATGCCCCAAGCTTGTACTTGATACCAAGAGTATCGAGCGCCTGTCCGATGAGAGGGAGTAGTTTTGACGGAGGCACAGATGCATAAAATCGGGTGAGGGCAGGATTGTACCGTGTTCCATGCTGAGTTTGGGACTGGATTTGAGACGATGTTGAGTTCTCTTATTACACGTGCACGCGTAGGGCACATACGAAAAGAAGTAATTTTTGCGTAAACTGTGACCCATGCGTGGCAGAGAACATAGGATCGTCCTCGTTTTGTTTCGTGCTGAGAAGAAGTACATGATGAGAATCGTCATCCGACGAAGATAAGCCGTTACACGACGCACGGAGATCCAAGTGTCGGGTTGGCAATGGCAAGGTCACCGGAGTCACGAATCTGTTGAGTGAGCTGTTCCGCAAGAGCCTCTGGTCCACGATTGACAAGTTGGCTCGGTCTGCCGGGCGCCAATTAGAATAAAAGAAAGCATGCACGGGACTTCAGCCCACCTAATGACCCAGGGATGCCCACGTGCCTCTTGAAGGCTCATACGGGTCGTAGGATCAATGTCCAGAAGGCGAATGATAATTGACAGGCAGCCACTCCCAATGCGATTCCATGGCTCGTCATCAAAAATCTCCTTGCTCAAGTATCGCCTGTACTCGTAGCTGCGACTTGTCGGCTCGTCCCAGGGAGTATCTGCCCCATCGGATCAACAATTTTACTAAATGTGACCGCACCAACGCACTTACTTCCTGCAAGCATCGTGAAGAGAATAACACCCACACCCCAGACATCTATGGGCTCGGCTTGATATGCGGATGAGCCAGCCAACTGCAATACAGATGAGTTTCTGGAAAAATGACGAATATAATGGGTATCACCTCCGGAGCAACGTATGGAAGACTTCCGCAACGCTCGGTTAGCATGCGTGTCCTGCCCGTTTCTTTGAGCTTATACACGGAGCATAGGCCAAAGTCCGATATTTTCAAGACACCTGCGGCATCGAGAAGCAGGTTCTCCGGCTTCAGATCACGATGACAGACGCCCTCGCCATGGATATAACTCTGCAGTCCAATTAGTCGACCGAGCCTAGTTACGGTAACGCGTCCTTACGAGGCCGTCCAGAAGCTGGAGGAAGTAATAGTGTGCAATGTCCTCCCCGACACCTATATCCGGCGCTGCCAAGAGGTTTGCTTCAGTAGTGGGCGGCAGGTGATATAATCTGCCCACCTATCTTGTCGAAGAGATCTCCACCAGCGGCGAACTCCAACAGCATGTAGATGGCAGGGTAATAAGGTGAGCCTGAGTTTGGTTCCACGATGACCGCATTGATGAACTCAAGAACATGCTTGAACTTCAATGCAGCATGCACGCGCATTTCTTTATCCAGCGTCTTGCGTTCTACCTGAGTGGTGTCTTTTGTCAGAGCCACCATTTTGCAAGCAGCGACACGATAATCTTCAACATGTACGGCTTGAAAGACGCTTCATGGTGAGACTTGGGATATCAAAATACTGTCTACGCACCAGACTGCAGCGTGCGTACCTAGAGAAACCTCCGCCACCCACTTGCTGGATCAGTCGATAGCCTGAGATCATTCAGGATAATGTCATTCAAGCTATTTGTCAAGGTCAATATGTCACGCCTACCTGCAACCTTGGGATACTTGAGCGACATAGGGAAGATTGTGTGGTGTGTTGACCAAATGTCTGAGTCGCGAACTGAGTTGCATGATCGAGACGCGCTCTGTCACGGCGCACGTGATCGTCTAAAATATCTGGTTCACTGACTCCAGAACTCCAGGACTCCAGGACCAGACTTTCAATCAAGAAACGACTATCTTCTTTATCGAGGTCAGCAACGGAGACTAAATTTCATCGTAGCGGCGCTATTGCGCCAGTTCCTGACTCTCTGAAAACAAACCACACAAGAAGGATAGAAATTCTCCACTGCACGGAGATGGATTAATGACATGTCAGCATCCCTCCTCAAGGCCAATGAAATCACTACATGTCTCAGCTGCTCTCAATCATTGAATTTCGAGCTGTTCATGATTCTCAATATGTGCATCATAATATATGAGCAACAGCCAAAGGTGACAGTCGACTCGTATGGCAAGCAGTTCACGCAGGGTGGCAGGCAACAATTGATTACACAGTGTAGTGTGCAGAACGACCCTGCGGAGGCGGAAGAGGAGCTTTGTGGCAAGTGCAGGGCAAGTACTGTTTACAGGTGGTGCTAGAGTCTCTCAAGGACATACCCCGGATGATTTGTCAATTTTGTGTTCCAATGATTGCATAAAATTTGCTTGCTTCACACGCATAATTTGTATTCCAACAGTCTCCTTACATGTCACATTGCAGAGAAGCCTGGTTCCCAACATGTTCAGCCATGATAGTTGGTCACACAGCTGAACCAACGGTTTGAAGCTCCCGGATACAAGCAGCTGTTGCTAACTGTGGAGTCTAACCTCATGAGTGACTTGGCATAAAATGCAGCTGGAATTACTTCTCAATTTCCTGATCTCAGACTTGTTCTTATACAACTCGCAGGATGGGACCGCATGCGAGCTCTCCAAACCGTCTCTGACAGTGACAGTACCAAAAAGGGGCATGTAACACAACCCGCGCTGTACACACGTGCTAAACCACGTGCCATCACAGCCGTGGACAAATCGATAGTAGGCCGCTTCGCGACAAATCATTGCGCATGAGGAATTAAAATTTTAGGTCGGAGTTGATCAGTGCCGAGGTTCCGACAGTGGCAAATGTGGCGACGGTGGCGTTGCTCTTGCCATCCACCGCTACTTGATCAAATCTCCGCATAAATATTGAAAGTCCCCTGTGCGGTGATCTCGTCAGAAGCGGCCTATCAATTTGTAAACGGCTGCAATGCGAACAACCCGAGGACAGAAGCCCTCCTCTCTCCGAGAGTCCGGTCGGACATCCAGTCCCTGCAAGTGAAGAGGGCCGTCTCCACACGCACTCAAGCATGCGCAGTTGGAATAAAACTAATGATTGCTGACCGAGACGGTAAGGGTGGCACATTGCCGATGATCATTGTAGCCACTGTCCAGAATAAACATAGAATTCCGCGAGCTTGGTAAGATTCATGACACGTCATAAGATAAAAGGTGTTCGTGAAATAAGGCAAGCATGTATACACAAAGAGGTATTTGCCGAGACCAAAAAAGAGTGGGACAAACCGACGAGACGAAGGATTAGGGAAGTAATCGTAAACAAAAGGGTCGGGGGTTGGGTTGCCAATGTCAGGCATAAGGGACAGTGTTCCAATCATTCTGCTTTGACTCGGTAAAGCACTGCAGCAGCAGCCACACTAAGAACGATGAACCCGATCGACATTTGTGTGATGTGATGTCCGCCTGATGCCTGTAGATGATGAGTTCATAGTATACACCAAGAGTACAGAGAACGTACCTGGTTCAAAAATTGTTCCTTCGCGTGAGTGACGTAGTTCGCAGGTTGGCTGTACATGGAATCGCCTTCCGTGGTCATTGTCGCCGAGGATCCGGTTGATGATTTGCGCACAGACGACTCTGGCGTAATCGGATAGTGACTTGGCATTACGGGACGGTCTGTGCTAAGATCCGCACCTTTCCCAAGTCCAAGTCGAACGGCAGAGTCCATATCATCTGGCATCCACGGAGAGCGTGGCCTTGATCTCGGAGATGACGACGGGAGAGCAGGGACAGAAACATCCAAAAGCGTTGCGCTCTCCGAGGAGCTCGCATACTCGCCATCGGGATCCTTGGAATCAATTGACCGTGACCGTGACCGCCCGCGCGACGACGCGGAGCGTTTGCGCCTATGTCTTTGCTTTCCCGAATCAGAAGACAGGCTGCGAGGACTAGGCGGGGTCACAAGTCCCCCACCAGTCCTTGCATTTCCATTAAGTTTCAAAGAGTTATGGTGTTGAAACTGTTGCTGTTGTTGCTGAAGGTTGGCCAGCCCTACGTCAAGTTTCTCCGTGGCAGCGCCTACGCTGCTTTCAACAATCCGCATCCTCGTCTCCCATTCGTCATGCGCTTTGCTAAGGCGCGTACGCTCCTGAGCCCATTCCTCTTGTACGCCGCTCCATTGGCCCTCGACACTCTTCTTCCACTCCACTATAAGCTCACTCAAGGACGCCCGTTCCTGTGTTTGTGCCCGTGACGACTGAACGAGGGACTCAAGTGTGTTGACCTTGGATTCAAGGGCAGAGATGGTGGTTTGGGCAGCATCGTGCTGTGCTTGAAGGGTTCGCGACAGCTCCAGGGCAGACTCTAGTTGGAGAGAAAGGGCATTCAGACGTTCGGTCATCTCGCTAGGCAGGGCCCCGGAAGTGGCAGACGACTGCTCTTTGTCATGCTGCCGATCACGCGGGGGCGATGGTGAACGGGAACGAACGCTGAGATGCATCTTGCGCTCGTTGCTGTGGAAATCCTCGTCATCCATGCCGATTCCTGTTGGCTCCGGTGTTCGCGGTCGGCCAAGTTCGTCTCTTCGTCGTCTCCTTTCTTCCTCCTCTTCCTCCGCAGCTAGTTGTTCCTCATCCTCTTCTTCGACCCGCTCTAGCTCATGAGGAGTGACAGTTGACACGCTATGAGCGTCATCGTCATCATCCGCTGCGTAATCGCCATCGGAACGTCGTCGTCCTGCCCCACGCATGCTATCCAGTTCCCGCTTCTCTTCCTCCATGAGTTCTCGCAAGGAGCCAACCTCGCGCTTAATGGCTTCATGTTCGCCCAGTATGCCTTCGAGGGCGCGGATCTTGTCGACATGACTAGCCAAAGACGCCTGAGTATCTCGGAGCTGAGCCTGGAGTTCAGCTAAAGCTGATGGTGGCGCCTGGTTGCCATTGGCAGCAGGATCGGCCGGAGGTGCCTGAGGGGGGATGACGGGGGGTATAGTCTGCGGGTAAGAAGAGATATTTTGAGGCTGCTTGTGATGAGCAAAAGTCCAGTCAGCTAGCTGAAAGAAGCTCACCAGATTACCGCCGAGAGTTTCGTGGATTTCGGTCATGGCTCCAGTTAGCGAATTGAGTTCGGCGCTGGTCTCACGGCTCTTCTGGAGCTCGCCTTGGAGCCTGTTGAGGATGTGGTCGAAAGTAAGGCCACTCTTTCCGGGAGCACGCATGTTGCCACCCATGCCACCCATGCCGGTCAGTCCCTGTTGCATGGTGGGTCTACGCTGAGCGGGACCGCCAGGGCCAGCCTGGGAATTAGCGAAGCTAAAGGCGGCGTTGGAGCCGTTGCTTGCACCGGGCTGAGCTACCGGCGGATTCTGGTGTTGTTCGACACGGGCAGCCGCTTGCGCGTCCTGTTCTGTAAGGACACATAGGACGCGGGCCGCCACCTTGTGGTGAATGATGGTTTTGTTGTCCTCGCCAACAATGTCGATACCGAATTCCTTCGGAGAGTGAGCGAGGGGTAAGCTACGAAAGTAGACAAGGACGTACAACAATATCGTCGCTCTTGAGCTCGAAGGGGTCCGACTCTGCGCCCTCGAGACTGAGACGCTCGCCATTGATGAAGGTGCCGTTGGAACTCTTCACATCCTTGATGTAGATCTGGGCAGCGCGTGAGGAAGATTGGAGAGGAAAGGGCAGGCCCGACATACTTTCCCAGCCTCTTCCCAGACCTCGGCATGCTGCCTGCTGAGGACCTTGGAGTCAAAGAAGCCGTTGCGCTCGCCAGGTGCGGTCTTTGCGTTTGTCTGGCGGCCGATTTTGACGCGCTGAGAAGGAGGGAGGTGGATGTGTTTTGGAATAAAAGAGTCGTTGAGGGGGTATAGATAGAGGGCGGGGAGTGGCTGCTGGACATGGTTGGGAACGAAGGGGGCGGGCATGGCGTCGCTCGCAGACGAGATGGTCGTCGAGAGCGGTGAGCGGACGTTGACTCTTTGCTTGCGCGGATTTGGCCCCAACCCTAACCCGAGGTGCCAATCGCCTACCTCGTCCGCCTCGCAGTCCCTCAAAGCCCTCATGGCCCTCGTCGTCTCCCGCCCGCCCCCGTCCCTCCAGCAGGCAACCGACAATTCTACTCTCGTCTGGCAGCGCGACCTTCAGTCTCTCTTCCACAACGCAAAGGACCGCTTTCCAGACGTCGTCTGGGACGTCCTCCCCGACGATCACCCCGACCCTCCCTCCAATCCGGAGCAGGTATGGGGCCACAAAGGTCCGTTTATCCTCCGTCCTTACCGCTTCTTCCTTCACTTATCTTCCTTTCATCCAGCCATTGTCTACGCCCGCGCGCCCCCTAGCTTTCAAGCACGCTACTTTTCCTTTCGACCTGCCCCGATCGCGTCTCCCGGCCCATATTTCCCCTCCACATACCCTGCCCAGTCTGCACTCTCCCTAACTCTCGATGTCGAACTGCAGTCGCGCTCCCCTTCGCCCGCCTTCCGCCCCGCCTCCCCTTCACCCTCCACGACCCAGAACGGCGTCATGCATCTCACCACGTCCATCAACCCCACTCTCTTCTCGAAAGAACTCGAGTACCTCTACACCGGAAAAGGTTTCGGTGAGGCATTCGAGTTCCTCTTTGATTCCAAAGAGCATCGGCATCGCGAAGAAGGCGATGCAGAGGAGAGCCGCATCGACAAGCTGCGCAAAGATCTCGTCTTCATGTGGCGTTCTCGTCTCTACTCTGACGTGCGCGTAGTGATTGAGGGCAGCCCTTCGTCGCACCACGAAAATACCGCTGCCGTCTTCTCCACCCATCGTTTTATCCTTGTCTCCCGCTGTTCTTATTTCCACACGGCACTACTTGCGTGGCCGGGGGCAGCAAAGGACGACAATGCCGAGCCCGAAACCCTGACACTTCCTTCTCCGCCATTCACCCCTCCTGCGCTGCATTTTATTCTCGGTTTCATCTACACTGGCACACTTATATTCTCCAATCGATCGTACGACCTCGATACAGGGTTCCACATCCTGCGGTCGGCAATGTATCTCGGCATCGACACTCTTCATGACGAGATCCAAGCGCGCCTCGTGCAGGAAATGCTGCATGGATTATACCACGCGTTCCTGGAATTCGCGGAATATGAGCGTGTCACTGGCGGCAAATGGGGGGTGGGTGGGTGTCGTTGCCGTCAATGTGCGCGACGTGTTCCGCGTGTCATAGAATTTGCCCTTCTAGATGACGTGAGGAACCCTCACCTCGAGCGCGGTGCACGACGAGCGCTCGTTGGACTTTATGGAGAGGGGTGGGTAACCCCCGAATTCTCACGATTAGACAAGAAAGTGCGAGACACCGCCCTCAAAGGGGTGGCCAAAAGGACGACTCCCTTGAACATTTTCCCTCTTCTGTTCGCCACTTACACCGCTTTGAAGAAGCTAGAGACTATGGTTGAGCCGTGGGTGGATATTGTTACCGACATGATTCGTGACGCCAGAAAGGTCATCGACCAGGTACTGTGTTCCCAAGCAGACGAGTGTTTCGAACAGGCAGAATGGTTAGAGTTGATGGAGGCGAACGGCGCACGATTCGAGGATGGCGAGAAAGTGGAGTGTATCATGGAGTCTGTTCGCCGTGGCTTCTCCGACAAGAGTGCCGGAACATTATACCAAGTGAGTTGTCATACTACAATTTTGCGCTCAGCCGGGCTCACATAGATACTTGAAGACCCTTGTTTCATCTATTCTTTTGCGTGCTCACCCAACAGATGTCAACGCCACGATGTTAGCATCGACGTCTCATATCTTTGTTCAGGTTGAGGAAACTCGTGTAGAACTTCTTCGTTGGATGCGAAAACGCTGGGTCGGGGTAAGGCAAGAAGGCGGTTTTGACACCTTGGAAGGGTGGGCCCTCAAGGAGATCAGTCATGGTCCGTCCGAAATCAGAAATACTATCGACCCCGCCGCTGATTATCTATCTAGAAATCGAAGTTCCTGTGGATGACCTCACCACGCCACCTTCACCATCCGCCAAAGCCTCGCCAGCAAGAAGTGGCCTTCGCTCCCCGGGAAAGAGTGATGGCGACGGCGACACTACTAGTACGCACTCCCTGCGTACGAGCGTGCTGAACCGCAATATGGCGAAACATCACGTCACTCCTACTCGTAGGGAACCTGTTCATTCTTCTGGCGCTTCAGTTCGTTCCGTCACACGTAGCGTGCACTCAACAACATCTCGCGCGAGTACGGTGTCTTCCATCGTACCATCTCCCCGCCGCTCAACGCCTTCGCTTGGGCTGCGACCAGATTCCAAGCTCACGCCATCTGCTTCGTCCTCGCAGTCTAGCTCTCCTGTGGCTCCAACGACTCCCACCTCCGAAGTATCCGATCATTCACCAACATCTTTGACAGCTGGCTCGACGACGACCGGACTACGCAGTGCAGCTAGAATACCCCGTAATGGCACCGATCCCTCCCCGCGACCAAAGTCTCTGGCATCCTCTGTTTCATCTGCGAAGTCACGCGCTTCAACAATCAGAAAGACGAACTCGACAACGACACCTGCGCCCTCACTCCGTGTAACACCCGTAGTATCCAGGCCATCGTCATCTATATCGAATAATAGCACGAGTGAAGGATCTAGTGCTTTCAAGTCCGCCAAGTCTGAGCAATCGACAGCCTTCAGAACAGCCAAATCAGAATTGTCGTCAGACTCTGCCCTGCGTCCTCGAAAAGTATCGTCATCTTCAACTGTTTCTGCTGTCAGCACCAAGACAACACCCTCGTCTCCCAAGGTCGCTGCAAGGCCAAGGCGGACATCGACTGCCTCTGTCTCGACAACGACGAGCACTGTGGCGAGGGCGAAGAGAGCCGGGGCCGGCACTGATAACACAAAGCTCAACCCATCTGCAAATCGTACAGCTTCCAATCCCTCCATCCGCTCTACTGCATCTGCATCGCCCTCCACGCTCAAGAAGGTCACTTTACGCAGATCCGTTGCTGGCAGCTCGAAGGACGGCGAGCCGGAAAAGACCAAGGTTCCCCCGTTGCCTACATCAACCAAGGGGAAGGGCAAAGCATCCGTAGAAGAAAAACCCAAAGATACCACTGGCCCTCCGACGAAAGGTGACAATACCAGTACCAAGTCGAGAGAATCAGTGAAGAGGAAGTCGTCGGCAGAGACGATCACGAAATCATCCGGAGTTGTCGCGCCGCCGTTGCCGTCTCCTCCTGCAAACATTGCACTTCCAGAGCCGAGGGGTGCGATGCTGGAAGTAGGCATTCCATGCATCATCAGCTCCAAACGAACGCGCTTCCGTGCTCTCGCGCGGTACATCGGCGAAGTTGAGGGCGAGACTGGACCGTGGGTGGGCGTGGAGGTGCCTATGGGCGATGCATGGCCAGGCGACAAGCTCGATGCGCGCCAATGGCACGACGGTACATGGGGCGGCATCCGGTACTTTGATCTTGCCGGCATAGGTTCCGACTGGGATTACGGAGAAGAGAAGTCGAGCCGGCGACGGCGAACAGACTGGATTGCAAATGTCGGACGGGATAAGGGGCTGAAGAGAGAGGGCGAGCAGCTTAGCATCGACCGGGCGAAGCGCTTCAGGAGCGTAAGCCCGGCGGTATCTGATGTGACGACTGCCGAGTCCCGAGGTTTGTTCGTGCGGCCTCAGCAAGTACTATATGTGGTCGATGCCATCGGGTCAGACTTTTGATGCAGGTAATCTGTGTGTTCGTTCCGTTTTCTTAAATTTACTTTGTCGTGGGTGGATGGTTTTCGTTTCCTCCTGTCGCTCGTTGCTCATCTTCGGAACTGGATTGTACCACACTCATTTAATTTGCGTCCTTCAATACCCTCCATACTAAGCAATACCACGGAGATTGCGATGACTAGAATGAGCTTTCGATTGCGTTTTGGTGCTATATGTGACCGTCATGAGAACTAGGGCGCATGAAAGGCTCCTCGGATGCGGGGTTCAAGAGCGTGGCAAATACCAATTACGCCGATAGAGTCATAAACGGTAAGATAGCAGAACGCATGGAATGGAAAGTAGTGGTCAGCTCAGCCTGTATTCGATGCCGTTCAGCCTTGCAGGATACCAGCTGGTGGTATGCATAAGAAACGTTGGAGGCAATCATGCCCAAAGTCGGGTATCTGACTGGTACGAAGGTCCTGAGAGGAGGGTCACAAGAACCTGCAGCTGGCTTAGGACAGACTCGGGCAATTTCATATACCTTCGAGCAAGACGCTGAGTTGTACGGGTCGAAGCGTAACGCCAAGATACCGATTGCATGAGCTTTCGGAATTCCGCGATCGAATAGGAGGGCTAAGTTAAGGACTAGCAAAACTGAGCATTTACGACGGCCCTTGAGAGACCTGTGCACTGCTCTGTATTAGAAGAGCATGAACGTGCCATCATGCGCGTCACAGCAACTTGATGATACCACATAAGGATGGATGGGGCGAGGCACGTTCAAGCATGACCATGGGAGAGACGAATACGGGCGGGTAAAAACGTTCACGTGTGGAAGAACAAGAATTAGGGTTGCCTCCGGGCCTTGGTACCAGAGGGTGCCCAGGGGCAGCCGCGAGGAACGTTGTCAAATGATCACGCTACATGACGTCCAGCGATCGCCATTGGGGCACGCTCTGTCGACAGGCAGAGCCTAAGAGCCGAGCCGGCAGCCAGTAAAACGGGCAAGAGGATGGTCTCTGGAAGCACAAAACACCTGCGCATCGCTGCCACGACTCGCTGACGCCCTGACCCTTCCCGACGTACCTGCCATTAGCATAATTTTTCGCCGTGCAGCCCCCATCGCCATCGAGGGATATGATAGAACAGCGGGCATCGTCGACGTCGATGTCGCGGAAACAATCTGTATCGGAGCAGATAAGCGCCCTGGGGACGCGGCTGGGGCGAGTGCTGAGCAGAGAAAGCCAAAGCACAGCGGACACATCGAGGACGGCGGTGGAAGGGAGAAGTGAAAGCCAAGGTAGGTAATCGTTGTAGATTGAAGAGGAAAGCACGGGTCGCTTCTCGAGCCCGCTCGTCGTCATCCTCGACCTCTTATCTCTCGGCCTGTGCCTGCGCGATAGCCCTCTCTTAATTTAAATACAGACTCTTATCGCTCGCTCACTCCTCCACAACAGGCCCTCCTCCCAAGGACCGGTCCGTCTCTAGAGGCCGTGAATTTGTCTGTTTTTTTCACCACATCCCATCCTCTCCTTTCTCCTCATTCCCGGAATCCCTCACAGCATTCCTCTGGCCGTGGCGGTGCGGGCAACATCCGCTTCTCCGACTCGGTCCCTCGTCCCGTAACCGACGGCCCAGATGATTTCTCTGTCACCAGAGGCCGTGAGCCACGGCCGCCTTCTGAACCAAACATCGTCAGTCCGACTCAGTCATGTCTCAATCTGCTGTTGTCCGTAACCGCTCACTTGATTCCAGCCCGTATCTATCGGTCGGGGCGGTGCAGGGAACATTCGTTCGCCTTCTCGCAATGGCGAGCCAAACCCAGCCGAGTCTGCTGCCGTGAAGGAGCACGAGAAGGGTCTCATTCGCCATGCAGATGAAGCCCGTGCAGCCAATTTTGTAGGTCTTTTGTTTGTCGACCATACTTGCCATTGCTCATGACCAGAACAGCAGTCTTCGGGCCGCGGTGGTGTCGGCAATATGACACGTTCGAGCTCGCATTCTCACTCTCGCTCGCGTTCACGTGGCCCCAATGCCAAAGTGAACGCGCTCTCTGCTACCCGCAGCATTGACAGCCATTCAAAGGCTTCTCTCGAAGAGGGTCGAGTACTTTACGACGTGCATGAAAACCAGTGTGTTTGATGCAGTTTTCCTGCCTTCCCATTGAACTCACGGGAAGCTCTTTCAGGTGAACTTTCGGCTATTTTGGGACATTATTGACGGGCTATAATCAGAGATAACCGGATACTTATGTACATACCACCCCCTCTCCTACATTCGTTGTAGCCTACTATCATGCTTATCTTTGGAAACAAATGTACTTACTCTGAACTGTCTCTTTCACTCCGGCAATTGAAGATAATCTGATCTTTGTTCGACAATTTATGAAAGTACAGCGATCGTAAAACTTCCTCGTACATGCCAGCAGCCAATTGTGGTATATCTGGTATATTAGGGTCTAGCTATTAGTCGGCAGTGTGACAAAGGATATACATTCCTCTCAAGGCATTATTGGGTGGTAATCTCTTTATAAATAAGGACTGCACACTGCATTAGATCTGTGGTCCTTCAAAGGTAAGAACGCGTTGCATACCTTTCAACTCGTCTTTCCCCAACGTTCCTCCGTTGTCGAAATCGAAGAATGATGGATCCAGCGCTTCTGAAGAAGGCTCATCTTCAGCGTCATGGTACGACTGCATGCATATATCAGCGACAACCCAATATTTCAATCTTCAGTTACACCAACCTCAAGGTATGGATGTTTCAGAGCTTCCGATACATCAATCCTTTTTTTGGGACTAAATGTCAGACATTTTTCCATAAGGTCGATAGCCTATGAGCAGAATATCATGATCTAGCCCTAGCTCGGAAACACAATGAAAAGAGACTCGCAAGGGGATTAGCATCTGGGAACAGTTGTTCGAAAGGCTTTTTCTTCCGGAAAGGTAATGCACGAAGATATTCCCGTGATCTTTGTGATGTAATGGCATAGAAGTCGTCAAGTGATGGCGTCCCCAAGATGTCTAAGATCAGTGAGAGTTGATGATGGTCTTCGTGGATGAATCTGCTCTTAAATATTGTTGACAAGTAGAAGGACGCAAACGCTCACAGTCGCGACCAGGAAACAACGGTTTCCCGCTGAGCATCTCAGCCAATACACAACCAACACTCCAGATGTCAATGGCACGGGTATATTCTTTAAACGTCAGCATGACCTCCGGAGCACGATACCACCTAAGACGCGTGAGTAACGCCTTCCAGGCAATGACGACAACCTCTCACCTGGTCGCAACGTATTCAGTAAGAAAGTTACTACCGTCATCAATGTTCGGTGGTGGGCGAGCAGACCGCGCGAGGCCAAAATCGCACAGCTTTCGGTGTAACGCGTTCGCATGTGTATTGAACTCATGAAACGATCGATCGCACCTTCAGATCGCAGTTGGCATTCAGCAGCAGGTTTGAGGGCTTCAGGTCGCGATGGAGAACGTCAGCAGAGTGGAGTGCCTTCAGTGCTCGGAAAGTCTGAGCGACAGGAATGATCAGGTTGCCAACGATGATTCGCGCTACATGAGATGACGGACCTGGTATATAAAGTACTGGCAGTGATCATCGCTGAGTGTCTGTGTGCGGATGACTCGATGAAGATCGGTTTCCATGAGCTCCTGCACGAGGTAGACCTCTTTAAACTCTGCAATGCTGGGTGGCTGGAGGATATCGAGGATGGACACGATGTTCTCATGGTGGAAGTGACGAAGAAGTTTGATTTCCCGCAGCGTTCTGAGACAGAACATAGAATGATCAAAGGGGGTGATGCGCTTGATAGCGACCTTGCGCTGGGAGGGAACATGGAGGGCGGAACTGAGAGCAGTGAGTGTCGTAGGTGGGCAGGAGACCGGGGGCGACGCACCATACGACGCCGTAGGCGCCTTCGCCAATGACATCGAGGAGCTGATAGTTGGTGCCCACAACAAAATTGGAGAGCCGAGAGTCGTCGACGGAGGCGGCCATGGGGAGAAACAGAGAGGAAGACGCGGACTGGGACGCGGCGGTGCTGCGTTAACAGCTGCACTAATATAATGGCGATACCCGCTCATCATTCTTCTCTTCCCCCAACCCCCACCTCCATTCTTCCCTCCGCCGTCCTCCACGTCCCACTCCCCGTCGCTACCCCGTCCATCGCGCCCACCGCGACGCCGCCGTGCTCGACGAGCGGGACCACGTGCATCTCACGTGCACCGGAACAAATTTGACGGATCCGTCTGCCACCTCCCCAGCGTCTCCCTCTTCGGGCACCGACTCGCCATCTCGCCCGTCTCTCTCTCGTTTGCGCTCTTGTTCTTCTCACACGTTTCTGCCATACACCACCTCTGCCATGCCCGCCGTAGAGAAGAACAGTGACCAGGAGGCTTCTCGAGAGCTTGACCGAGACAGGGATCGCGACGGAGACCGCGAAAAAGGTTCCAAATCCAAGGGCCCTTCCAAAGGTGTTTATCTTTCTGTCTCATATCGCTTCTTCTTCCTTACTCTCATCTCCCAGCCAAAGACCTTTCCCATGTGCCTTGCAAGTTTTTCAAAGTTGGCTCTTGCACCGCCGGCTCCTCCTGCCCATTTTCTCATTCCGTCCCTGAACCTGGACAGCACAAGGACGTTTGTGCATGGTTCGTCAAGGGAAACTGCAAATTCGGCCATAAATGTGCTCTGGCCCACATCCTCCCCGGCCAAAGCATGGCCATGGATAGGAAAAACAAGAAGGCTGCGCAGGCCGCGGCACACGCCAACAATGCCTCAGGTGGCCAACGTGAATCTGGGAAGGGATCAAAAGCACATAAAACCGCTGCTCAAAACGGTCCCGCATCTGCTGCTGGAAGTGGTACCAATGGCCAGTCTCGTAACCCCCTCCTGTCGGGTTCGACGGCCCCTACTCGAATCCTTCACGGCTCAGCACGTGCACCCATCCCCATGTCATTGAAAGCCACCATCTCCCCTTCTGCACCAGCACCTCCCCTTAAGGACACTGACTTCGCGTCATTTGGATTACCGGACGAGACGAACAAGCTCTCGAGTGCTCCTGCACAGGGCTCCGTCCCTGCTGCTGAGGGGAAGTCAGTTTCGGATACCGACAAACCAAACGCTGACAAACCGGAAGAGGTTCGTGATGCACCTCCTGCCGTTCCTTCCCCTGCGCCCTTGCCATTCAGTACACCATCAGCCCGTCCTCAGGATTCGGTCGGTGGATCAGATCTCGGTCCCATTGGCTCGCCTCCTCGCTCTGTCTCCTCTACCGGTCAGCCTGCACGCGTCAACGGCTTTTCACCTGGAACTTCACCGGCACAGAATCCAGCATTCCTTTCAACATCTCCCTTCTCTGCCCCCGGCGCACAATCGATCTTTCTATCCTACGAGAAGAACGACCGTTCAGTAGAGTTCAAGGCGCGCTCGGGCCTGGCGGCCTCACTTGGCGCGTCTCACACATGGCAGAGTGATGTCACGTCATCTGGCAGGCGTCTAGGCAGGTCCGAAGCCGTTAACGAGGTTGTAGTAGAAGATGAAGATCTCGAGGAGCTTATTCCCAGTTCGTTGACAGACTTGTTAACTCCAGAGGAGCGGTCGAGGCGTTATTCACGCAATGCGTCTAATGTGCAGCCTCCGCCCCCGGGCCTTACAGCAAAGGATGGATGGAGCGGTACGCCTCGGACAGGCGTCGAAACGCCTCACCACCGCTACTCGCGATCTGTGCCTGCTCCTTCGCTGCTTGGCGACGTTAAGTCGATATGGGCTGACACGAGTCAACCTGTTGCTGGTTCACCCCATCGCTCCATTGATCACGGCACTCCGAATACAGGTGGTCTGATAGGTCTGGGTAGTGGCACTCCTACTTCTTTCAAGTCGACTTCTGCCTTTGGAGGAAGATCGCTAATTGAAGATCACACAAATGCCTTCCTCTCTCCTTCGAACGCGTCTGCCGCATTTTTACCTGGTATTCATCATCACTATATCAACTCTAAGTCTGGAGTTCATCGCTCCGGTGGCACTCCCAACCTTCGTCCAGGTACCTACACTCCCACACCGCCCGGTGCAAATGCCGCGAATCTTCTGGCCCGGATCAATGAGCCGCCTTCACGACAACCTTTCGATGGTACCTCGGAGTCGCTTGGTGGCCAGCCTTTCCAATTGGGCCGTCCCATTTCTCGAGGTCCCGAGTTCGGAGCAGACGGAGAGGGTCGAGGAGGCAACACCCTTTCTCCCTCTGCAATTGCACTGCAGGCTCATGCGCCGGGTCAAAGTTTGCCGCAAGGCCTTGCCGCCGGATACTCACGGATCCATGCACTACCCCCTCCCCCTGTTATTCCTTCCCCATCGTCGTCAGCCGCGTTTACCTCGCAATCCCCTCACTTGACTCCCGGAACGAGTATCCAGGGTGGTGGGCATGGTGCCTTTGGCGAGTGGCTTGGTATGTCACCCGGCAACGCTACTATAGCGGACCACCTTCGCGGTAACCAACAAGCCGCTGTGGGCGCATTTGAACCGCTTGGCGCACGTTCATCCTACTCGAGTACCGCAGCAGCACGGCCGTCGTTTGTACCTGGCCCCACGACTGGCACGTCTGCTGCTCCGGGATCGCGTGTATCCAGCGGCAAGAACTGGCCACATGGAGGTACTCCCCTGAGCCCATTGAGTGGGCCCGTGGTCACTGGCGACGACGACGATTTGTTCAGCATGGACGGGTAGGAGTGATACTTGGCGCAACACCACTACTTGGGGTGGTCCAAGCAGTTGTACATGCGAAGGATGAGAAAAGAGCGGTCCTTGAGATTGAGACGAGGACATGGACCCTCATATACATTATCTATGGACGCATCTTGTATCGACGAGATCGCTCTGTATGTTGCAATACCCGAGCACTGTGCATGGGATGCTTGTGTTTTACTTACCTCTGACTCGGGCTTGTTGTAATGCGTGTAGTGCGTCAATCGCTGTTCTTGATTGATATTGTCATCTGTATCAGTATATAGTACATAAGCAACAATTTGATCTTCTGCTTCTACTATGCCTTTTAGGAATGCCACGGAGTGACACTGACCTGGTAACGAAGGCGCGACGAATCAGCAAACATCGAGACACGGTCAGGAGATAGACACATACCGGCTTCTCTGGGCGAGATGAAAAACTAGCTGCGACAGACAGACGAAAATCCCATTCCCGCTTGACTTTTTCAACGATAGGTCCCTCATGGCACGTAGCATAGTGCCCGAGGACCCATTTCCAGTAGGAATCTAGAACAGGACAATCCAGACCGTCGCCCACCCAGTCTGCTTTGTTAAATTCGAAAACGGTGGCAGCCCAATTGTAGACAAGTCCCTGTCGCGTTGGGGAGAGTATGCGATAAGGAGGAGGAGAAGCTTCATGATGCTCCTCCCGGTGAGGACATTGATGGTGTGCATATCCTGGTCTCGCCCCTCCTTCCGCCAATTGGGGTCGCGATAATTCACTCGCACCCTGTCATAAGCTAGTGCAGCGGGGTTTGGATGATGTCGAGTGAATGGAATCAGGTTGAAGAATATGTCGTCGGGACACAAGTAGAGAAGATGACAACCAATGGGACTAGGTACGTCGAAATGTACGGAAACATGGACATTGTTCCTGGTGTCCAAATCGTGGAATGAGTCCTCACAAAAGCATTGAGGGAGACCTGCTTTAGCAATCGCAGACGCTGCAAGTTGCAGTTGGTCGTGGGGGACAATGAAGCCGATACTCTGTTGCGGTGATGAGAAATAGTCCAGTCAACTATACGAGCGAGTTTGAGCGCACCAACGGTAGAAGCTGACCCGTGACCCGTGACCCGTGACATGGGTCGAAATAGGTTCAAGTTTACAGGGTCTGTGACCCGTGACTGAACCTGTGGTCGAAAGGAGACAGTAACTGCAACCTGCAAGAAGACAGCACTCGCTAGGATCTTTTGTAACGCTCGCTCGCTCGCATCGAGTTGGACGCGACTACTGCACACAATGCCTCCATCATCCCTGGCTCTTTCTTCCAAACGACGCAAGATATCTCAAGACTCTGGAAATAATGACATCGTGGGTCGTCTGGAGTCCACTATTACAGATGCCATCGCTACAAATGCCTCGTTAAACCCTCTTACCGACCTTCTTCACCTCGCGAGCACCTCTCCCGATGCTGGTATCGTCCACAGATGCATTTACGCGCTATACCGCCTTTTTGTTTCGTTGATAGATAAAGGCGCGCTGCAACCACAAAATGAAGAGGGAAGCAAGGTCGTCAGGCAGTGGATACTGGAGAGACTTGATGAATTCAGCAGCTTACTGCATTCTCTGCTTAGGGACGAAGAGTCTAGTTTGAGGGTACGTCAGGTATTGCAGGTCTTTTCTGTGCTAAAGTCACATTCTTCCGCGCTAGACATCTGCTTTGAGTATACTATTCTCGCTTCTCAAGCATCTCTCCAAATCTCTCAGCAAGTCATCTACACGACCGCAGTTTCATGTATCGTTCTTCAAGAAAATCATACACGCTCTGCTCCTGTCGCCGCCGTCATTACGCGGCGAACTCAAACCCCCAACCTTTTTCACTGGCGGAGCCATGCATGCAGACATACGTGACTTGTTTCTCGGCAAATATCTCAATATCTACGATGATATCCGCTGGTTTTTCATGCGAGATGCACAGTGAGTAATCTTGGCAGTCTTTTCTCTGGTCAGCTGACCGAGCTTTTGAAGGCCTATACTCGCGGAACTGGCTCCAGAAAAGTTTCCTAACGCCCGTGAGAACGTGCTCTCCGTCTTAGAACGACTCACTTCATTCCCTACCACGCAATCCGACATCGATACGTGGTGGATTGAGGAGCTTGGTTTTAAACCTCCCAAGTTGGCTCAGGGCCAGAATGACTCGGACGAACAGCCTTCCTCTGACGAGGACGAAGACGACTGGACAAAGTTCTTCGATGACGAAGACAAACACAAAGATAGCAAGCCAGCACCCGCATCTGCCCGACTCCACCAGCTTACCGTCCACCAATCCCTTCACTCTCTTTCTTCTCACCGGGCTGTGTTTACGCGCTTATGGCTCACGCTACTACCTCAATTATCGTCCAGAACATCCGATGGCAACAGTACACTGTCCATGAGAGCATTGAATTTCATGCACAGGGGAGTGATGCCACACTTGACACGGGCTGTTATGGTTATGGACTGGGTCAGCTCTTGTGTTGATTATGGTAAGTGTTATCCCTGACAATAACTCCGCTTAGGCTGATTTGTATTGCTGAAGGTGGAGCGATTGGGTTGCTGGCCTTGAACGCCTTGTTCGTTCTCATGCAGGAGTATAACCTGTGAGTGCGTGCAGCGTGAAGATTGCTGTCCTAACTTTTTTTGAAGCGACTATCCATCATTCTACACCCGACTATATGCATTCTTAGACGAAGACCTTCTTCACCTGAAGCATCGCGCGCGCTTTTTCCGTCTTACGGACCTTTTCCTCAGTTCTTCGTGCGTGTCAATATCTCTGCTAAATTGTCGCCGCTGACCATTATCACAGTCACCTACCTGCGACACTGCTGGCATCTTTCGTCAAACGTCTCTCACGTTTGTCCTTGAACGCACCTCCTTCGAGTATCATCATTATGATTCCTTTTGCCTACAACATCTTGAAACGGCATCCAGCACTCATGGTTATGATCCATCGGGATGGCGACATGGCGGGTGGTATGCTACATCATCGCCACATTTTTACACATCTTTACCATATCACGCTAGATACCTTTTTACCTGACGAGCCAAATCCGAATTTGACTCAGGCACTCGATTCGTCACTTTGGGAGCTGTATTCACACAGGCAGCATTACCACGCGGGAGTATCGACCCTTGCACGCATCTTCGAGGAGGCCTTCACAAAGCCAGCGTATCCACTAGAAGACTTCCTGGATCACACCTATGCTACTGTAAGTGCTATCTCCTCTGCTGGAGCGAAGCTCACAGAGCAATAGCTGTTTGATGTGGAGGTCAAACGTCGCATCAAAAAGGAACCGGCTACAGGACTGGATCTTCCCAAGTACACATTCCCAACCTTGGCGAACACCATCGAAGAAGTAGAAATGGATGTCTTGGGGAAAATATGGGTTTTCTAATAACCGATGTAGGCATCCAAAAGTACTTTATTCCGTAGAGTATTCAGTAATCGCTACATGACTGCCTTTTCGAAACATCGCAACACTGCATAGATAGTTACATGCGAATTGCAAACGACTCCTGTGACGTGGGATAGGAGCTCCTACATCGCCTCTTCTTCGTCCTCGTCCCCCGAAACCTCTGCATTTTCCTGGCCAGCTTTCGCCATGAGTTGAGCAAGATCCTGTTCGTCCGTCTCGGAAACGGCTTTCGGCTGGACAGACACAGTCAAAACCCGGGGGGATATTGAGGACATTATATCATACCTTCATCTTGAGCACCAGCGCACCACCTTCATCCTCAATTGTGCTTTGGATAGACTCGATTGCACGTTCTAGGCGCTCAACAGCGGCATACTATCGTGAAGTCAGATCGTGTAGTCGATACAATGAGCCTAGGTAGACTTACCTTGTCTGTGGCATTCGTGCTGAGAACGTAGAGTGGGGGGGCGACAAGCTTTGCTTTGATGGGCACAGCTTCACTGCTCGCTTTTTCGCCTGCCTTTAGAGCCTTTTTGATGGCGTCGATACCGGACGGGGTATAGCAGGTCAATTCGATATCTGCACGAAGTTTTATGGGCTGTGGTGTAAGACGGCGAGCGATCGTGTTCATGAGGAGCGTGTAGGTGGACGACGGTACTGGTTGCGGCAACGATGAGAACACAGTCTCTGGCTCACTGTCCACAAAGACGGTGAGTAGAGAGATACAGTCAGCCACACAGTATACTCACGTCAATGCCAGCTTAAAAGCCTCATATGGATGGCCATATTTCTTACCCAGAGGCCATGCGATCTGATCGTAAAGCTTTTCTAGGCGCTCCTCTTCGCTCGAGCTGGTGACAGGCGTCTCCTCGGCACCTTCTTCATGGCCTGCTGGCTTAACCTCTTCTTTTTCAGCGGCCTTGGCAGACTCCTCGGCGTCGAAAGAAGGCAGGCGCGATGCGACGTGACGCATGATTGAGGCTACTGTCTTAGACTTCATGTACCTCTCCTCGCATTTTGTGATGTCTTCTGGCGAGACACGTCTCTTCGAGAGGTCAATATAACCTGTATTTCAAGATGAGTATTGGCCCAGGTATAGGCAATCCATCTAGTACCCGTACCTTTTTCCTTGTCGACTCGGAGAACGACAACCACTTCATTCCTTCCGACACGGATGAGCTTCTGAATAGAACGGATCCGGCGACGAGACAATTCAGAAAGCAGGATCATTCCTTCTATATTGTCGTATTCCAGCTGCCCAGAATACGTTCAGTTCTCCCGTGTGGTCTCAAGGTAGACGAGACTTACGAGCTTGACATAGGCTCCCATCTCAGCAATCTGACGAACTTGCACCATGACAAGCTCGTCAACCTCTGGATAACGTTGCTCGTAATACCGCATGGTGAAGAGTAAGGATAACTCTCCTCCGAATCGTGTAAAGAGAGATGATAGTCGATCTCAGCAAGCCCACTTAGGCGTGACTCGCTTCGCGCTTGTCACTGTCGAGTCACCGCTATGTCACCACAACGTTACAGAGCGCCTCAAAACTACCAGGAAATAAGTAGGTTATTAAGACAGCATATTACAACGGTACACTCGTAGGGGCTAAAGCTCCTCAGGTTCATCACTTTCCCCCTCTGAACTCGACTCAGATGGGAGATGATTTGGATTTGCTACCAGCAGATCTTCTCCTTCGGCTACCCCAGAACAAATGTCACGTCCGCCACTCGACAATGCTTTGCAAAAATGCTTACCTCGTTTTCCTCTCGACTGTTCGTATGTCGCTTCCAACTCTTGCAAGATCACTTCTTGCATCGCAACAACTTCTTTGGCCGTGGTGCACGTTCGGTATCGTTGAAAGAACGCACTAGCCATTCAGCCAGTCAGAGATCGACTGGCCAACAATGACCTTGAAACCTACCGATTCACTTTCCATAGAGCACTTCCCCATCCGAAGCCTTCCAGCAAACGCTCCGCATATTCATCGAATCCAGTGAGGTAGAATGCAGCAGCCAGAGCTTCGACGCAATTGAGACGCCAAGGTTTGCCATAGTTTGTGGGGTTTGTTGCGATTAGGTACGGAACTAGGAGGGAATTGTCGGATACGATGTCAATATCGTATAATCAACGTTAATGGCATAGCTCACGAAGCCGCTCATGAGGGCTGGCAATCTTCCCGAAGGGTATGTCGTCTAGTCGGGCCCACGAGCACTCAACGACTGCAAGGCCACCCTGAAGAACAATATCTCTGTCGGATGGTGCTATCACTTGTGTAGCTCGCGGTCTATAAGCCATCAGTCACGACCAATAATCAACGTCATCAAGTTTGCGTACGACATAACGACGCCGTGAAAGCGAGCGCCAACTTTCAACTCCTTGATCAAGCCCAGTCTAGACAGCTTCTTCCCCGAGCATCGTCGTGGGTCGCAGTGATCGAAATCCTATGTCATGAGCACCATAAGACTGCCATACCTACAACGGCAGAAAGAGACTGAAGCAGGCCTTACCCACATTGCCACGGGCATGGGTATGACAAGCCCTGGAACCCCTTAATTGAAGCCAGCTGAATAGGGAGAAATACGCACTGGTCTCCTGCTCCTCTTCTGCGCTCTCACCCTCCTTGTCAGTCTCTGTGCGATCAACTGCACTCTCGGGCCTCCTCTCGTCCAGGCGCCGTTGCTCCTTGTGCCACTTTCCTCTATTTGACGGCCCCCCGGTTGGCCATTTGTTACGATGGCCGGTACCATGTGCTTTGGGATGGTTATTCCCTGATCTACCCTTGGCCATGTGTGCAAATTCGAATGGCAAGTAGACAATTCGTTTACTCGTCAAGGTGCGGTGTACGTAGGGAAGAGCTGCGACAGATTGAAAGTGAGATCAGATCTCAGCTTAGTCACTTTCCAGACTGTATGTCATTCTTACTTACTTACATATGAGTAGTGTATACGTAGTCAGTCCCAGTGAAAATCCCGCCTGGTGAGATCGGACGAGATATGGCCTAATATGTAAAAATGCAAGTGAGCTGGCGAGATCTGGTGACATCTGCTAAATCGTCTCTGGCAAGTACTGGATTGCATTTCTTTCCTCAGAGTATGACGTAGATCTGTCGGGTACATGGAAGTATACTCGTGCGCTCCAAGTTCGGGTTGTGATTCCAAGTCGCCGCGTCCCTGTCGTCACTTACTTCTCTCCTCCATCCCCCAACATCCTCCTGTCGTCTATCCCTCCTTCCCCATTTCTCCCTGGCCATCAATATCCTAAGGCAATCGAATGGTTGCTTGTGCACGACTGCTGCGTTGTGTGCGACTGCAATTGCCATGACGTCATCAGCGGCTCGTTGTTGCCGCCAAAAAGGTCGGCGCCGGAGGAAGCTGGGCGAGTGCATCGACAAGACCACAGATGAGCATAGCAGATACCCGTATTCCCCCATAGTACATGGAAAATGCCATTGGAGACGATGTGAGTTCGAGAGCTTCGGCGGGCGGGCGGGCGGGCGAGCGAGTAATTAGATGGGCGGGCGAGTAGACGAGTTGGCGAACGAGATCCCCAGCTGTCTGTCGATTGTACGGTAAGTAAGTCAAAGATTTACTGGCACTCCTCTCGTTCACCATTCCTTCCGTAAGTGTCCGCGCACGCGTGTCAGGCCGCGATAAGCGTCTCCAATGACGCCCGAATTGGTTCCCTGCGACGCGGTCGATGCAGAGGACAAGTGCACGCGAGACCAACGTTGAGCTCACCCAGAGGCTTCAACTCTCCACACGTCCTGTCTCTTCCTTGCTACTGGAAATGCTGCGTCCCTGCCTTTCGACGACGCGCTCTTTGCTCGCGCAGTCGGACTTTAGGCCTTCCTAACCCTGTCGTCTACCTGTTCAATGTTCTTGACACGAGGCAGGCTCCTACTTGCGGAGTTGTAGTTGTGCCTGCAGCACGAGGGTCTCACAGCGTGTACGCCGGCATGTACAAACTTCGGCACCACGTCGAGCTCCAGCAGTGGGCACACGCCGAGCTCATGATAGGTGTCCCCAGTACCTATCCTACAAGTGTTTCTCCGCGACTGATGCATCGATATTGCACCAGACATGCACTCATACCCCCAGAAGCGCTACCTCCAGCCCCCAATCCACGTAGCCTCTCCTCTTGTATCTCTTTCAGCGCCCCTCACAGCTCTGCCTCAGCCGTGGTCTGCCGCCGGGTGCGACTACGGTGCCCAACTCCTCCCGCCGGGCGTCGCCTTCCCGGTAGTACTCACAAAGCTCGTGCTGTACACATATTTCCAGCTTCGTGCCCGCGCTGCTGCATGCTGCAACGGGAAGCTCCACATTTAACGCGCTCTGCGCGCGTATCACGAAGCACTTCGTGTAATCCTCATCGGTACGCATGCTGCGGGCGGTCCCTGACTAGAATGTTTTGTGACTGACGCATCCTGTTTGCAAACGACATCACGCCAGACTTGCAATTGCATCTCCCGCTAAATGACTATCTCCCGCGCCGCCTTCAGCGCCCCACCGCGACACCCTTCTCAGCTCGGCCTCGCACACGGCCCGCTCTCGAGCATAACGACCCAGGCACCTTCGACCCTCCTGCCGCGCTACACGTCCTCCTCAACCTCGCCGCTGCCGACCGAGATCGTACTGTATGCATTCGTCCAACTCACCGCGCTCGCCGCACGCTCGGTGTGCGCGCCGCGAAACACATTGCATCGTTGCCGACTGCGCGGGCGGCGTGGCGCTGCATTAGCGCCGCGGGCTTGCACGCAACGTGTCGCCGTCTGCAAGCGTGTTCGCGAGGGGGACGGGGTAGGGGGATTGCGAGGGACAGCTGGCACGAGCTGGTTAGAGCAGTCCCGCGGTGAAGGGTACGAATACGGATTCGGGCGAGAACTGTTGAGAGTGGGCGGGGTCGGGTCCTATATGTTGATATCTGCAATAATGTACTAGAAATTTAATGATATGCATGCTTCAAATTCATGACCTGATCAGACCCGATGTGAGCAGATGGCGCATATGGGACCCGATGACGCCAGACCTCGACAGACGAAATCTGGTCAGATAGTTAAAATAGTCCAGAAAATCTGCTCAGATCTGTATTTACATATCGGACCATCTCTCGCCCGACCTCGCCAGGCGGGATTTTCACTGGGAGTCAGTAGTCAGTACTCGTACCTCGATGCTAGTGGCTAGCGCCTGAAGCTCCTGAAGGCCTGATCGAGAATTTATTTCGACAAACCGCATCCAGATTCAGACTCGAAGTTTTTCCCACGAGAAATGGGGGGTGGCCAATATCTTGCCATCGAAACATTTTCCTTCCTGGACAACATGTAGTGCAACTCCACACGCTGAAACCCGTCATGCGATGATTAGAGTCTGCTGGTTGCAGCACGGTAACGTGACAATACAAAGGCGCGATATCTATAGTCAAGGTGTGGCTACACTTCTGCTCTGTTCAAGGGACGCAGAAAGACAATATTTGTCGTGAGCATGAGGGTTTGGTATGAGTGAGTCGACGCGTTAAGATACTGGTTCTTGTGTCGCCAAGAGCGATAACGTGCACGAATAAATTTAAATTTAAAGACGGCGCGCTTTACCGGGCCGATGACCCACCGCTCCATGATACTCCAGCGACGACGTTGGACTTTGCACGATGCAACGCTTCAGAAACTCCCTAATGTCGACGCCGTTAGAGAAGGAGCTAGTACGTAGCCGTGACGTGGCGGAGCATGCCACAGTCGCTGGTGATTCTGTACGTATAGGGGCAGAAGTCACAGCTCATTCTGGTCGTAGGTCTCACTAGATTACGCAGTTTGCCCTCCCCAGCTTTCCGATCGCTTGACACGTGTCTTCAATGCTCTTCAATGGTGCATTTACTGAACGTACTGAGCGTCCAGGGTTCTCGAAGATTGATCCACTTAATCACGTCAACTCCTCATGAAAGAAACATGGACGCGGGCCGGGTAAGTAGAGTATAGCTGGGAGAGTGTGGACGGCTGGCTAGAGTGCATATCAAAGAATTTCGGCGATTGCGCTGATCGAATGGCCAGGCTGGTCAAAACGGTTCTGATGAAGTTATTACAGGAATTCTCGTGAGTTTTGTTTTTTCTCTGAGTTTATCTTTTAGCTTGGAAGTTTGACTTGTTTTGTCAGGCGTTCACTGTGCACCAGCATGGGTGACTGTCATGTCAGTTTTACCTATGACACGATGGTGCTTGAACCTGAGCGCGAGTAAGTAGGTACACCGTGTCTTTGTCATGATGCAATCTTCCTGCCTGTCCAAAGGACCGGAGCCCGACGCGGGAGGGCCCGTGCCTGTGCAATTGCGTCATGCGGGTAAGTATACCTGCCGAGAAGAGCCTCGAGTTGGCTTCGTTGAACGACCCATCCTTGTAAGTACTTACAGTCTCGCCACTCGACATCCTGGATATTGCTCCGCACTGATGTGGTTTCAGGCTCATACGTAGACATGTCTTGAATTTGTTTACCCCAAGGGCATCTTGACAGCGAAGCTTCCCGAGACCTCGACGCCCTATTGTGCGATATACTTATCTCGTGGATCTGTCCTCTGCTAAACAATGGGCCCCCCTTCGGTGCGTGTTGATTCAGAAATCTTACGCTTAAATCGTTCACTCCATTTTGCCAATCGATCATTCTTGCGCTAGCGGCAGCAACAACAATAACTTATCATCTGCTTGAAGTCTTCACCTGGCCAGGCTCTCGGAGTGTCCTCCATCCTGCTATTGGTCTTCGAGTCAAATCTTCGCTGGTTTCAGGTGTTCCTGTTTAGGATTCCGGGAAAGCTTTTGTTTTGTTTTGTTATCGGGTGTTCTTTTACCGTTTAAGTATTCGCGTGCAGGGGCCATCAAGTTTTTGAGTGATGCTTCTCAGATCAAGAGGACCGCACGGCAGGTATAAAAGGCCAGCATGGACGGCCCACCAACCCAGGGCTGGCCCTTCTCACCGGGTGTGATAGACATTCATTCATCCTTTACTTTCGAAGTCATCTAGCCCTCTCTGTGAACGTCTTCATATCGTACTCATTATGCAGTTCTCCATAACCTTTCACACTCTCCTCGCTTCTATGGTCGTCGCAGTTTCCGTATCGCCTCGTATTAACGCTGCCCCTACTGGCCACGCCGCCGACCTAACAACTCTACTTGCACGGTGAGCATACTTTACGCGCGCCCTACGAACCGCTTCTCACATCCGGCCCACAGCGATAACATTGCTCGTGCTTCAAATGCAGCCCTACCCAACGTGCCGGCACCTGCACCTGCACCTATCCGTCTCCCACTTACCCCGATCCTGAATGAGAATAAAGTTGAGGAGGCTTTCACTGCGGCTATTCATATCGGTGGAAACCCCAGGCCATTCAATGTCATTATGGACACTGGGTCTCACGAACTCTGGGCAATCTCTGAAAAGTCAACAGAGATCGTAGGTTCCCTCTTTACGCCAAGCGGGGCAATGCGCTGACATCCTCTGCTACTTACACAGGCCGGTCGGAATGCTATCGGAGCAATTTCGTCGAAAGCCACGTTTAAGGAACTTGCGGGCACTTTTGGAGTCGACTTCGATGACGGCAGTGATGTGGAGGGTAAACAGGTCACCGATGATCTGAATATCGGCGGGAAGATCCTGAAGGCGTTCAAGTTCGGCGCCGCGACAAAGATAGGAGACAGTTTGGACCCCAAGTCAGACGGCATCTGGGGATTCTCTAAATCAGTAAGCACATTCGAGATAGTTCACAATATTGAACAATTAATCGATTGACGATCTTCAGATCGGTTCTGCGGTGAATGGGCCTACGCCTTTGGAAGCTCTCGCGGCCGCCAAGATCATACCCGCAGCCATGTCAGGTTGGAAGATCGGGCGTGCTAGTGAAGGTACTGCGAGCGAGGTTGTCTTGGGTGGAGTCAACCCAGCCCTATTCGACTCCGCCTCTACTGTTGTTGTCTCGAACGTCGACGTCTCCACCCCTGACGACAAGGACGGCTGGTGGCGCGTGCCGGTGACTGCCTTCGCAGTTGGCGCTACGAACACACCACTGGCCAAGGGGCCGCGCATCGCAACCCTTGACACCGGGACGGAAGGTCTCATCTTCCCGCGTGCAGACACTGCGCTCATCCGCGCGCAGATCCCGGGCTCTCGGGAGCTGAAGGACGGCACAAACCAGATCCCGTGCAATAATCAGAAAAACCTCGTAGTCACTATTGGCAACAAACCGTGGAATATCCTGGCGAAGGACTTGATTACAGCTCCAGTAAACGACAAGAAAACGCCGGGCCTCTGCTTTGCGTCGTTTGTCGCGGATGAGGATCCCGACTTTGACGAGTGGGTCCTCGGCATCCCGTTTCTGAAGAACGTGTACCATGCCCTCGATGTCACGAATGACAGAATCAGCATCTCCAAACTCAAGTAGGTCGTGGGTACTGGAGAAGGTTGGGGATCTTGTGCATCAGCCGGACGGGGGAGAGATAGCTTATGATGTATAATTTTATGAGGGCACGTCCCGTCTTTATGAGGCATAATTGATTTCCTTCGAATGATCGTTGAATGAAGAGCACAAGGTCGTTCAGTTGCAGGGAAGCTCGCTAAGCTGAGCTAGTGGTGACCACTATAAAGTATCCTGGAGATCATGTCAGATCAGCGTCTTGGCACTAATTGCTCTCATGAGATCGGGAACAATGACCTGGGTGCAGGTGCTTAATCAATCTTGGACAGGATGTCTCCGAGCAAATGTATGAATATGAATCCAGTTTTCTACGTGCCAGTATTGTGCCAGTACGTGTACGCCATTAGAGATTATAGATAATGTAATGATACACTTCGCGGCAAGAATCTAGAAGATACAGAGCTCGTAAAAATACACGGTGCATAACCCGTCGTGGTAATCATTGTCCATCTATCCTCGTACCCTAAAGACATCAACATCGGCAGATCATTGAGGAGAAATTGTTGAAGCCATCGAAGACCGCCTCGAATTTCCAGACCGCACAATGCGATACGGATGAATGCGCGCCCCCTTAGCTATGCGTCGCTGTGGGTGGCGCAGGTATTCCATAGCCTTCCCGACAAGCAAAAGGGGCTTGCCCTGCTTCAGTGGTTCCGTAGATACAGTGTTTGAATTCAGGTCGGACAGTGTAGGGATGTAAGGTGCATTTGGGGGAGGAAACACGAGAGCGGCATCGGCGTTTTCGAATGAATCGGCGAGGACTATACGGACAGAGCCATAAGGCATTGCGGCAGGGGGAGGCGAAGTGGATTGACGTGTGCTCGTAGTCGATATGGAGTCCGTGAGGGAGGGTACTTCTGAGGGTGGGGGAGAGGCGGACGCGGTGCGTGATGAGATAGAAGACGAAACCGAGACTTGACGGCCACGGTGCCATGATTGATGGGCTGCATGAGCGGTAAGCTGGAAGCGGAATGTTAAGCCGTGTCTGATGAGTTTACATTGGCGAAACATACATGACCGTCATGTATGCTTGGTAATTCATGGGCTCCACGTTCCCAACTGGCTCCCGGGACGGGTAGGTTGAGGGAGTGAAGAGGAGGAAGAGTTGGTCGTTCGGTCGTGGGGATAGCATCGAAGAAAGCCATTGATACAGTGGTAGTTGCAGGGGGGTGTTCGAGGGTAAGGATACAGTGGGCGAATATGATGGGGGAGAGGGGACGGAACCACCAGGGATGCCGAGGGCCTGCCTTAAGTAATAGAGAGAAAAGAGATATGAAGAGGGGAAGAAAACAAAGTCCCGATCGACAGGCCTATGGAGGAGGGGATGGGGATGGAAAGCTCGGGGAAATGCGACTTAGCTTTATACATGGTCGGCAGCCTGCGAGTTTCGGTTCATTGTGAAACGGCCAAGATCATTGCCATGCGCCGTGGTTTTCGCCGAGGGAGGGAATAATGGAGTACCTTTGTCTCCACAGCCATTGTGCGAGGACGAGCAACAAAAGAAACGCGCACCATTGTCCGAGGCGAGCTTATGTAATATATATATATCACTGCATGGTCCCCTCGTCCCATTGAATAGACGGACAGTATAGGTCAAGAAATGCTGCATTGATAATACGAGAAGGCGGCTGAGATTCAGAAAAAGCGGAGAGTGTTAATTGTTACGGAGACTGCACCAACTCGGAGGTGCACGGGCGTTGGCGAGACCGTGACATTGTTTGATGCCAGTGGCGTCTCTTCATGCTCATACAGCGGCGAAATATCTTCAAATACACTTTCGAAGCTTCTCTGCTCGTACCTGTCGTCTGCGCTGCGGCAGTTAGAGATAATCACCCCTAATACCTTCCTCCAGGGGTCGGTGCAGGATACTGTCACCTGTTCATCGCGTTCCCGACAAGGCCTCCTTCCCAAGACCATATTTCCGCGTAGATACCTACGGTCTTTGCGCGAAGATCGTCCATCAGTGAGCTCCTTCCGAGTCCCGCAAGCCTATCGTTCGCAAATCATCTTTGCTGACTGTTGTAGGTAAAATATGTGCACACGTTTGCGCTTTACCTGCCCTGCTCGGAAACCGCATGTGGTCGTTCCGAAGATTCATATCGTCCTCGAGCTACCCTATTATTGGCACGACGCACGTCGTGTGTCCCTCGTGGCTATTCCTGTGAGGCATCGACCATCGATGGAGCCAAAAGAGTGGTATTCTTGGTTGAACTTCCTACGATGCATCGCGGAACGCCATTCTGCGGCCTGGCCGTTTTGACACATGCTCATCTCATATCAATCCGTGGTTCCGTTATCTGCACTCAGTCCTGGATCTTGAGCGATGGAGAGTCGCGAGGAAACCCTGTGCCGCAGCACAATGGTCCACAATATACGAACTTGGGAGGGGGCTGCGGAGACGGGGAACCAGGATGCACGCTATAAAGCTTGCAGGAGGCTAACTGCTTGCCCCACACTGGTCAGATCCCCTCCAAAGCCGATCCGCACTATGCATTCTCCTTCGAGCTCACAAACGTCGTCGGATGCAGGCTCCGACTACGACCCACAGACGCCTCTCGACCATTCTTATTCGTATGTCAAATTCGAGCCCGCGAACCGCCAGTTTTGGGAAGCTTTCACAGACCTCGGCGCTCTGTCGGATGAGGATACAGACGCTGCCTACCTCTCCGCGCGCGAGTTTTTTACCGCCGCGAAGCAGGATCTGTTGAAGGCGGGCGGTTGGATTGAGGACAGCACCGCGGTAGGCTTCACATGGCCACAGGTCACAAGGAGGCGACTTACATATATTCGACAGGAGGATCTCTTCGTTCTCACACGGGGGCCGTATACTCTTGCTTTGCCCGCAGCGTTCAGTGCGCTGGTTGACCCGGTGCAGGCTGACGTGTGGGCCGGCATCCTCGAAAGTCTCGCGTTGTTTCCAGTCTCGGAGGCGCCCGAGGTTGCCATTGTGAAGGCTGAGGCGGCCTTGAAGGACATCCCTTACCTTCTTCAATGCATTGCTCCCGGCCTGCTCCTCCTGATCGCTGTCAACGAGACACAGGGGAGTTTCGTCACGCGCGGACTACCACCCATGGACTGGCTCGAGGCAAAAAAGGAAGATCTCGAAGGTGTGTTGGGCACAAAGAGGTACGAGCGTTTGTATGAGGCTGTCGCCACAGGTATGGCAGTGGATATGGGTGCATTGGAAGAGGATGTGGAGGAAGAGTGGAAGGGCTGGCTAGGTGGAGATCTGAACGGGTGGGGTTATCAGACAAGCGGCTCTAGCTGGGAGATAGATGAAGTCCAGTGGGAGCAAAACGGGCCGAGCTGGGAGCCATATAGCGATTGATCTGTGTACGCTCAGCCAATATCTCCACTTGATCCCGTGTAGTAAATAGTGTACGATACTGTTGTGTTGTAGACAGTCGCCAATGTATATATGACGTAGCTTTTTTGTTAGCCTTGGCGACGAGTTCATTTTCTACCCATACTTAAGTAACAGACATCGCCGCCTGGCTCTTCTACTCAGTGTTTTCTGTGCGGCGCGCAGATGTCTGTCCCAAATCATGAAGCGATGCCAGTGTCATGTTGCCAAATAGATAGTCTCCATTGCTGACCTCGATAAGGAAGATAGTCGTTCCTTATTAGACCAAATAGATTCCTGGCTTCCGAGTGCTACACCATGGCAACCACTGCGGTCACCGCGGTTACACTCATGTCTTCTCTTCACATCCCCTATTGTTCCTTTGCAGATATCACGGACCGTCGGCAATGCCGGAATTTGGTACAAAAGAAAGCCACGCCTTGTCGCTGTCATCGCATTGTGACCTCCAGAGACCTCATATATAGCGCAGTTCTACAAGTGGCCGTCTCCTGCTCGTCGCTGTCTATTCCCTAGTCTCTACCCCTAGTGCATCGTTATCGGTATATCTAGAGTTCACCACTCAGTACGAAAATGGCACTTGTCATTGAGGGATTCTGGACCACCTTGGCCTCGCCTAGGCCACACGTACGTTTCGAGTATGTTCAGACGTCGGGTCGTGGCTGACGCAAAACCTCTTAGCCCAAACACTCAAGAAGCATAGGAACGGTACAAAGACATCGCATTTCAACGTCTGTCGTCGAAGAACGTAGGCTCGCCGCGGAGGAGGCAGGGCGCATGGCAGCTGGAGAACGCTTCAGGGGACGAGGCTCGGGAACACCTGCCAGTACTACAGGAGGTCGGGTCGGTTGCGAACGCTCTGTTCGCCATCGAGGTACCCTTCCTTATGATATTTCCAAACGCGCAACACGTGCATTGACAACGGAGCAAACCGCTGCATTGCTCCAGCTCCATGAGCTTCGAGAGGGAACTAGCGGAACTAGCAGTCTGATTTCATCCCGAGTGAGTAGGCATCCTTGTCGTCTCACTTGCATCTCCTTATTTGGGGACTTGACTTCAGGAGTATAGCTCTGGGCCGTGGACGAGAAGGTCGCCCAGCAAGGGATGCAACAGATTGCCGAGGATATCTGAACAAGACGATATGAATACAGACAGCGTACAGATGTTCGAGGATACATCACTTGTATCGCTTGTTCCTATTTTGCCTGCGAGCGCACTTATCAAGAGACGAGGAGGTATGACGGCCTTGGAATCCATATCAGAGGAGAGTGAAGACGAGGCGGATCAGGTGAAGGCTGATGGTGATGATTTCGATGGCGTCTCTAGCGGTGAGTGGTTCTCACCTCGTGAATAGCATTTGCTGGAACAGAGGATTCAGAAAAAAAAACTTTTTCTACTGCAAAAAACCTGACGGCCAAACCACGCCGTACGTGGATGACTACGAAGTTTGCTTTGTCCAGAGCGAAGAGATTTCCTCCGCATAAGATTCGGGAGATCACAGGTTGCAGTGGTAGACTATCGAGGCTTGGACACTCTTCGGATGGTACGGATGATGCTTATGGAAGTGATGAATAGGCATGGATTGCGCTGAGGAGAAGGCAGTAAAAACAAAACAGATGTATGAATTATTAATTGTATCCGAGTCTGCACTGCGTCGAGTCGTTCATTTGGAGACATACCTGATATAGTAATTGGTCTAAAACTCCGCTAACGCAAGGCTGGTGCATTCAGCATTGTTGGCGACGTCTCCGCGCCGCACATCACCATACCGTCGACAAAGACGCGTCCACCACCATGAAGCTCGTCAGGTGAGCATTCTTGCAACTGGAACTCATTCACAGGGCCAGGCTGGAACCTCCTTGCATGCTTAGAAGGATACCGCAGACGCGCCCTGCCTTGTTTTTGTTCCATGCCTGGCTCCGTTGATCGAAGAGGGGCACTGACCACGGCTTTACCATCTCTGCAGATTCTTGATGAAATTGAACAATGAGACTGTTACTATCGAGCTGAAAAATGGATCTGTGGTCCATGGAACCATCACTGGTGCGTCTACATTTACTTAGTCGACCTATATGTATCTCATATGCCTTGCTTTTTGTCAGGTGTTGATATGCAGATGAACACCCATTTGAAGACAGTGAAGATGTCCACACGCAATCGCGATCCGACATCATTGGACTCTCTCTCCATCCGCGGCAACAACATCCGCTATTTTGTGCTCCCCGACTCCCTCCCTCTTGACACCCTGCTTGTCGACGACGCCCCCAAGCCAAAGAACCGGAAGAAAGATGACTCGCGCGGACGAGGCAGAGGGCGTGGGGGAGGCGACAGGGGACGGGGTGGACGCGGACGCGGGAGAGGACGGGGCAGAGGCTTTTAAGCCTATGCTGATTTCTTGTACGGTAATGGCAGAGTGTCCCCGCGTGAAACTAGTACGTTTTGTTGATTGCTTGTTCATAAAATAGTCGAGCATGCTTGTCGACTTCTGTATCATCTGCTTTGTGTTTAATGCTATCTTTCCAATAGCGATCGATAATAGCTCACTAACGTGTCCGTCACTCTAATAATAAAGGTATGGTGCGTATGAACGTCTGATATCCTGTTTACGCAAGTACTATTATCGCCCCTCTTTCGTAGCTACCCATCCGACTAGCAAAGCCATCAATCCGAATGAAGCCCATGCTCTGGCTGATCGTCGGGTGCCAAATAATTTCCCATCACCCATCTCCGAAGTAAGCTCAATTTTTACAGTATCTATCCCTTCATTCCCTCGGCTACTCCGCTCGATCCCCGGTCCCACTGAGACGGTGTCAGATGCGGAGGGATGCAATGGTGCTGTTTCGGAAGCGATAGTCAATGGATCAACTACCTCAGCGTGGGCAACTCCTCCAAAGAAGTCGGTGATGAAGGCACGATCCAAAGACCGAGGGAACAGGTCTGAGCGAATGCCAGGGTGCGACCGAATAGTCGCAGGGTTGAAGCTGTCGAACTATGGAAGACGACCCCAATGATTTGAATATTTCAGGCCCAAGACAGCAGTGGGAAGACTCACAAGATCCTTCATGGTCGCAGAACTTGTCTTGTTGATGCCCTCCATGAATTCGAGGATAAAGTGAGTAAAACTGTCAATAACAGCAACACCGATGTCACTGTCGGACTCGTACTATAGATGACATGAGTATCACCGTTGGCGCATGACACAGTCGAAGACATACAGAGTACGAATTCTCATGAATCTCCGACGACCCAGTGGCTAGGATATTTGGAGAATAGAACTTTGAGTACATTGTGTTCGCCTGGCAAGTGTCGATCATGAAAAGTATCTCGTTGTACCTGCAAGAAACGTAAGGAATCGCATGTAAGTCGATGTCTCACAAAGCGCATGCTACATGTACCTCTTCTTCTGCCACATCTGCTCAAACGCATCTGCGATATCAAATGCACTAATTTCCTCGTTGTCCTGAAACTTGAGAAATTCGTTGCCTCCATGTCCCGTCATGTATACGAAAATGTTCGACCGGTCGTCGGTCAGGAGCCGCTTCGACCTTGGCACAGATGGCTCTACTCGTCCTGGATCACGCAGGAAGGGTAAGAACTCAGTAACGTATGCACTAATCAGACGCACCAGTTAAAACACGAAGGAAGTTCTCCACGGTAACTTCGTATCCGCGGTAGTCGACCTCAATATTCTCTCCGTAAAGATCGAGGTGCCGGCCTGGATTCGCAAAGACACATCCCGGGAAGCGGTTGCGCGAGTTACATGCAGCGTCATCAGCGAGCATGAGGATGATGTTGGAATCTGGGATGCCTAGACGCTTCACGGTCCGATACCTGTCGAATTTAATGAGGTAGATACGATGACTAGGGTAATGCTACTCACATTCCAAGTGCATTTGCCATATGCTATTGCGGGTTTGAGTACCCTTCACTAGAAACATGTGGAATGAATCATACCCGGTAGTTAAACCAGTAGCGAGATGCGCAAACTAAGACAGCCCAGTTGTTCGTATGAGCCGACTCAGAGGTGCCGCTCACAGCATTGCCCTCGAAGAACTGGCGAACTACGTTCTCCTGCGCAGTGGAAGTCGACACCCATAGGAATAGAGTCACTAGGAAGAGGAGGTAGGGGGGAAAGTGCATGGCTTGGCCAGCATACCGCGTCGCGGCAACAGTCGTTAGAGTACTACATAATGTTTTGTTTTATTTTGTTTCGCCCTCGTAAGTAATTAAATAATGTGGCACTGCCCATAGTACTGTATCCCCATCCGACGGTATGACCATATTCATTAGTGTATCACGAGAAACTACTCAATTTCACAGAACAGCGGAGATAGCCTAAACTAAACCGACAAAGTAAAATGCAGACGAGGAGTATTCGATCAGACCGGCATTGACCAGCAGCTGTAAGTGATGAACATCATCCCCATCGACTCTTCCCGCGTCCAGCCCCGTCTCCTGACCGCGGAGCACTACCAGTAATGTGCGAACCGAAATGGCTCTTTCTCCCAGAGCCAGATACCCCACTTTGGTTTGACACTGCAGCAGACGGTTGGCGGGGAGCCGTGAAATCGATTTTTGTGCGCTTGGCGGAGCTTTGAGAGGCTTCTTGCTGCTCTGAGCGGGCTTTCTGTCGCTCGGCTTTTGGGGTGCATATAAGCCAAAGAGGAAGATGATCAAGTCAAAGAGCATGAAGTTGGGCAATAGTGTTGGCATTCCAGATTGACGAGTGGACCCGCCGAACATCAACGGAGGCGACAACACGTTCACACATAATAATTGTGGCAAGGCAGGTAGTCGTCAAAGCACATCCTACGCCGAGGTACAGGGAAGAAATACGCACCTATTCTGCCAGCAAACCAATCATCCACCACATCATCCGGGTCCCAAACTTCTTTTGGGAAGTTGGTGCTTCGTTCGTCAACAGCGACGAATTCGACGAGTTTCGCGTATAGGTGTGGGTTACGGAAGGAACGGTTGGACATGAGTGAATCATTGAAATGTTTTGGCTGTGTTGGGTCGCGTTTCAATGAGTTGAAATGGGCAAGCTTCGTCTAAATTGTGAGTGTGCGGTCAAAATCTATTTGTATGAGATAAGACATCGGTCCCACCTCAACGGCAGGATCACACGGTTCCATTGAAGGAGGTGGTATGCCCCAATCGACAACGCCTGGTATCTGAGGTGGCTGCAAGAGCTCACGAATCTTTGTCAATTCATTGACAGGTGTACCGCCTTCCAAAGGCTCTTCCCGTGGGCTGAGCGCTGGTTCATGCGAATGGGTTGAGGCTGTCGAGCTAGATGCTTCTAGTTGAGATGAATCCACGACGGAATTGATGTCATCCGATATATGAGCACGAGCACGGGGTTTCTGGTGCGCAGGGCGACGTATAATGAGTTGCGATTTAAGAGGTGCTGAGGATCGTCGTGCTAGAGACGGAGTTAGTGAGCATTATGATACTATGGAGGTTGACGTACGTTCTGCATGCATATCGGGATCGCCCTTCAGCAAAACATCCTGACGCAAGTAGAGAAACCAGCAAGAGGGAAACGGTATGCGCAAGTCGCAGCAGTGAAGACTCTCACATCATTGTTGGCACTTGCTCTGCCTTTAGACGGACGGATCTGCTCCGAGTCACTTTGTGAATCCTCGTCATAGAAGACTAGACCTGAGTGTGTGTTGAGCAGAACAGAATGATGCAGAGTGACGACACTGACCGTGCATGATGATCGTTGAAAACGTTTTGGGAGCCAAATAGCGAAGCAAAAGTCGAATCTTCTGAGAGGAATAGCCACAGTCGGCCATGTGCAAACTGTCTAGGCGGCCCGAGGAGCCGGTTCCAGAAAGGGCCGGCGGGCCGGGCGCAGGTGCAGATCGTCATGGGGAGGCTTCGACCGGCCACCGAAGTCTCTTCTAGCAAATATATAAGGAGCTGCTCTTCAGATGACCCTCTCTTCATCATCCTTCCCCTTTGTTCGGTTTTCACACAATGCCGGTAACAATCACCCATTTCGAGACCCATGGTAAGAAGGCAGCTAGACCCAGTTCACATATACAGTTTATATCCTCCCACTAGATCTCAGGTTCCCGACCTCTTTGTCGGGCGATGGCACAGACGCCATGTAGCTATCTATGCTCAACGCATTGCGTGGCACAAACTGATTGATTTCCTGCCACAGGAACACGGATTGCGATTATTCTGCAGCCTACATCATCCTGTATACTTCATCGCCGGATCTTGTTGGTCAAGGTTTGACCTTCACGATCGGACGAGGAAACGATATTGTAGGTTTCGGGCTCAAGGTACCCCTAAGAGAATCCATCATCTCATCTTGTCGCAGGTATGCTCAGCTATCAAGGAGGTCGCTAAACGTCTTATCGGCAAGGAAGTCGAGTCTTTGTTCGAGAACATGGGAGCAGCTTGGGATTACCTGGTCGCGGACTCTCAACTGCGATGGTAGGCCGTAGTAACCCATAATCCTGTCCTCATCTGACATCCGTGAGATAGGATCGGTCCGGAAAAGGGTGTTATCCATATCGCTACGGGCGCCGTCGACAACGCCCTCTGGGACCTTTTCGCCAAGTCGCGCAAGAAGCCACTATGGAAGCTTATTGTTGACATGAGTCCCGTCAGTCTCATGTAAACGCCTGTTTATCTTCTGTTGACGGAGATGCTAGGAGGAATTCGTGAAAGCTACAACATTCCGGTACATCACAGACGTTATCACTCCGGAAGAAGCGGTTGAAATGCTCAAAGCGAAGGAAGCTACCAAGAAAGAGCGCGAAGAGAAAGTTCGTGAGATAGGGTAAGTTGCGCGAAACGCATTCCTTCATGTTCTAACCGAATGTTAGTTACCCTGCCTACATCACCTCCGCTGGTTGGCTCGGTTCGTCCCAGTGTGATTATCATATATGCTGCGCCCATATCGATCACGTTCAGGCTACTCCGATGAGAAGGTTGTCCGTCTTACAAAGGAAGCCATCGCTGCCGGTTTCAACCACTTCAAGATGAAAGTTGGTGCCAACCGCGAGGATGATCTTCGTCGTGGCAAGCTTATCCGGTCTCTCATCGACGACCCGCAGTATCTTCCTGCAGGAAAGAAGCCAGGCGACCCTAACAGCCCCGAGTTGAAGGGCAAGAATGCCGGTCCGACTGGTTCCGTACTCATGATCGACGCGAACCAGGTTTGGGATGTTCAACCTGCGATAGACTATGTGAAGTACCTCGAGCCCATCAAGCCATGGTTCGCACTTTCCCTCTTCGTGAAGCACCTTCATCCTGAGTCAATCGTGTCAGGTTCATTGAGGAGCCCACGGCTCCTGACGACATCCTCGGTCACGCTGCCATTCGCAAAGCACTGAAGCCCTATGGCATTGGTGTCGCCACTGGTGAACATGCACACAACCGCATGGTCTTCAAACAGCTCCTTCAAGCCGATGCCATCGATGTTTGTCAGATCGATTCATGCCGTCTGGCGGGTGTGAGTGAAGTTTTGAGTGTACTTCTTATGGCTGCCAAGTATGTTTGAAGCATTTCTAACCAGATCGGTGCTGACACGTTTTTACAGATTTGGTGTTCCGGTTTGCCCTCATGCTGGTGGTGTCGGTCTTTGCGAGTACACAATTCATCTGAGGTTCGTGTCGAGCACACCGAATTCCATCGTTCGCTGACTGACAATGTTTTCTTAAGCCTGATCGACTACGTTGTCGTCTCTGGATCTATGGAACGAAATGCGCTTGAGTTTGTGTATCACTTGCATGAGCACTTCCTCCACCCTTGCTCGCTCAATTCGCGTGCACGTTACAACGTCCCTAACCACCCTGACGAGGGCTACAGGTACGCACAATTCTAACTTTGGCGTTGGGACTTGAACGAAAATTTTGCCTACGCAGTATTGAGATACGCAAGCCAACTATCGCAGAATTTGAGTACCCCAACGGTTCGTACTGGATGCAGGCAAAGGCCAACAAACAGTGAGACGTGCGACAGGCATCAAGGAATTGATCTAGTAGTTTGTACACCATATATGTACGATAAGAATGCATTTCTTATTGGAAGCCCGTTCGAGCTGCAAGAGTTAAAAGTTGATTTCGTCTGGAGAATGTATTTCTCACTCACAGGAGAGCCAACAAGTCTTAGACTTGCGGGTTGGCTTGTCAATATCTCTCGCTGGATGGACATTGATACATGGCTTGATCTATGCAATAACATAAGTATCAGTTGAAGTAATATGTGTTCCAGAGTATGTCCATGATACGAAGAAAGATATATACAACACTCGTGCCTGGCTACATATCCTCGACGCTCCAATTGTGGCTTTCCTGACCTCGCCTCTTTCGTTCGTTTTGACGTTGGAACAGCTTCTTCTCGAATCCGTTCCCTCGGTCTGCAAAAGTATGTGATTATCGCAAATAAAAACAAAGGCAAAGTGTGCGCACCGACCCCATCCCATCTGTAGCCGGGTTTGATTCCAAACCGATTCGGAGGTGGCGGTGGGCCGGTATATTCTGGTCTCCGAGGCCCCTTCTTTGTCTTCTTCTAAATCATCGCATGAAATAAATCAGCCAAGCGAGTGGAACGTTGAAGGTAGTCTCACCGTCAGGAAGGCCGCCGCGGGGTCATTCCATCGTTCTTGCTCCTTCAAGTCCTGGTTTAGCTCCTCGTCATCCGCACGTCTGGCGAATTCCTTGCCCCGCATCCTCTCCAGCTCTTTCTTTCGATCCTCCTCTTCCTTCCTCTGCACCAATCCTTTGCCCCATTCCATCTTTTTCGCCTCCCTCTCCTCCTTCTCTCGTTTCTTCCTTGCGGCTTCCGCTTTCGCCGCCTTCATGTCAATCTTCCTTCCTGAAGCATCTCGATACACCGTCTCCTGGGCTGCCTCTATTTCCTCTCTCGAATGCTTTTCCTTCGACAGATCATTTGCGACTGGAAGTCGTTCCCGAAGTTGCTTTGACGTCAATAGCCCACCAATAAACGGCGTTGTCCCCGTCCCTTCCGTGTCCACGACTTGCGGTTCCTCGTCCGCCGGTGGTGGTGGCGTTGGCTCCCGCACAGTCGCCCAGCCTGACTCTTCGCCTGCGTCGGGTGCAACACGTCGCTTCTTGAAGCCACGGTCCGAGGCGACGACGGCCTCCTTCGTGTCATCCTCCTCTTCCTCCTGCACAACTGCGCCCCAACCTGCATCGTCGTCCACCACGATAGCCGCACCACGGGCTTGGGATGATGTCAGTCCAGTTTCGGCCTTGCGCTTCTTTTTCTTCTTTGTGGTGCGCGCAAGGATTGCGTCTGCTTTCGGTCCTGACATGTACTTCTCAGCGAGATATGCTTGCATGTTTGCCATTATTGGGTGGTGGGGTGAGGAACAAATTTTCTGGTTGATGCAACAGATAGTGTGTGAAGCGAGACGCGCAGAAACCGTAAGCGTGGAAGGCTATGATCAGGAAGAAGATGGGACACTACAAGTGTAGTGTCTGCTGGTGTAGTATACACACGCGTCTGCTAGTACTATATATGTCACGTTCATTGACTCTGCCTCGTGCCGTGTGACATAACGTCGCGTGACGTCAGCGTCACATTATGTCGAACTTGACTCCTCTCCCGGGGGTTCTGCGCTTCCAAATTTTCAGTCAGTGCCGTGGTCATATCCTTAGTGAAAGAAAATGGAGGTCAGAGACTGTATTGAAGGAAATAGAATAGAGTGATTGTAACAGCGAAAGTGGCACCTGGGTCTGGACAAAGCGTGACAAACAGAACTCTCCTATGCAAAGGGCAAGTAGGCGCCGACGCACTACTCGACTTGATTCCAAGCGTCCACGATGGTCAGTCGCGCGCCGTCTTTCGAAGATCTCGCGACGTGGGACGACCTGGTCACCCATGTCATTGTGGTTGACGCCCTCGGAGAGGAGGAGGAATCCACCGAACCCACACACATGTATGTGAGTCTCACCTTCCGTCCAGTGCTCGAGACCCAACTCCTCTCCTCTCCAGCGACCCTCGCGATCCTATACCAGAAGTAGTCCAGATTGACCATTCCATGGCTGATCTGGAGGCGCAACTGTCATCTCTGCGGCTGCGAAAGACGCACCTCCTCGCCATGCATGCTCTCATTGCGCGCATGCCCCCCGAGATCCTCTCCCGCATCTTCGAGCTTGGGGTGCATGAGAGCAACCACCTTCTGTCAACGATTTCCCTAGTTTCCCGCTACTGGAGACAAGTTGCACTCGCCACTCCATCCCTGTGGTCTTATATTCGTCTAGACCACGACTGGGGTTATGCTCGACATGCCGCCTTCCTTCGTAAACTGCGCACCTGTGTCGAACGATCACAGGCGTGCAAGCTACTTATCGACATTGATTGTCGGTTTGTGGAGGGTGGAAACGAGCTCGAGCAGATCGTTACGGAGCTCGAGCCTCACCTCGTGCGGTGTTTCTCGTTCCGCATCTCTGCACCAGATTGGGAATGGATGGACCTTGTCCGTAACCATTCCTCCAAACTCGGGCCATCGCTTGAAAATTTATACATCAGATTGGACCCCTCCGAATCAGAGGAACAAACGCCATTCGTGTTCCTGTCGCAGCCATGTCCTCGGCTGTCCACCGTCACCCTCGAGCACACCCCTCTCATCTGCATCCGAACCTCACTCCCCGCGCTGCGGTCACTGCATCTCATTCGTGACCAGCGCTATCACTCCTCTTCCCGCATCGGCATCTCTTTCAAAGAGCTCCTCACTCTCCTTGTGTCAACACCTACCCTCACTGAGCTGCGCGTACAATCCGCAGTCTTCCTGCTCGATGGCACGGAGGCCATATTCCAATCCTCCCCCAGTTACACCCTTCTCCCACGACTCCAATCGCTAACATTCAACTTCCTGGACTGCAACAATGTCGCACTTTTCCTGGAGTCCTCTACTCTCCCTTCGTTAAAGCGTCTCTCGGTCCAGATGGAGTCCAATAACGAGGAGAACATGCAGTGGCTCGTGCAGATGTCTCTCGACAGTCAGACGCGCTTTCCGACTCTCCGCCATCTGGATCTGCGTGCCTGTAGTGTCGACGGAGCAGCCCTTGTGCCATTTATCCGCGCGCTGCACCAGCTTCCGCACCTCAGCGCTCTTGGCCTCTCAAGTCCACCCAGCGGCCACATCGGCTCGCGTTTCTTTGATATTCTCGCCAGCCTGCCTTTCAACCCATCGGAGACATGGCTCTTGCCAGAGTTAGAGGCACTTTGCCTACAGAATTGTCGCGACGTGTCGGGGCACGAACTGCTTGCGATTGTGAGGGCGCGAAATCTGTCCCCCGGAGTGCGCAGCATCCGCTTCCTGAAGATCTCGCAATGCTATGGACTCGATCATGATGTCCTCGACCAGCTGCAGCTACTAGTGGACACAGTGCGAGTTGTGGCATGAGGGCTTGAGAAGTGTAGATGTTCACGAGGTCATCTCCCCTTGCTGAACCGTTGCCTTATACTGTATTTTTGAATGTCATCCGATACCGTTTCTAGCGTCTGCATCTGCCCTGATCTTGTTGTGCTCGGACTAGTGCATACATGCCTATTCCTCTCCATCTAGCCCTGTTTTGTGTTCTTTCTCCCTCACCTCTGTTGTTGCCTGGATGTTTAAACACTGCTTCTGTACTATTAGTCCCCCGTTGTCAAAATCACCGTTGCTCCGGTTCATGTACAGTATACACTGTTCTTTTCTTGCTTGGAATATAATGTGAAACGTTCGTCTCCGTGATGAAGTACTTGGGTATGGCAGCCCACCCCAATATACACAGCAACATACAAATATCTACAGCCACTATATCCAGGTGTCTGCAGCATATGAGACAGCACAGTATCCAAGAAAACATGATGTCACAACTATGACTCCTTCGCTTCCTGCTCTCGAATCTCCCTCTCCAGTCGTTCTCGTTCTGCTTGCCGAAGGCGCATGAGAGTGAGTGCCTCGAAGTCGAGAGCGGGGCTGGACACCTGCTCAGGTGCGGATTTGATATCACTTGAGAAGTCCGGCTAGTGCGGTATGGCATTCAGTAACTTACACGAGAGCGAGCGATTGAATACATACGAAAGAAGCAGGGAAAGAAGAAAACGCTGTTGAGAATGTCGACTTGGACTCTGACTCCTGCGGCAGGATCCCTGCCGGAGCGCCAGCATTCGTCTCCCACCCAGCCGGCGACTGCGCCTTATCATTCGTTGACCCTGGTCCCAGCTTACCCGTCTTCTTCAGCCAACCCAAAATCGCAGGCTCATGTCCTTCCGCCCAACCCACGTCCAGGTCCTCCAAACCGTCTCGTCCCTGGGCGCATACCACCGCAAACGCATCGCCAATCTTGTGGAATGGTACCAGCGCTGTAGCGAATTTTGGCGGTTTATCTGGCGACTTCTTGGGACGCTTCATAGAAAGGACGATAGAGTCTGTATCAGTCGCCCCAAAGCGTGCCAAGAAAGTGCTAAGTGCCGAAGCAGTCGTGAGCATTGGGTATTTGGAAAGTGGGTATTTGACGCGGATGGTGGTATCAAGGTGGCCTGGAAAGCAAGTCAATATCCTGTCAGAAGTCTCCTACGACGAGATACTTACCGAGTGCCGGCGGCTCTAGCTCTTCACGCAACTTCGCCTCTGCCTTCTCGGTCTCTTCCTCTCTCCGTTTCATCTCCCTCTCCCTCTCCTCTCTCAGCCGCCTTCCCTCCTCCCTGATATGCTCCGTCTCCCGCTCCCGCGCCCTCTCCTCCTGCGCCTTCTCGACCCTCGCCTTCTTGAACGCGCGCTCGCGCTCCTCGAGCTCCTCTACCATGTTCTTCCGCTTCGCATCATAGCCCGCGAAACGAGTCTTGCGGGCTTCCTTCAGGCGCTGCTTTGCGTCGAGCGCGAGGCGCCGGAGAGGGTCAAGCAGCAGCTCGTACGCTTGGTTCAGCTCGTGGAACTTTCGACCTAGAAGTGCGAGATAATTAGCATATATACTAGGCACCGTGTCTCTCAAAGATACCTGCATCTGGATCGTCTCGATTCTGTAATAGAAGTCAGAATTGTGTACAACTGACGGACAAACGGACACGGACTCTGTCGGGATGTAACTTGAGGGAGCGCTGGCGATAGGCAGTCTTGATTTCGGCCTCCGTCGCTTCTAGTGTCACCTGTAAGAGCTCATAGGGATTCATTTCCTCTTCGGATGTGGACATCTTGGACTTTGAGGTCTATGACAAGCGGAAGTTCAGCAGGGCACTGCACGTGAGCGGCCGTACGTAGTGGAACAAATACGGCCAAGCAAAGATTCTGCGATCTTCCCGCTTGACCCAATCGCGGATCGCATCATCTTACAGCTAGCTTTAGGCGACTACAAGCGACGGGCTATTCAAACGTATTCATCATGCTCTTCTGCGGCGAAAGCAACGTCCCCCTGGTCTAGCATCATCATCGTGAAGTGACTATACAAGCGCTACAACATATACTCGACCACCTGGCCACAGGTACACGGTGGTATCGGCGCTCGGCGGACGTAACCTTACACTGCGGCCGCTTTGCTTAGTGAACTCGTTGACTCCACTACAGGCCGCACAATATGCAACTAATTCAATGCAGCGACACCTCCCCTTTCATACGACGACCCCATTTCCTCCATGATCGTTCTCCGCGGAGAGACCAAGAGAGTAGTCTGGCCCTGCTTGCTGTCTAAGTAAAGGGAGTCTCGGTGTCCTCGGCTTTCGTAGTCGCTGCGAGCGCTGCGCGTCTTATGCGATACCTGCGCGTCCACATAGTCTCACTGCGGACGGAGGTAAGCGGATATGTTGTTTTTGGTGCCTGACAAATGCTCGTGATCCGTACGACTCAAGATGGCTGGGCTTGGCACCTCTCACAGTCAGGAGGACATCCCTCCGAGGTGGAATCCTATTGTCTGCTCGGACTTCTGCCGCCGCATGTATGACATTGAACGTGAATGTATGCTAACCAACTAGCAACTACGCACGTGTGGGTTCCAGATTGGAAAACTCCAATTTATGCGCTCGAGACGGTTCTCTCCGATTTTGCCGTGGAGGCAAATTTGCCGCAGACGTGTAGCTTCGACATGACTACGGATACAGAGTCGACTGACACATCCGACCGATTGCAACCGCCATTGCCAACGCACATGCCTCTCTCCGAGATCCCCAACTACGCAGCTCTGCTGTTTAAAACCTGTCTGTGTCTGCACCAGACTCCATTGCATCGTCGAAGCTACATCCTTTACACACACCATCGATATGCTGTTCTCATCTGTCGCTGCTTTCATCGGCATCGCTGCGTCTCTTGCACCCTCTGCTCTGGCATGGGGTGGCCCGGCCACGCATGACGTTCAAGTTGGACCCAACGGTCAACTTGTCTTTGATCCCATGACACTCGTACGTTTTGACCGCATCCTACATGTGGTCAATCTCAACGTCTTGTAGGAGGCCAACGTTGGCGACAAAGTTGTCTTCCACTTCAACCCCAAGAACCACAGCGTCACGCAGAGCTCGTTCCAGATGCCCTGCACGAACCTGAGTGGCGGGTTTGATTCTGGCTTGTAAGTCTGGGAAGCCCTCTATCTGAGGTTTTCAAATACTCACGGATATGGCCCAGCCACCCTGTCCCAGCGGGTACCGGTTTCAACCAGGGCCCTACCTTTGAGATCACTGTAGACAGCGTAAGTGGCAACAACGTCTCATTTCTGGATTCAACACTGAGATGCCATCCACAGCCGGCGCCGATCTGGGTCCACTGCAACCAAATGGCCAACACGCCTGGCAGTCATTGCGGCGCCGGAATGGTACTTGGCATCAACCCCGGCGCACCCGGGACGAATAACTCATTCCAGGACTTCCTGGACATTGCGCTCGCCATTGGGGTCGCGCTCAAGGCTGAGGCAGACGCGTCGGCGGCGGAGGCTGCTGGACTGTCTGCATACTCGTCGATTGAGTCGACGGCTGCGGCTGCACAGAAGACTGGGCATTAATGATTGGCTGGAGCTGAAGGGAGCTGTCTTTCTTACTGTACAATGTAACTCTATGATCTCAAAATGTAATGTAATGCGCACCAGGCCTAGGAGCAGCTGGACGAGGACGGCCAAAGGAAGGATATTGGGCGAAGGGAGGCCCGTCATGTGGGGTAGAGAACGTGACGCGTGACGTCAGAGTTGACAGAACTCAAGTAGCCGACCTTGCTGGGCCCTGCTGCTGCTCTCTCTCTCTCTTGCTCTCCACCATCATCCCCAATGCCGCCCACGTCCAGCAGTCCGCCGCCAGCGTCTGAGAAGGCCGCTTCATACGACCTCTCTCCCTCCGCCGTCGACCATGCTTGGCATGTCCGACAGCTTGAAGGTATCTTACTGTTCATCCTCTATAAATACCCGTTAATCCCGCATTGCTACAGCTTTAGCATTTTACATCTCCCGCACTCGCGCTCTGCTGTTGATGCTTTCCTTCATCGCGTCTCTCGTCCTATCTCTGCTTGCTCTCAGTGGTCTTCAGCTTCTCAATGACACAGAGGTGCGCGCCCTTGACGACCGTGTAGCCAAGCTCCCTGCCATGGGCTACAACAGTGAGCACTTCATTGCTTTTCTTTTGTGCTGTGCCTGACAGATAGTAGCTTGGAACGCCTACCACGTATGTTTGCAGACTATATACCAAACGCCATCGCTAACTCGCGAGCAGTGTGACATCAACGAGACAGTCATCTTGACCCAAGCGAAACTCATCAAGTCTCTCGGCCTTGCTGATGTTGGCTACAATTATATCAACATAGACGACTGTTGGGCAGAGAAAAACCGCAGTGCTCATGGCGATCTTGTTGCTAGTAGGTCTCACACACGGCTTTAGGTACCCTTTGATTTAAACGACGAATACCATACGTCTAGGTGCGGAACGTTTCCCCTCGGGGATGAAGAACTTTACAGACACTGTGCATGCTCTTGGATTGTAAGAACTCCTGAAGATGCTTTTGTTCTGACAAATAATTTGGCATCGATGCAGCAAAGCAGGCATTGTATGTCTCCTCAAACATCTCATATCATCTTCTGGCTAATTATGTGTGCCTCTTGCTATCGTCAACCTTAGTACAGCGACTCTGGATGGTATACATGCCAGATGTACCCTGGCTCCTTCAGGAACGAAGCCCGGTGCGCACACCTACTCCCCACCGTCATCTCCGACTAATATAATTACTTCACCTCGATCTACAACATGTGTCTCATGCATATACGGGGATGCGCACCAACAGCGATGCCAAACAATTCCAAGATTGGGGATTCGACTACCTCAAGTATGTACTCATTTCTCGGACCACCTAGCTTCTCCCTTCTCACTGTATTACCCACATCGCTTCAGATATGACAATTGTGCAGGTACAGTGAATTCGGCCTCGCCTTTCAAGATCCGCTTTATTGATATCTGGTCATCTTCGTCAGAGCCCTTCGACGACATCATCCGTGAGGGCCAAGTTGGTAGTATGTACCAGATTTCTTCTCAACGCAACATACACGACTTAATTGACTTACCTAGAGTTCGCCATCATGGCCAACGCAATCAAAAACCTCGCGCAAACTTCCGGGAAACCACCGCTCATCTACTCCTTGTGCCAATGGGGACGCGAGCAACCCTGGCTCTGGGCGCGCAATTTTGGCCAGAGCTGGCGTGTACGTGGCTTCTTTCTTATCAGGGAATGGCATATTTTGAGGGAGATTCTATCACAGACAACCGAAGACATAGGCCCACATTGGGATGCCCTTTCTAGCATAATAAACCAGTAGATATATCGCCTCACTGCGTTCGTTCACTGTCTCTGACTTATCACCACAGGAATTCCTTCATCACTTGGGCGTCTGACTTCTACGGACACAACGACATGGATATCGTGGGTTTACGACGCACGTCCTATACCTTGTTTATTCTAACGTGCCCTGGTCGTCCGCTCTAGCTTGAAATGTGCGTAATCATTAGAGGTGTACGACAAAAACCTCACCCCTTGACTGTTCTCTTCTTAGTGGAAATGGCGACCTCACCTTCGAAGAGGCGAAGTCCCACTTTACCGCTTGGGCACTTATGAAGAGCCCCTTGCTTATTGGCACCGATGTACGCATTCTCAAACATGCCTCACTTATGCATGGAACTCATTATTCCTCTAGCTCACGACGGTCACGAAGGAAACCATCAATATTCTATCCAACCGCGAGATCATTGCCATAAACCAAGATACTGTCTTCGGCACTAGCATATCTCCTTTCCGATGGGGTGTCAACGTACGTTTCTGTTGATCACTTTATCAATTTGATGTCTATCTCTTTCTCTCATAGCCTGACTGGACCTATAATGCAACGTATCCGCCGTCGTTTTGGTCTGGCCAGTCTCAAAATGGCACAGTAATCATGCTCGTAAGTGTGAACTTTTTGACTGTAGACGAGTCTCGTATGGCTCACGATCATTACTGCTCGACTTTAGCTCAATACCCTCTCGAAGCCCACCGATCTGGCATTCAGTCTCACTGAGTCGCCATGGCTCCGCGCAGGCAGAAAATACAGCGTGCGGGTGCGTATTGGATATTCGCCTCTCTCCACAGCTACCCACTTGCACACGTGTAGGACCTCTGGACCCACACCAACAATGGCACTGCCATCCGTAGCTTCACTGCGCACGCTGTCCCCGCTCACGGTGTAGTTGCATTGTTACTCAAGGACGTGGGTGATGAGCCAGATGGCATATACCCCCCATGCGCAGTAATTGAGTGGTGCACCGCCGAGAACGGCACTCGATACGACCAGTAAGGTCCCAGAGACCTGGTGCAATGCATACCACGCGGACATTCACTTCTTGTCATTGTACACTATTTATTGTTCTCCCACTGCGTGCTGTCTTGTCTTCTTCTGTCGCATCTGTACATTCTGTACTTCACATTGTTCGCTGTCGATGCCTGTACACAATCATAACATTGTCTGAGTTTTATTACGAAGATATGAGGCATGAAGCATGTGTTACGTTCTGAGATCAGCAGACACTAGAGATATTATAATAGACAGAAGGCTATCATAATAGGTATCAGCATAATATATACGTGTGAGTTGGACATGGGCACATCCCCCCCTTTTTCTGTGAAGGGTATATCCATATTGTACAGTATCACATACGACTAGCAAGGCGGAAACATCGGGAGTACATGCAGCCCACTGGCAGTCTGAATGAAAATTGTTCATCTGGCTCAATAATTAGAAATAGAGAATTGTTTCTTCTCCGCGACAGACCATTCTGACAAATCCCAGGTGCAAGCGCCACGCACAGGCCCACTGGGGGAGTTTGCAATGCATCTTGGAGCAGCCAGAGTCAGCGACACGGCCCAAAAACTGAACATGGGATTGTGGACTACCTACTCTTTGTATGCCTTCCAGACGGGCGTGATCTTGAAGCTGTCGTCTTTGAAGTTCACATCGCCGGCGCTCGCACCATCAAACCACACGCCTCCGCCCTCTTCTTCATCTTCTTCGTCCTCATCCTGAAGCATCGCCTTCCTCTCCTCCGGCGTCAAGTCGCCTCTCTCCTCGCGCTCCGCGACACTCAACGAAGCCACGTACCGCTCATACGCCTTGTCCTGCGCTTCCTTAATGCGCTTATACTCCTCCGCCGTGCGTGTCCCAAAGAGCTTCTTCCCATACCCCTTCGCGACGACGCCATACGGCCCACCTACGAGCCCATCCATGGCCTCCGCCCAATCCGCAATGGTCTTCAGCACACCCTCCAGGTCCGGGAGCGTGGCTTCGTTCAGAAGGTCCGCCGCGGCGAGCGAGTGCAGGGTCTTGACCACGAGGGCGCTATATGCCTGGTTCGTGAGGTCCACACGGTCTCCGTCATCGACCTCTGTCGAGCACATGCCTCCGGTCAGTATTCCATGTGGCACCATATGGAGAGATGTAAGACGCACGAGGCCACTCCGCATTCATATGCATGAAGTGCGTGAGTGCGACGATGGCGTAGAACGCGTCGAGCCATTTTTTCTTGACGACGAGGGTGTGGATTGAGCTCAGCGTGCTGTCGACGAGATCAAGGATAGCGTAGCCGAGAAAGTCTACGCTCGGCACAGCTGCTCAGTGGATGGCATGCAAGACATGTTGACAACGCACCATTGTAGATATAGAGCCCATGCGCGTCGGGATCACGGTTCTGTGCCTGCTCAGCGAGCTTCTTGAGACGTTCCCAGGATGTCTCGGACATCAACGTCATGCCTGGTGTGAACGTGTACTTGGGCGGCAATACAAACTGCACGAAGCGTGAGTTGGAGTCTGCTTTCTTGGGAGAGGACGCTTTACCTCCTGTGGGCTGGACATTTTTGAAAGCTTGGGATATGGTCGCCGCTAGCCTGAGCAAAAGCGCAAAGCCTGCATGGGTGGCGCGTTGCAACGCGACCGCTGCGGCGTATCCCGGTCGGAGATGGCACGTCTGTGGCACTCGGCTACGTACGATCCTCATCCACTCGAGAGCATTCCGGTCGAGCCGACGACATCCCTGCCTCCAAGAATTTGGTTACTCATCGAATAACATTGAAACAAAACCCGAACACACACGTGATTACAGTTATACTATAAGTCACATGGTGCGAGTCCGTTCTTTGCCGAGCACCGTGCAGATATTCCTAGAAAGTCACTAACACGTCTCCAAACCTCCAATGTCCAGATGTCTGCATCCTCGGTAGAGTCTGCTTGACCTTTCTTGACGGTCTCGCAAGGCATTGATGTCTCTTCCGGTCACCACGAACACTCGCAATCTCGCATCGCCATCCCCTTACGCACGGTGACTCTTCGCCCCCGTCACCCGTCTCCACCACTTCTTCACGCTGAAACGATCCGCATTCGAGATAGTTGGGGGCTGATGGGGCTGGCATTCTGAAGGAGGCAGGAATGCCTTGCGCCAGCAATCAGGAACAACGAAGATGGGCGTTTCCTTTGCGCCGTCCAAGGAGGTGATGGCATTGTCGACGATGATATCGTCGAATAATCCTAGGTCAGCGGCTTTCTTGTCGTTGGCGAAGGCGTCGCTCATCCAGGCGTACTCGGGGTGAGGATCCTTCGTCATTGTGTTGTCTTCTTCCACCTTGAACATGGAAATAAGAGATGCTCCACTCGTAGCTGTGGGAATGTCGGTCTTAGGGCCAGGAAGCGATGCTGTAGAGCGACTGATCAGATGCTGTATCTGTATCACTAGTGACAAAAGGTCAGACGTACCATCGTATCCAGAGACCGCAAGCTGTTCCCAGTTACTGATTCCAATGTCAGACGAATGCACGCAGATAGGAAGAGTAATACGAACATTGTGGAGAAGAATGGCATTGCTTGAAGGCCACCGAACGTGATTCTGTCTTCTGGATTCTTCTCCAAGGCCTGTTGAGAAAGCGTAAGCGATCGACCGGCGGGTCGACAATTTAACACGTACCAGATGTATCAAAGCAACGCATTCCTCGTTGAAAGGCTGGCTGGGGTCGAAAGGGAAGGGAGTGTTAAGGATAAGGTCTGCGACCTCCAAATGATCTACCCCATCCCAAGGCAGCTATGCAATGGTGTCAGCACCAAGCCCTCCGTCAGTCCGAAAAAAAAAAAAGAAAAAAAAAAAACTGACCGAGCCGAGGTGTATAGCGTACATCATAACGCCAAACGCGAACCAATCGATCGGGTAGGAGTAGGGCATGCCTTGCCACAACTCCGGAGCCATGTAATGCCAAGTGCCCGCAGTGGTCATGGTAGTCGGGTTGCTACGCACGTGCTTCTTGGACGTGGTTTGACCATTGATAGTGACCGGAGGGAGCAGAATGGTGGGCTGTTCGAAGAGCTTGCATAGCCCGAAGTCGCAGATCATGACGTGACCGTCCGCACGGATAAGGACGTTCTCCATCTTGAAGTCGCGGTGTACAACGCCCTTCTTGTGCAGAGCATTAAGACCGAAGGCCTATTAAGACGGATGATTAGGGCGCGAACGCGCCTAGATGCACGAAAAGCGTACCATCTCTGCACCCCATTGCTTGAGAAGGTTAAGAGAGATGATTGGGTTGTCACACCAATAATGCCACAGAGACGATGGGCAGTATTCCTGTGTTATAATCAGCTATGATCCAGCCAGATCAAATGCCTTGCTCACCATCACCATATAAAAGTTGATATTGTCGTGGAAGGACGCCTCGACACCCAACAGGAAAGGAATACTCGCCACCATCTGCGATATTTCGCGCTCCCGCAGCATTTGCTTAGCGGCGCGATCGAGTCCTTTATGCGCCAGCCTGGCCTTGGATACGACCTTGACGGCATAGGCCTTCTTGGACCACAAAGGTCGGACGAGGGCGACTTTCCCGAAGGATCCATGGCCGATCATCTTGTCGACAGCAAAGTCCTGAATGGACAAAAGCAGGGGAGGCGTCACGTCTGTGCGCTCGGAGTTGTCGTGCTCCTCGTCGCGCGACGAGATGGACTGAAAACTGACAAGCTGACCCAATGGCTTATTAGCTTGTTTCTTGAGAGCTGACTTCTGCAAGGCAGTTGAGAGCTTGGCAGCAGTCGGCCGAGTAAGATCGAGAGCGTTCTTCGGCTGGATGGCGCCCAAAGATTTGCCCCTGACGGGACCGGAGGTGGACGATACCCCATCGGCCTTCGTCGCAAGGGCGCGAGCTTCAAGCAGGGGGGCAGATACGCTCTTTGTGACAGGCGTGGTGGACGGCTTGAGCTTCTCCGACCGGGAACAAGGGGGAATGGTCCTGCGCACGGCATTGTTCCTCGTGAGGCTGACACTCCTGGCAGGGCTCGCAGATGCAGGCCCAGAAGTACGCCGAGTGTTGTCAATCGGAGCAAGTTTGGGACGAGCAACGGACTTGGGTGGCTGTGGCTGACTAGTCTTGCCCGCTTTCTGTTTGAGGGCCGCAAACAGCGGAGCGGAGGGACGGCCAGGCAGCCCAGGAAGACCCGTGCCTCTGAACTTGTGGGCACCAGCTTGACGAAGTCGTGCCGCCGTCGAGATGGGGATAGGGGGGGCATTCTCGACGTCGCGAGCGACGCAAACAAGGGAAAGAGACTTGCGGGCCTCGGTCTTGGCCTTCTTGGTAGCATCTGTCTTCTGTTTCTGTTCGCTTATCTGGCGGCGGACGGCCTCGAGAGCCGACATGCGAACAGGCTTGGGATCGGAGGCCTTCTTGACGGCCGGCTGAATGGGCTTGAGGGCGGAAGGCTTGACGCCTCCGTCATTGACAGTTCCTGAAGACTTCGCCATAGGGCGAGTCTTGCTCTTGAGAAGAACTTGAGAGATGGGCATGGTGTACGAGTAGATATATAGAACTTGAGATGGCTTGAGATAGCTAGATGGATGTAGTAATTCACAAGGAGGTCGGGCGCATGGGCTGGCATTATAAAGCCAATGCCCTAGCTTAGACCGGGAGGCTTGCACCACAGTGCCAGCCGCCCAAGGGGTTGGAATGCGTGACGAATATGTCATCACGTGTCTACGATGTGCATATGCAGACGACGAACTGGTGGTACTTGTGGATAGTCTGCAGCAATCAGGCCAGACTGTAGGACGTCGAAATCCGTAACCTACCTGCGGGATAGGATGAAAATCCACTCTGCTAGCAAGAGGCTCGGGTGCCTCTACAAGCCCGGTCAAGCTGCAAGCCTACCGCATGATAATTCTCACTATAGCGACAAACGTTAGCTAGTGCCTGCCAAAACGTGAGCACACGCGGACATAAGTGTAAAGTACACTCGCCTCACTCGCCTGGACAGGTACACTTTGACAATGGGCCGAGACGCAGAGCAGAGAAGACTGCAATTTGGCTCTATGAAAATATACCTCGAGAGCAACACCTGAGGGTAAATGCCATGGATGTGAGTAGCAGATGGCTATATAACGTCGATAACAAGCTTCAGCAGCTTTGAAGGATTGATTGATGAGTGTGTAAAAGCAGAGTCAAGATACGCGATTTTCGCTGAGGGCCGTGAGGCGGACGGAAATGACCAGCCGCGAATAACATAGTCGGTATGACGTGATCCTAGATGTCATACCGATCTGTCTTCGAACTCTGCAACCCCACGGCTACGATACGCACTAGTTTGTTTGCACAGAGGTCGTACAACAATAAATCGAGATCATATCATAACCAGATAACACCAAAGATGCACGCAGTCCGAATACAGGAGCATCGACGACTGTACTGCGCGGGCTGCAATGCAAGAGCACCCTTGTCTGAGAAACGCAAGGTCATGAGGAAGCTAGGACAACGGAGGCAAAGCCGAGCGCATCGAGTAACAAGATACGTGCGTCGATCAAGAAAGCAGCAGTAGGACAAACGAGGAAAGAAAGGCAAAAGATATCGCGATACAGTTTTCGCTCGCTTTGATAGACTACATTTAGCGTACGTATAAGACAGGAACAAGGTAATTTCGAGAGAAGGGGCAGCACAAGACCGACACGTGAGTGATATACAAGCAAAGATTAGAGTGCGAACCAGGGAGACGAAGCAAAAACCAAGGCTAGATAGAGGGAGTCATTATGCGATAGTGGTATAACTCCCTACAAATACCATCGTGATCAGTTCCTTGGCCAAAAGAACAAGATTCTTAGACACGCACATATCCGAGCAGCCCAATCACCGCTACCCGTAGCGAGGATGCTACCCGCGGGGCTCAAGTCAATGGAGATGACTGAGATCAAAAGCATCAACTTGAATCACGCGCAAGAGAAACGCGTAAAAATATATCTACGCACCCGAGTTCTTATGCCCTTGGAGCATGAGTTGCACAGTCGCCGTCCGAGCATCCCAGAACTGAACGCCGCGATCTTTCGAGCCCGAGACGACCCATTGGCCATCATGAGAAACCGCGACAGACAACACATAATCCTGTGATGAAAGTCAGCCCACCAAGCCACAGACCACATGGAGAGAAAAGAACCTTGTGCCCGGTAAAGTTCATCGTGCACGCGCTACCCTTCTCTCCACCTTCTTTCTTCCCACCACCAACCGCCAGTCCGGCGACGCTTTCTTTTCTCCCACCTGCGCCAGACAACATGGGGCGGACATCCCAATATTTGAGCGTCTTGTCCAAACTACCACTGACCAAGCCCTTGCCGTCTGGTGTGAAGGCAACGCTGTACACGCTATCTTTGTGACCCTTGAGGCGTTCAACGAGTGCGCCAGTCTGCACGTCCCAGATGCGCACAATCGTGTCAAGGCTTCCAGCAGCAACTAGCCTACCATCAGGGGAAATAGCGACAGATGTGACACCAGAGTCTACGGCCTCCGTCTCGTGGATTGCAAGCACTTTGGAGGATCCATCCACCATATCCCAGATGCGAGCAGTCTTGTCACCAGACCCGGATACGATCAGCCGCCCATCAAGGGAGAAGTCGAGAGAATAGATCTCCTGCTGGTGACCGTCAAAAACGGTGCGGATGCGCCGTTTGGCAATATCCCAGATCTAATGCCATTCGGTTTAATTAAGAACTGAGAGCAGCACCCTGTAACGTACCCGGATTTGCTTGTCCTCGGCCCCCGTTGCCAAGAACTTCCCATCAGGGCTGAAACAGACGCTACGAATATAGAGGTCGCCAGTCTTATTGGCACTCTCGTCCACGAGAACACTATGCAATCCTCAGTGCTATGAAGAATCTATGAATAGCAAGGGGACATACCACGTCTTCTGGCCAGTCTTCGTGTCGTAGATCTGAGCCGTGCGGTTGCAGCCTGTTGCCAGGTACTTGCCGTCCGCCGAGAAGCGTACGCAGCACACAACTCTAATGTATTTGTCAGATTTTACCCACGACACTTGGAGAAGCTGAGGAAGCTGGAATGACTTACGACTCGTGCATAAGCGTGTGCACCAGGCCCACGTCCAAAGTACGTTTGATCTTAGGATTGAAGATGGCAAACCAATCGGTTCCTTCTTTCTTCAATTCTGCCGGGACATTGTGCGGGTCCAAGTCATCGAGAAAACCTCCACCAGTACTAGAGATCGGGACCAGCGCACCCGCCGCACTCGAATTAGCGCCGGTGGGAGTGAGAGGTTCACGATCGCGTTCGCGTTCGCGCTCCAGGGCGCCCGGTGTAGGCGGAAGCGCAGAGGGTGGTGGTGGCGGTGGGCCAGAACCAGAGGCAGACATGGAGAAAGGCGTGGAGGCGCTTGGCGGAGGAGGCAAACCAGGGCCACCCGGGGGTGGGAGCTTAGACATGGAAAGATGGGGCCCGGGTCCATTAGCAAGGGATGGGGAGAAAGGCTCTAAAAGTGTATTAGGAAGACATCGCAGGCGAAAGAAAGCACAGCGTACCTGTGCGGTCGGACTTCATCCCAGATATTTTAGGGCGCTTGCTTTCACGTTGATCGCGCTCCCTGTCACGCTCCCTGTCTCTGTCTCGTTCACGCTCGCGGTCGCGCTCCCTATCTCTGTCTCGATCTCTCTCCCTCTCCCTCTCTCTTTCCCTCTCCCGGTCTCTCTCTCGTTCAGCCCGATCGTCTCGCCTGGGGAGATAGGGAGGCTCCCCGTACACCTGAGGTGGCGGAGGAGGCGGGACGGCGGGCTGAGGCTGGGACGGTTGTGCTTGACGGGAGGCAAGAAGCTCAGCGCGAAGACGACTGATTTCCTCTTCGTACTGTTGGCGGATTTTGCCATGTTGTGCCTCGAGATCATATAGAGACTGGCGGATGATGTTGAGCTCGTTGACTTGGGAAGAGACTGGGATGAAGGTCAGAAGAGATAACAGCTCTTAAGAGTATAGTATGAACCCTTGTTTTCAAAGTCATCGCGCTGGGAGCGAAGATGATTGAGATCCTGAGTGAGGACGTCAAACTCCTGGCGGATGTTGTCAAAGGATTCGGCGAGGCGGGCCTGGCCAGAGCCTGGTTGAGCGGGACCCTGAGCAGGAGGGGGGCCCGTCGGCTGAAGGCTACGATGCTGGGGGAGGTGAGTAGGGGAAGGAAGGGGGAGGGAAGGAGGACGTACGGCGTAGATGGAGGAGGACATGCTGATGGGAGACAACAAGACGAAGCCGCGTCCTCGCCCGCCACCTCCCCGTCCCGGCTCCTCGGCGCAATCCCTCCCCACGCCTCGGTGTCCGGTCTATATCCTCCTCTCGCTTAGGTTGCCGACCACCTTGCAGTCCAAGGCCTGCACCATTCTCTTTTCTAAATTCACTCTGCCATCCTGCCCTGCGGCTGTTGCATCTTGGTCTTCATTTTTTGCGCCCCAGTCACAGCCAGCGCCCGTGGTACTAGCGGCTGGGAGAAAATAGCAGGTCTCGTATTTTCAGACCCAACTCAGGCCCTGCGTCAGCTTTTTCACAGCTTCATTGTGCGGTCCAGTATGCAGCGAACTGGTTATATGCAGGAACACCCAGCCCGCCATTTTCTCAACCCCGACTGTGGGCGCCGTGTCTCTTCTTGGCCACCCGCCACGACGCGTCTTCACGTCGGGCATTCCGAAATATTTATTTGCATCTCAAAGTTCTGTCCTCTGGTCCAGAAACTGAAGGCTGTACCCCACGGCGTGTTCAATCCATGAATATCGCGACCTTTGGGACTCTGACATCACCAAATGGGTAATAGGTAAGTCCGGTGGGCGTGTTTGCACAGATGGGGCAAATGATATGGCATTGACAGATCTTTCAGTTGCACAGGGGCCCCGCGACGGCGTAGCCCGAGTTCCCCAGTGTTCGGGCATCCATCCGTCCGTCGGATGGACGTGAGCTCGCGATGAAGCTGGCGAGTGAATCATTGTAGTGCTGGAAGCCGATGATTCGAAATTATCGTGTATTTTTCCTCCCCTTCCGCAGCAAGGTGCGAACGCAGCGTCATTTATTAGCCGAACCTGCGCTCTCAACATACGCACGACCGACCGCTACACGGCCAGGTGCCTCTGCCCAGGCCAAGGAGTCATCCACACTTGCACTATACCTTCATCAGTAAAACAGTCAGGTCCTTGGAGTCCTTGAGAGTTCTTGCAAGCGTTTGGAAATGCTTGCAAGGACTCCAAGGACCTCGACTGTTTTACTGATGTTCCTAAACAGGTTGACTTCGAGTTCTGTACGCGATCTGCCACCCAGAAGCTCCCGAGCTACATGATCCCGACGAGTCTGTGAACGATTCACGCGCGAAGTGTCGGGGCCAAGATTTCTTGGTCGACTCCACGAAAGGGTACGCGAGGGTCTCCCAACGGGTTTTGAAATTCTCTGGTGACGGAAAGTCTTCCACATGCTTCCATCCATGAATACGATGACATCGAAGCTTTGGGTCACATTGCCCAAGCGTGTATTTTCGTTTGTCCTTTGTGAGTACCAGGGCTGGAACAAAGGACGGCTCGAAGAGATGATTAGGCTGTTTTTGGACACGTCTCTTAGCAATGGCGGCGCATCACGAAGACACAGAATACTGTGTACGGCATATACGTAGCTAACTATGGGCTCGCTGGCCTGACATCAAGGATGATTAATTCACATCATGCACGACGAGCACTTGAATCAGCCACATGCATATGGTGCCGGTGTTGCCGCGGCTGTCGACAACCTAAACAGGACCGGGCGTCTGGGAGCCCTTAATTAAGAGGCTTCGTGAAAAACGTAGGAAGAGCTTGGGAAGGTTCCTGAGACGTTTTACTGACTAGAGCGAACCCATCTGGAGGCCTGGTCAAAAAATGTGGCCTTGTGATCCAAGGGATCTACAAGCGGTGAATCATGGGCTCGAGCTTATCTCCGACCACTCTTGAATGAGCCTGGCGGTCAGCAGTCTTCTGAAGGATTTCGCTGTAATCCAGACGCTGAGGAATTGGGCGACGCCATGAGTCATACGCTATCACACCTTCCAACACTTACATTGATGTACGTATGTTGTACGTGATGGTCTTCAGCGCTCAGCAATTTGTATCTCCATTCGAATTGTACACACTGGTGATAGCGATGACGTGCAGAAAGAAGCGCGATAATGATCATGTCCAACTTGCTGGTCATCGGCCTTCCAACAGTAAAAATCTAAATGCGAGACCGCCTTTGTGCTCGAGAGCGCCGTCGAAGATGGTCATGCGTGCTGAACAGTAGCTAGGCGTGGCCTACGCAGGGCATGGAGACTTGCCGATGTTCGCCGTCTCATCACTCTCTTCAAGTTACCAAATCAGGCCTAGATAGTAATTGAGAACCACGTGTTTAGGAACTTATCGCCTTGACGATGGCTGTCTTCGATTCTGACAGCGACCAACTGCTGCATCTTCGAGTCTCAGTATACAAACGACCATCCTATAAGCGACATCGTTTTCAGGATTCGTGGCCGCCACAACTCTTCTCTTCTATCCGGGATTTTCTCTGCTGTCCCTACGGCACTGCAACGGCGCACAAACATCGTGGGTCAGTACTAGATGGGCTAGCTCTTTGTCTTCTCTAACCCATCTCGGTCAGTTTGTTGCTTCTTACTCCATAGCAACCCATCTTTTCCCATCTTTTCGCCTGGCGTCAAGATTCAATTCCTGTCAAAAAGTCAGGGATATAGTACGTGACCGCTCTTGTCGATCCAGGCGCCGCAGCCTCGGCTCGCTACGAGTTTACGTTCAGTCGAGGCAGGTGAGCCCACCCTGCATGCCGTTGGTAAGTACGATGATTCCTGCCTACGACCTCATGATAGCGCAGGGCTCCACATCACGTCCACCGGACCCGCGCAACTTTCCGAGTTCGATGTTGATGATCCTACCTTGCTATGGGGTTCTGGCATACGCAGTGGATACCGCGTCCTTTTCGTCCGTGTTTTCTACGGCCCCGGGCCTCCCATCCACGTACATTCTTCTCCACCGTTACCGACGTTCACCCGATGACTCTCGATCGACAAGGCACTTGGCAGATTTCGCCACTAGATCCATACCCGCGCATTATCAAAACTCTATCGGGTATCCATCGGTTTCGCGTACTCCTCGGAGCAAGCGTATTTACACTAAATCACCAGATAGGACAGAGAGCGTTCTGCCAGCTGTATTAGCCTCAACTGATGTCCGAGGCTGGACCGTCTGCGATTCTATTGCAGGGATCTCTACCTTTCTGCCTTTGGTGGCGTATCATCGAGATACCGGCGCTCTGCAAACTGGTCTGGGCTTTCCGGGCTGGGAAACTGTGCCTGGGGTAAACATCGCTGTACCGGTGAGAAGCTGAGATCCTCCGATCTGCCGTATCCCTTCTTACTCACGGGGTCCAAGATTTGACTTTGATAGCTTCTTAATTATGGCTCCAACCCGCGAAGGTGCTGGAGCGCTGTCGTCGGAACATCCCTCTCACCAGATCTTTCTTTATCTCACAACAAATGCTTGCCTGGATTATGTACGCGTCAGCTGGATTGGCTTAAGAGCACGGAGCTTGGAGATGATCCTGTCACCGTACCATGGTATTCCGCACGCCCACACATCTCGAATCTCTAGTGCCCTCTCCTGCGGAGCAGGTGCCGCAGTCCAGGACATGGTCGGGCCTTTTCACCCTGGCTTTCCCAGATGCAGGACGTAGCACATACCAGGATATCTACGTGACCGCTGCAGAGACTGACGGCGACAGGTGGGGAGATAGCTGACTCGTGTCGACGTGATATCACAGTCTGACGCGTCTCCACAGCCGGATGGATCTTTGGCCAGGGCACCTCTATGTTTACCTCAGCCAAAGGCGCGCGGGTCTACAGGACATCGTGTCATGGGTCGCACATCACAGCCCACCTGTCTGTACATTCATGCCCGACAACCATCCCGATCCAGCCTATACCACGGCGAATCATGGGAATTTCTTGTCCTTTTCCCAACTTTTGCTTGATAACCAAATGGTGTGTCGTATACGTGGCAGACAGTCCCATGAGCTAACGGAAGCGGCTCCTCAGGTTGCCTTTGCTCCCTGGAATGCCCCGGACAGACTTCCGGGAGCAGGGATCATGATCTATCCGACACCCACATCGGGCTCAGTCCTCGTCGGCGCCATGTTTCTTTCGGGGCCGTTTCCAAACTTTATTACCTTTTCTCAACAAAGTTCTGCTTCCGGTTCTTCAATACAGTCCCCTCAGGCCGCACTCTACCAGACCGGCGGCGCATCATCCACATTCGGAACGCTGGAGCCCACTCTGACCTCGCCTTCTCAACGTCATCATCCCTACGGAGGCCCCGCGGAACAGAGCCTCACCGCTTCGTATCCGACTTCCTCCACACCGTGGCAGGGACCCAATCGAGGAGGGCGATGAGAGCGATTCTCCTCGATCGCCCGAAGGCGACAAGTCAGCAAGCCCGAGCCTTCGTAGCCATGTTGGACCATAGTGTCCCACCAGCGCGCCGGTTGACACGATCTCATACCCATTTCGCCTTTACGCCGTTTTTCCCTGCCTCGGATACCCCATATATACCCACCCGTCTCGTTTCTACTTTGACTTACCTATCTTGTATTATTGCTGTATCGATCATTGCTGATGTCTTATGTAGGTGTTTCGCCGGTATCCAACGTTCGGCTCGTCGTGAAGGATCATTATCATTAATACAACTGTCCTTGTCGCTAGTGTAATTCTACATCGTAGTATAACGCAAATTCTCTCTCGGGCCGATATATGGGGATGTCCAGATAAGTACTTCAGGCAGTACGGCCTTCTGTTTCCTTCTTATCTTGTTGAAGAAGTAATCCCTCCTTCTCTTGTTTATATTGCCTCGGAAGGAATGCTAATCCCAGTCCATACAATGCCCAGAAGATCTGCTCAGCATGTAAGTGAATGGCTTATAGGGATGAAAGACATGGTTTACGATGATCAGAGCTAGCCAAGCATGCTTGGCAGACATTGGGACGGGGTGTAAGTTTCCCGTGACGAATGCCCATTCCGTATAAAGACCGTAATGGACCTATTTGAGAGAGTAAGCTCTATAGCGATGAACGGGCGAGCAGATATTCTGACCTGATATGCGGCAAGAGCGAGGATCGCAATACCCAGGATAGCGTGAAGGTAGTTTTGAGGGGGGCGATGGACAACAAAAATGGAAGGCGTGCGGACGAAGTGAATGAAGGCTCCCATGAAAAGCTGGACAAGGTATAAAATCAAGAGAGCGAGTCCAATTTTCTGATGATTGACAAATCGAATTGAATGGGACGAAAATCCGCAACAAAGTAAGATCACATACCTGATGCCTATCCTTAAAGTGACCGCCAGTAAAGCTCTGCGACGTCGTTTGGTGCCCTAATGCCCATCCAGCGAAAATAAGAGGTCCAGAGATGATGAAGTTGGTAATCCAATGCGCAAACCACCATCTAGTAGCTTGTTAGAACAACCATAAGTCTCCAACATGAAAGCGTGTATTCAGACGCACCCATTTGAGAATGTGCGAACATGTCTAGCCACGAGGACGCCGAGAGGTAGAAATATTAAAAAGGCGATGGAAGATATCAGTCCATGGTTTCGGGCCTTTTTCTCGAGGTCAGTCAGCGGCAGAGAGATAGTTGGGGAAGACATGGCGGGATTGGAAGTAGATGCTGAGACGAAAGCAAGCACTCACCGGGATAGAGCAGTGGTGCGCTTATAAGGCTGCTTGGGAACATGATGTTTCCCATGCAGAGTGTTCTCTCTGGGCTAGTACAACACCTGGAAAAGGCGTCTTCTGATTGGTCGTCAGATGTCTGCGGGCAGGCTGCGGAACCTGTTCAGGAAGGGAAACTCTCAGCAGATCGTGAGCAACTCCCACCAGACGAAACACTTCGAGATCGGCACATTACACTTGTCATACCAACTGGACTTGCTTTGCACAGCTTGGCGCTTACCGGCAGCTATCAATCACAGTCCTCGATCGCTTTGAAGGCTCGTAACGGAATTCCGCAGCAGCGTTCGTTCGATCCAGAGATGTACCAGGGTCAAGACCACACCATGTGGCCGAGAACGCCGATGTTCCTTTTGGGCATTTGAGCATCGATCGTGCTTAGGAGGGTTCAGCAACTCTCACCGAGTCCAAGTACCAGGATTATCGACGTCTGGAGTCGCGTGTCAACTCTTCGGTTGAATATCGTAAAACGAACTCGAACCTGCGGGGGAACTCTGTGAACTACATAGCATAATCGACTGCGACTCATGAGAACGATTCCCAACTACGGACAAATCAAAAATACAGCGGAAAAACCTGTCAGACAAATTACACACTCGCAGCTACGCCCCACTGCGGATATTCGCAGCTGCCTTCCCCTTCTTTGTAGGAGCGGATGGTGCCCACTCGTCATCGCTGTCTGCAGCTCGCTTCTTCCTATTCCGCGGCTTCTTTGGTGTCGTCGCCGCGTCGTCTCCGCTTTCATGTGCATTGCCACTCCTTCCCAGCTTCCGCGGACTGTTCGTGACTTCCAATAGATTCTCCACCGTATCGTCATCATCGCTATCGGCTGGGTTGACACTCGCAGCACCCTGAGAGCCAGTGTTCTCAGAGCCACGGTTGCTATCACCCTTGGCCTTACGCGACCTAGACTTCTTGGATTTGGCTTTCCTTGGTCTTTTGGGCGACGGTTGAAATTCTGTGCCATTCTTCACTGCCCATTCGATCTCGATGATCCTACACATATCCATCGCAGCGTGCACACGTAGGCCAGAAGCACGAATAACAAAGGAATGTGAAGATTACGCCATCAGCGGGTAAGTTTATACAAAAAGACTTGAATGACGAAGAGTATCCACCTCTCTTTCAGCTTGACGTTGTCAGGTACGTAAGCCTCCGCTCTGCGATAAAGATCCAGCGCATTTTGGAGGTCTCCCCTAACGGACTGCATTCAGGACATGCACATGCAAATATGACAGGATCCAACGCACTTCTCCGAGTGGGCTCTAGCGAGAGCGACGTAAGCACGACCTGTCTTCTTCCGGGAGACTGGAGACAGGCCTTCTTTGAGCGTGAGCTCCTTGTTGCCTCGCTCGCTAGTAGGATAGATGTAAGGTAGGCCACTACTTGGTGACATGCATCACATATTACTTACTATTTACTCTCCAAGTCCTGAAGTCGTTTTCGCAACTCGTTGTCAAGATCTTGGTGTCGTTTGAGGAGGGGAGTGAGCAACCCAGAGGGAAGCTGAGGCGACTCTTGTTGCTTAGGCTCAGCTTCCGCCCTTTCTCGAACACGGCGCTCCTCCTCTTCTTTCAAACGCTCCTCTAACCGTCGAGCGACTTCGGCTTCCACCGCCTTTGAGATCTGGATGGGAGATACAATGAAGATTCCTGGTTTGTTGAACTGGTCGATTTCTTACTCACCCTGTCGTCGATCTCTTTCTCGGAAAGATTCAATCCTTGGCTGTCTCTATGGCTGTGAACTGTGCCTATACGACTCTCCCTCCGCTTGCTCGCCCCGGGATAAGGCGCAGATCCTCCTATGGCGGAGACGCGAGGAACACGTGAAGGTCCTGCCAACCCGGGCAGCGAGCCCGCATTCCGCGAAGATACGATCGATGGTCGCGAGGGACCTGCAACAGTCTGAATGGGCAAGGACGCAGGCTTGCTTGCAGGAATTGGTGCCTGTATGGCCGCAAAATGAGGCTTTGGTGCTGGCCTGTTATCTGTAACATGATGTTAGTGGTGCCAAGCAAGAGCAAAGGTTCGCAAGCGTGCCTCGCTCATTGATCACTGGCTTATTCTCGATATTCTTCGTTCGGACAGCGAAGCTACGTGAACTCCATGTCACAACCTCAAAACCTACATAACAAAGGGGCGGCGCTCACTTAAGTGTATTGAGGGTGTCTTGTCGAAACTTTGATCCTGGTGCTAGGTTGCAGATGAGTAAGCCAACGGATGCGCCGCCGAGCGCATCCTGCAGAATCCTTGTTAACTTCGAATTGCGGTAAGGGATTCGAGGCTAGATGGAACATTTATAGCGTGAAGTCGTCACAGACGTAGTTTGAATGAATGTACATACTGCGCCTTGATTCAGTGCATGGACGACTTGCCCGAGGACACTGAGAGACTTATTAATAGCTGCAGATTCTGCCATCCTGGATGGATCATTTCCAGTAAGCTGAGCACATCCGTCAGCTTATTCAGACTCTGATGAATAGCAGGGGCTACCTTGTTGTTTTCTGAGCCTGCAAGGTCAACGAGATTGATTTTGCCAGTAATGACTATTGAGGGGAGTCGGTCACCTGGCCGCTGACCACCAAGACTAGGCTGCTTACTCTTGTTTTCCGCTTGGTGAACCATCTTCACTTCTATAGTCACAATGGCATGTGACCGGGAAGATGCCCTGTTCAATAGTGTGGCGCCTACAGATCGCTGTTTGTTCGCCATACTATTACGCACAACTAATTCAGGAGGTCTACAGGACTTTCATGATAAACTCACGCACGAGTACAGCTTCTCGAACTCTTCGGCCGATTCAATTGGAGTCGAATTGAGATTGGCAACGAACACTTGGCCTGCGTCATTCTCTCTGACGGGCAATTTCTGCGCCTAGATATGGAAGAGAACCATTTAAACGGTCAAGGCCGATTCGCTCCCCCGTATCATCAAACGGAGGGTACGACTCACGTTGTCCCGGTCAACCATGAGGTCGTAGACTTCGTCCTTGTATATCTCCATATACGAGACGGAAATGCTTGTTTCGCGCTGTTCTATGGATGTTCTACGCTCGAAAAGGGCCTTTATGACGAATGCATTGAGATCCTTTCTTTAAAAGAGATGTCTTTAAAAACACGTACCCTGACGACCCGGGGGATGACCCCCGGATCAATCTTCGTGCCCTGCATAGTGTGCGTCTTCCCCGAAGATGTCACGCCGTATGCGAAAATAGTCACTGTCTGAATACGCAAGGAAGTTGAGTCACACATCAGGACCATTAATCGGTTCAGTGCAATGTCATCCACGTACTACTCCACCATAAACAACATTAATTAATGGCTCTACGTCATTATGAAAGATATCTTCTTGGGTTGAAGTATGGTCATAGCATGAGGCGATTCTAGATACCAGTAACAATGCCGCCCTGTAAGCCAAGTTAATGCAGCAGTCAGAATGAGGCACCTACGGAAACCTGAAAACCTGTGAATTGTCCCGCGGATTGGTGACGCATACGCAGGAAGGCCCGTCGTCACCAGGTTCAACTCGAACACCCTCATCGAGGAGCTCGCCCTTGATGGAGGGGCGCAGCCGTGCGGCAATCTTGACCTTGTGAGAATTCGCCATCAGTGCTATGCAGTTATAGCATTTAATGAGTGAGAAGGTTTTGGGTATCTGAGTCGCTGTGAAGAAGGTTGTAGAGCCACAACAGCCGCCAAAAGCCAACGTGAAAGCTTGGTTGGCGGACTTCGAACACGACGCGTTTGGACCATGTGACCGCGAACAAGACTTGTACTTGAATTTGATTCCACCTAATGCTTAGTTTACAGCGCCTACGAATGCGTACATCTGCTACAGTATCGGCCCAGTAGGGGGCGCACAAGAAATATACACAGGTACATATCACATCCATCGGTACAACGAACGTCGGACATGTGTCAAAATAGACGATATCATACCAGGAGCGTCGTTTGCTTGCGCATAGGCCATCACTACAGCTCGCAAATCGAGTTCATCGACCCCTTCGATACGTGCGTCGGCTAGTTGACTCGTATTCGGAAGGAACAGCAGGACGATTGTAACCTTCCGCAGGCCACCCTTCTGTGTTGCAGACACTTGAGTCCGGAACAGGTACGTCAGCCGTATCTCGTTTTCAGACACTGAGCGGGAAGAGTGTATAGAAAGCCAGGTACGATGTAATGCTAGTTGGGCGGTATACCTACGAATCCTCTTTCAGCACTAGGATACCTCGGCCAATGAAAGAACACGTACCAATCGTTGAGACCAATCACTCGTCCATCCTCGGCTTCGTCTCGAACTTGTATTGCGCTGACTTCCTTTTCAACCTCCGCCTTCTCGATCCGAAGTCGCTCCACTTCCTTCGCACCCTCTCTCACTCTTTCCTTCACCTTGGTCACCTGATCGTTCGCATGCTGGAGTTCGTCTTCTAGCATTTGCATGTCTGTTACTTGAAGCGCAAGCTTGTCCTCTGCGGCAGGAATTGTTAAGCGAGGGTGAGGGTGGGCTTGGCGCAGTCTTTTGATCGCAAGGCGTGCGTCAAGAATACTTTGTGTGAGCGTCACAGTCTCATTCGTCAAATCTCTGGCTTTGTTATAATCTAACGCAATGTGAGTGTTTGCGGTTGAGATGTGAGGGCGGACCGACCATGCTCCACCAATGGTGCCAACCGTCTGATATCGTCGTACTTCTCTGCGAGCCTCAACTTTGCCGCTTTTAATGTCTCTTTCTTTCGTTGGTTGCTGAGGCGTAGATCGTTATTGTCATCTGCTGTGATTGCAGGAGCTTCATCGTTCACGATTGTCTTCACATACTTGTCTTTCGCGTTTTGCTCTAGGTATTGGAACTTGAGCTTACGGAGAAAAGACTGCCAGTAGCAGTGCGTATGAGGGCAGGTGATGCAGATAGCGAGCATGCTGAGACGGTACCATTTGATCTGCGACATCAGCCGCTATTGCAGAAGGGGGCCTTTTACTAGCATTGGAGCTTTCGCCCCGAGTGATCGACCACTCTTCAAGGCCATCAATTGCTTTTGTATTGAACTGGTCTCGCGACTCAAGAAGGTGAAGACGCGTCTTCTCGAATGATGTCCGCAAATTTTTTGCGTCGTCAAGATTATGCTGGTGAAGAAGTGTTTCGTTCGTGGTATTGGTATTAGGCATCGCGGGAAGAGGACGGCACTTGGGGTATCGGGGGTGAGAGTATGAAGCAAGTGAAGTCTCCGACGCGAGGTTGTTGAACAATGAATGCGAAACGCGTCGCGACACGTCAATCACGTGCATGATAGCGATACGAAATTCTCTTTTGGCATGCGCACCGACAAGTCTGTTTCAATCGGAAGCTTCAGTTCGCTCAATGCTCAGATTGATGACCGAAGGTGCCAGCTGCCTCTCGCCGTCACTGGTCTACTATCTACAGGTATACGACACTTGGTCTGCATAGGAGTTTACGGCGCTACCAATGGACGTTGACAAGTCCGCGTTTGCCCTGGATGAGTTGATGTCGTGTAATTAGTCGCGATTAAGGAGATAACGAGGCACTGTGTGTTTAAGAATAAAGTCCACGAGGCAGTATAATGAAGGATGTGTTGCATTGCAGGCGCTCAGGAAGAGCCGGCGTCAACAGTGTTTAGTCGCGGTACGGTGGCGAAATAATGCTCTCCGGTCATACCACCTCGAGGAAGTTTACCATAAACCTCCTTCTTCTGCGCGTTCGTGAGCTTCACATCGAGGTGCACATATGGTTTGAGCTTTGAATGGAAGGTTGGTCAGTGGTGATCCAACGAAAAAGGAATGCCGGCGTACTGGTGAATTATTGATTTCTTCTACGGGAGGGGCGACAAAGAAGCGAACTCGTTCATCCACAAGACGATATTTAGCTTTCCCAGAGACGACATGTTTTCCAGGGGCACCGGTGCGGTGTCCACCAGGCAGGTATGCTTGTCGCGTGCCTAACATAGATATATACGTCAGACTGTTTGTGGCTTCAGTTCAGAAGGGGAGTCACCTTTGTAAAAGTCTTTATTCCCTCGTTTTGGAGTCAGAGCACGCCGGGAAGCTTTAGAGAGGCATGCAAGCGTAGGGAACATGACTGTAGTCGAGAGGAGAGGCCTAAGCAATGGAGTGACGTGACGGTGACGACGCAAGGGGACTCAAGTGACTGTGACCCGCGTTGGACACGTGCGGACGTTCCGAAATTTCCTGGCGAGTCGGAAGTCTTTCGCGAGATCCTGACAGCCCACACTCAAAGCGCCTGTCCAGTCAAGCACTGTATCCTGGGCAATTTGCGTCTACATAATCCACACATCGCGATTCACAAAGCAAGCTTCGAGACGGGGCCAGCGTTGTCACTCGATATCAGCATCTTGAGCACCAGCTAGATATTTTCTGGGCATCTGCCAGTATTCTTCACAGACCCTAGCAAAATACAATGCTTCAATTTTCATCCTCTGGTTTCTATGCATTCCGAGCGCATTGCCATCCCCCGACGTACCCGACCACCTGTGCCTGTTGCAAAACCGAATGTCATGAGCGGACGAAGAATGGCCCCGATCGAACTGTTTTTTAGTGGATATCGGGCGAATATGCATCTCCGTAGGTCCGTCATCTTTCATACCAGGTACATCCGGCTTAATGACTGTCTGCTTATCCTGCAGCAGGATCTTCCTTTGCATGTGGTGACTGGATGATTCCCAGCACTCAGCCCCTGAGAGCTGGAGCCCGTATTGAAGACACCATTTTCGGGTAACGAGCTTCACTATTTCCTTCTGCAGCTACTAAAAATCATAGACGATTTGCAGGTCTCTGGCTTGAAGGTCGACGGCCCGAGGTACTTGGAGCGACACTCACCCGGTGGGTGAAAACGGAGATTAGATTTTCTGAATCTGATTACGCGGGCGTCTGTTGTCGGCCCCCCTTGATCATATCAGATAAGCGTCGTCCTTGGCGCAGTATTCTTATCTGGGCTTCGTAGCATCCCATAGCGATGTACGAAAAAGTACCAAACTATCAGCGCGTTACTGCCAACCTCAGTACTTCACCTGAACGCACAAGATCTCGTATTGGAGAAGGCAAGCACAATGGGTTGTTGATGGTTGCCATTGACATATCTTATCTGACAAGAGCCCCGACCGTGATCGGTGACGTGCTACCCGGTCTTATCTGATATCACCATGCTGTTGATCTCAAGTTCCACAAGCCTCTTTTCTCTTGGAAGATCCCTTCTTGACCTTCCTCCGGTTCTTCACCGCCAAAATTATCCATTCTGGTGACTCCCGCGTGGCAAGATTACCCGCTTCATGGCCAGTCTCGCGTGCTTTTGAGCGAGTCTGCATCCAATCCGGTCGTCTGGACTCGGAGGATTGTGATATGCCGCGCCTTGGCCGCTCTTCGTTTTCAGGGCCCTCTACTGGCTAGCCCCACCTATAAAGTCATCCGGCGTTCTGGGTAGCAAGGCCGTCCCCTCCCATCGCCCACAGTTCATTGTATCTTCCACTTCGGACGCGAACCCCAGGCATGGCAGATTCGGCACCCATCTTGGCCAAGGTCACCGACAAGACAATCCGCAAGGCAAGGGCGGCCGATTACCCAAAACAAGTATGGTACTTCATTGCTGTCTTCATATTCCTCGTAGCGGTCAGCAATGTCGTCTCTCGCCTCTTCGCCGTTACTCGGAGACGAAGCGAAGCTCCAAGGGATGTGGAAGGAGCCCACCGTTCGGTTACGTCCAAGATCTCGTATCGCCGACTGCCTGCCGCGATCGTGAACGCATTCAGGATGGTTGCGTTCCGCACGGTCATTCCGTTAGGTGGAGGTTTCACCATTAACTTGGCCGAAGCTTTTATCACTGCAACGTATATCATTATCTTGTTTGTTTGGTCCTTGATCAACAGTGCGTTACAGTATTTTGTCGTCGTATTCTATTGCTGACTTCAAAGCTTAGCGACCACCTTGGCTGGCAAGAAATATGACCCTACGTACTATGCGAATCGCGCTGGTAACATCGCGGCTGTTCAGACGCCCCTCATAGTTGCCCTTGCCATGAAGAACAACCCGATATCTTGTATGTCTCCTTCCGCATTGCGTTGACGAACCGTACTGACTACGAGCCTCCAGTTATTACAGGAATTAGCTTTGATAAAGCAAGTTGTTTGGCCCTCAATAGGAGAATTTCGCTGACGACGCCGATAGCTGAATTATCTGCATCGCATGTGCTCTCGTACTATTTGCATACTTTTGTGGGTCCATGCGGGTGGGAGGGTAAGCACTTTTACCGTTGAACTTGAACTTGGGACCCTAATTCACCTGTACACGTATAGCTTACTCTTGGGTACGCGTCGAAGGTCTCCTCTGCAATCAATTATTTTTCTTATTCGCTGCGGTAGCTTGAGTGGTGATACATCCATCAAAACGGCCGTCTTACGTTGGGGAATCGTTGCGATCGTTGCTTTGACCTTGCTCTGCATCGTGTCCATCAGACCCGCTCGCCAACTGGAGTATGAATACTTCCTCATAGGCCACTTCCTCCTTGTATTGTATGTATCTTCGTCGTTATTGGATTATTATGTACTCATCGCATTTGCAGCTTCTTCCTTCTCGGCGGCCTCATCCATGCCAAGCATTTCGAGTCAGTCCCGTGAGCTGTTGGTTATAAGTTGGCGGCTAATAGTGTCTCAGTGAGGGCTCATATCTCTGGCCATCGTTCCTCCTCTGGGCGTTGGACCGTTTCATTCGCTTCGTGCGGGTCGTTATCTTCAATCACTCCTACTTTGGATTCAAGTCCGGTTTGGGCACCTTCGACGCCACCGTGGAGCCTGTCGCACCTGGATATGTTCGACTACGGTTCCGCCGTCCGAAGCATCTCCATTGGTCTCCTGGACAGAGCGCATATCTTACGATGCCGGGGGTCTCACAACACCCCTTCGAGGCTCACCCTTTCACCATGGCAAATGCAGACATTTCGCACAAAACGTCTGACGCTACTGCTGCTATCTCTGATACAGGGCTGTCGGAGAAGGATAAAGCTAACGCTGACATGGCGCTGGCTGCAACCGGAAAAGATATTGTGTTCTTGGTCAACGCGAAGGAAGGGTTCACGAAACGTTTGCGCGATATTGCATCGTCCAGCGGAACGTTGAAAGTGTTCCTTGACGGTCCTTACGGAACCCCGCCTTCGGTGCACACTTTCGACAGTGCTGTACTCATTGCCGGCACGTATAACCCCCCTTTCTCCTTCAAATGCCCATCGAGCTTATGGCATAATGATAGGTGGCTCTGGAATAACGTTTACGATGCCTATCCTGGAAGACCTCGTTCAGTAAGCTACCTCAACATTCACTTTGCATGCCACCTGATAAACAAATCACATGACAGTCGGGCGTGCCACAAGCCTTTGGCCTGCAGGAACGTAACGTTCATATGGGTGATCCGTCATGTCGGTACGTATCAGATGCATCTTTACGCATCTCAGGATTTATCGTTTCCTCCGTCAGAGCATATCGACATGATCTACGAGGATCTGAAGAAAGTCATCGCTGCAGCGCCTGAATCGCTATCTGTCGACATCCGTATCTTCATAACGAATTCGACGACAGACCTAGTCGGAAGCGAGGAAGCATCTATTGACACCCAAGTGGAGCAAGGGGAAAAGGGTGATCCTATGAGCAGAATCATGGGCTTACCCCGGACGAAGGTTGAGAAAGGACGACCTGACGTACCCCAACTGCTTGACGAAGTCTCCGCCACGGCACGAGGAAGAATGACTGTCAATGGTACGGCTCGTGTTCTCACCACCGTTTTATCAATGCTCACGATGTTTAACAGTGTGTGGCCCATACGGATTGGCAAATTCTGTACGGGGAGCATTATGCACTCCTTCTGGTTTGTCAAACATTTTGCATGGTGGGCCCAGCGTCGAGCTGTATATCGAGGCTTTCGGTTTTGCAGTACGTCATTTCAACTTCCGGTTTCTACGTTATGATTTCGCTAACTGATCAACAGTAAGCATGGGTGCGAGACGCCAACAAAAACCAAGTCACTGTATTGATTACGACTACTTTGTACTCACGAGGTGTCATGACCTGCCCGACTGTTAGTATTATAGATACGCTCCATAGACGACGATTTCATTATACGATGGAATCTAGTCCGCTGCGATTCCTCGTCGGAAGTTGATGAAAGGTAGGTCAGTCATTGTTTCGAGAGGCTCGAGGGTCTCCCTATGCCATGTTGTTCATGTGATCAGGGAACTATGGCACGTGAGCAAACGCGTCGCCGTAATAAGCTGCCGACGGCGGGTTTCCTCGAATACTTACGCTGACAGTCGAAAGCGTCCGTATGGTGACCACCATAGGCGCGTGTCGCACAGTCTGACATGGACGAGTATATAGCTTTGATAAGATGATACGCCCGATTTTCAACGAAAGTCAGCGACGGCATACATCGTCGCTGGTCAGCCTCCTCAGTCCGTACCCAAACGGGAACTTATCTCATGGTGTTAGCCATGATCGAGCTACCCATCTCACGTCTTTTTCTTCAACCTCTACACTTGCATCGGAAAGTTCTACCTTGTTTGACTATGTCTTCAAAGCAAACTGCCTACCTCTTCGTCGTACCTTCCTTGAACACCAAACGTCACGGTAACAAGCCTCCTGTTTCTGCCGCAAAGAAAGGACTTGCCTCTTCCTCCACGGATGAAAAGAAGACAGACATGTCTCGGGCAGTAACACGCAAAGTTACCAACGCTCTAGGCCTGATTGTACCCCCACAACCAAAGGTGCCTTCAAAGAAGACCGCGCCAGCGTCGAGCAATAGTCGTTCGCATGGGGCACCTACTTCAGCTGAGAGGCAGGCTCCACGGATGAAGCGGAGAGCACTGGCACCTCAGGCGGATCGTCGTTCTTCTCCGGCTCTGACGGTGCGCAAACCAACTACTTGGGCTGAGCGGCAGTGCAAGATACGGCGGGGGGACATGTCGGCCGCGGAACCCCCCCGTCAGATGTCGAAGATGCCGCCGGTGAAAACTAGCACTATTCCGTGCCGTCTGCCGCTTGCTATCCACAGGCTACCTTTCAAAGGCACGGCGACAGCTAGAGTTTCCGAGGCGCCCGCTTCGACACCAGGCAGAACCCCCCAGTCACGAACTCGAGCAAGTCCCTTAACGAGAAAGCTTGTTACCTTGAAGATCTCCCCTCCAAAGGCGACTATCCTCGAGGTTACTCCTCTGAAGGCGACACGTCTGGAGGCGACACCTCTAAAGCGGAAGGCGGCTCTACTGAACGCGACTTCTCGGGATCTGAATGCGACACTTCCTCAGGAGACACCTCTGAAAACAACACTTCAGAAGATGACGCCCTTGAAAGTAAGACTTCTGAAAGCGACACCACCGAAAGCGACATCGATTACCACCAAACCAAGGACAACCCCTCCTAAGACTCCTGCACTCCGTCCGAATGTCTCGGGGGAGAAATGTCATTTTCCGGAGAGTCCTGTAAGCGAATCACCTGTTTTTCAAAAAAGCTGATTCCCGCTGAATCCCCACTTTCTCCGCCGCAGAAGAGTCTGATCCAGTCTCAGCAGGATAAACCGACGTCAAACGGCAATCGTTCACCACTATCAGAGCTCACTCGCAGCGATCATGTCGTTGTTAGTCCTATTACCGGCGTTGATGGGAAGAAGAACGATTGCGCTCAACTCCTCTTCGCCACACCATCGAAGACGACGCCGGTCACCACGATCAAGGCATCAAAAGTTGCAAGCCGCCTGATTGAGGCCGATTTGAACAGCGATGCTCATCCGAAGAAGACAGTGCCGGAGGAACTGATCGCCAGAATGAAGAACGTCGATCAGTCCTCGCCCAGAACCGTTCCCTCAACTCCCGAACTCACATTCTCCTCGAGCACGAGCTCGACTATATCCCAGCTCGTTGACACGCCTTTCGGTCCCTGTCGTATCCGCCGCCTTGTCGTCCCCGCATTTGATGAGAGTCAGAGCGTCTCGCGCAACGAAGATGTTCGCAAAGAAGTCGATGCACTGAGAGCACAGAAGCGAGTCAGGGGCGGCGGCTTCCCCCACGGTGCAGGGGAGAATGGCGTATCGCTGAAGGCGTTCAGCATCATCAACAGAGTAAGACGGGATGCCGGTATGCACACCCTCACAGAGATCCACATCAACAAGCGAAGCGATATCAATTCCGATAATTGATTCATATGAGTAACAAGACGACGACGACTGACGATCGTGCCAGCCTCGTGGAGTACCAGGAGAGAAGCACGAATACAGAGAATTGAATTTAGGAAAAGGGCAACGAATGATTTATTGAGTCCAAGAGGGTATGCTTGATCACACACACCATCCGTTCACTGGATGCGCATAGTATAGTGAAGTGTCCGTCCTTGTCTGTATGATTTGAAATGTCCTAATGTAGGCCCCGAATGATATCCTGGGTTGGTCCAAAAGTTCTGTGGTATTGGAGTGAGAGAAGGTCAGCTGAATTCAGAGGGGGTATATAGCTGCTGGAACGTTGAAGACGAGCATTTCTTTCAGTATATGGTATATGTCCCTATCATAACATCTGACGTGAGTAGAGAGCGAGCCTCGTCATGATTTCGAGCACTTACAGATCCGCGCTTCACCGTCACCGCTGCCCGATACCAACATGTTCCCATCTTTGCTCAGATCAACAGCAGTAACTACGAGGCACGATTTAGCCGACTTTACTATATTCATAGGCTGCCAACCTGACCTGTGTTTCTATGACCTTGAATTGAGAACAAGGTGTCTCCGGTCTTGAGATCCCAGAGCCTCACACTTCCATCTCTTGAAGCGGATGCCGCACGAAGCATCTGACCCTCTTGCAATGTCGCAGTGGCGAGCACACAGTCCTATAAAGATTATCAGTCACTGAACAGGAACTACACCACCGCATATACGTACCTTGTGCCCAGCCAAAGTCTTCAAGCACGAATTGTCGCCACCGCCGTTCAGGATTCCTAGTTGCCATCTCTTCAGGGTCCGATCCAAACTTCCGGTGACAAGCCCTGCTCCCTCCAGGATGAAATCGATACTGTAAACTCCCTGTGCATGAGCCTGCCACCTCGCAATAGCAGCCCCCTTTCCTTCATTAGCAGCTGTGTTCCATACGCGTACAGTGCCGTCCAGTGCGCCAGACGCGACATGCACACCATCAGGTGCGACAGCGAGAGCCATAATCCCCGCGTTGGAGTTGCTCAGATCTTCTTCGACGGCAAGGGTGTGGCCGCTCTGTTCTGTTCCTGGTGGGATGGATAAGTCCCAAAGTCGGATGGTGCGGTCGCCAGACCCCGAAATGAGTGTTCCACTATCCGGCGTGAATTCGAGGGCATAAACTTCGCGTTTATGGCCGGACAACGTGTGAAGTAGCTGCGCTGTCTGCAGATCCCAGACCTGCATATTTGTATAAGCCATGACCTGTATGAGGCAGGAGAAATTTCACTGACGCGGACAAGCTTGTCTTCAGATCCTGCAGCTAGGAACTTTCCATTCACGCTGAAAGCGACGCATCGGACATAATCCCTGGTTCCCTCTGGTGCTACTTGTTCTAACGCAAGTCTGTGCGTAAATACAGTAGTAAGCACATGACAAGCGCAGAAGGTAGGGGTACTGGATAGCTCACGCTATCTTCTCTTCCGCCACGACATCATATAGATGCACGGCTCCGTCAAGACCGACAGCAAGTAGTTTCCCATCAGGCGAGAATCTAACACCACATATTACTCTATGATGAAGAGATGGATGTCAGACTCAAGACGATGCCAAAGACAGAAAGGGACGAACTTGTTAAGGACGAACTTGCACTTCAGCTTCACGTCCATCACGCGAGGAACACGCGGATTGAACACAGCCAGCCAGTCGGCCCCCTCCTTCACGAACTCTGGGGAGACGGTGCTCGGGTCCAAATGATCCTCGGACATGGGTGTTATATCGCTCTGTAACCTATAGGTGAGTCGCAAGAAGAATAGAAAGGGTAGAAGTACGCACACGTCACAAAGTAGTATAAAAAGACCTCTATATCACCAAGGAGAAGCTATACCCGTGAGTCAGTGGTCTGATGGGAAGACAGACCAATGCCCACTTACCAGATGCTTGATGTAGGGAGACACCGCTACGTAGCGATACTAAATACAAGGTGGTGAGTACAATATATGGATGAATTCGTGGTGGGGGTCGGAGGTTTCCAGGGCCAGGTCTTGCCAGTTGCCAGGCATGATGAATTTTGGCGAACTTGAGCGTCGGCCAGATCTCGGCAAGCAAGCTTTGGCGCCGGGGCCAGACTTTCCTGAGCCGCGTGCGCAGATCTCTCAGTGGTTCAAATGTGTATTTCATGGCACAGTCGGCTTTGTTAAGCTCGTTTCGCCCACTACTAATCCAAAAGCAAGGAAATGCTTGAAGAAAGTGACAGAGAAACAGGGAGAGCGACCGTCGTGAGAAGCAGCTTCGAGTCATGTGATGCAGAGATCGGGTAGTGAGATCTGCCCGTGTGTTTCGCTCGACGACGCGCCGAGTCGCGCTTTGGACTGCTGCGAGCATGGCCACCATCTTCCGTCGCTTTACGTCGTCCTCTTCTACTAGCGGCATCGTTCGGTCTGTACGGCGTGTATTATCTGAACAACAGACGGACGTCCCTGTTCAAGTGCACGGATGGGTCAAGTCCGTTCGCGTCCAGAAGAGGGTCGCGTTCGCTATGATCCAAGACGGTACTTCCGCGGACAGTCTTCAAGTTGTTTTCCAGAACCCTCTTCTTGCTCACAGGTTGGTATATGTTCAACATTCCCAAAATATGGGAACTAATCATGGTTTAGATTAACCAATGGCGCTGGTGTGCGCTTGACGGGAAAGCTGTGTGCCAGTCCCGGGTCCGGACAGGCAGTAGAACTTGTGGCTGATACAGTGGATGTGCTGGGGGAATGTGATCCTGCGGTGCGTAGCACCTCACTCATGAAGTCACTACCGCCTAATAATCATCTGTAATAGACATATCCAATTCAGAAGCAGAGTCTAACCGTAGAATACCTGCGTGACCATGCACACTTGCGAGCGCGGACCAGCACCTCTGGTGCTGTCCTTCGACTTCGAGATCAAAGCCAAAAAGCCTTCAGCAATTTCTTCTCGGTAGGATCCAATATGTACTCGTCCAGGCTAGCCGAACTGAACAGTAATGCAGCGCCATGACTTCACATATGCTCATACCCCCATTATCACATCGCTGGATTCCGAAGGTGCAGGAGAGACTTTCCGGATAGCTCCCGTCAAATCACATCTACCTTCTACAGAGCATTTTACCGGTGCTCAAAGCGAGGAGTTCTTCTCTCAGCCAGCCTATCTCACGGTTTCATCTCAGCTTCACCTAGAAGCTCTGGCGAACTCCATTTCACGAGTCTGGACTCTGTCTCCGTGCTTCCGCGCCGAGCATTCACAGACTTCTCGTCATCTCGCCGAGTTTTGGATGCTGGAAGCCGAATGGGCGTTCACCAGCGATCTTGACGACCTTTGTCAAGTCGTCGAGGACTCCATCAAGGAAGTGCTTCGCATGGATTCACCAGACCGCCGCCTCTTGTGGAAAGAAGGAGACCAGCGGAAGCAAGAGCTGCTGAACAGTGCAGCCTCGGACAAGAGGTGGCCTAGGATGACGTACACGGAAGCAATCCGGGAACTCGAAAAGCAAAATGCTGCCACTGGACAGTTCAAATTTGAACCTCAATGGGGGAAAGGTCTCAGCAGCGAACACGAACGATGGCTCGCAGAAGATTTGGTTGGCGGCCCCGTGTTTGTGACCGATTATCCAGTCGAATTGAAGCCATTCTACATGCGGCTGAACGACGACCAAAAGACGGTGGCGTGTTTCGACCTCCTGGTACCCTTTCTTGGAGAGCTTGTGGGTGGATCGTTGCGAGAGGAGAGACTGCATCTGCTCGAAGGAGCGCTGGACCGTCATTCACTGAGCCGAGATGCTTACCAATGGTATCTCGATCTCAGGCGGTTTGGTGGTGTGCCTCATGGAGGATTCGGGCTCGGCTTCGAGCGGCTCATCAGCTGGCTCAGTGGTATAGAAAATGTGAGGGAGTGCATCGCGATGCCAAGATGGACAGGGAGAATGTTGTTATAATCATGATGACCATATGATTCCAGCTCATACTCAGCTATCGCTCTTCGTTATGACCTAATACAGTCATTTGGAGAGCTCGGACGCCAATGCTTGACAAAGGAGCTGTGGCTTATCCCAATGTACCTGTGGTGCGTCGGTCAATAACAATCAATATGCCGAGGTCAGAGACATAGACTCACAAAATGGTTGGCTCCTGGTATAGATGCCAACTCCAGCACCCTCCCAGCCGTCCCCTTTGCACACTTTCTTTCGTACAATTTCTTCATCTGCCATGCACCCGCCAAGATTTCCCAAACACTCTGCTCAGACCACAGCAGCTTCACTTTGCATCTCGGCCAAACGTCACCTGTGGACTTATCCAGCATCCTCTCTGTCAACCCGAGATAGATCGCAGGAGGCATGCTGAATACATGACCCTCTGCCTGGTTAGTGTCCATCTGGAGGACGTGATCGCGCTCTTCTTGCGTCATGGAACCAAGAGTAGTGGGGGAGCCTTCGATCGGCTGATCTGCAAGAGTCTTGACATCTCCGGACCAGATATCTGGGTGGGCGAAATACGACGAAACCCAAGACGTGAACTTTTTGTATCCTTCGCTATAATCGAGAGTTGGATCTCGGAGCGGATGATATAAAGGTGGCACATCGAAGCCGAACAGGGACAGGGGTACATCTACAATAATTAAGAGGAAAGTGAGTATTGTTGTACTCCGCAACGCACGAGTCGCTCACCATGAAGGACAAATGCTCGAAGATAGGGCTCTAATTTACGTCGTGTGGCCTCAGGTACTCGATCCGCAAATGCGAGCATTCCGACCAGGGTCGTGTAGGCAGATGACCAACCAAGTACGACAATACCGCCCTCCACATGGCCATCTCGCGTTGTCGTGTTAGGAGGGATCCCATTCTCCTGGACAAACCACGCCAGGAACTCGCAGAACTCGAACGCACGTCGGCGGAAGTACTCCAGTCGTTTCGCGTCATCTGTGCTCGTGAGCAATTCCACGTCGTCGGCAGAAAGGGGCGATGAACCGCGGTAATCTCTGCGGTTGACTAGGACCAGGCGCAGGCTACATGAGGCAGCGAAGGGTAGCATGCGCTCGAAAATTGCTGTAATCGTAAGTTAGGAATGCCTGGAAGTGGATGTCAAAAGAGAGACGTACCGCAATTAAACCCCGTTCCATGGACCGCTACAATCGTAAGGTATTGCTCGCCTAGGTGCTCTCGCCCTGTGTCTTCAAAATAAAGGTGAGTGCCGTGATTGTCCACTGGTGCTACGGGCATGATGATCTGAGTTGTGTCCGTGCAAACCGACAACCTTCGATATATCCATCATATTTATACCTGGGTCCTAGGCAGTGCCATGAGATGAGCCCTGACCATTCTGCGGCGTCGAAGCCAAACATGCGATCATATCCGGGTTCTGTCCTCCTTTGGTTGAAGGCCAAGACTATCGCACGGTGCCGAAACTGAGTGCGCTGGTGACGCGGACGGCGCGGCGCGGCGTCCAAGCGGGTCCTTCAGTAGTTTGTGTAGGCGCAAGCTCACTGCATGTGTACTCAAATGACTGCGGTAATGGCCGATTAGTTGGGCATAGTCCCCGCAGTGACTCAGCATCATGCGGAACGTGGTGGCTATGAGCCACAACCGCTCATATGGCCCTCCTTCACGATCGTCTCATTTTAGCGGGCATGTGGATGCGGCGATGGCGGCGATGAGCGTCGAATCCGGCACCATGAACTTCAACTCCAATTGAGTGTGAATCTGACTTGCTTCGCCGCGCCAAGGGACGCGTTCAACACTGTACCCACCACATGACATGTGCCGCTTCTAAATCTTACAGGGCAGACGCGAAAAGCTGGCAAGCAAGCTCTGGTTTGTCCCAGTGAAACTGCAAGGCATTGTTTCAGCTTGGGACTAGCGCGTAGCAGAAAACCAAAACCTACGAAATGGTTGGCACCTGGAAGCGGAGTGGACTCCAACACCCTGACTTTCTCTCCCCTCTCCTTTTTTGCCTTGTACAGTTTGCTGATTTCCCAATTAGCCGAGACCACCTCCCACAAGCTCTGCTGGCACCACAATGCCTTGATTTTGCACCTTGGCCAGAGCCACGCCGTGTCTTCATGCAAGGCCCCTTGAACCTGCGCATGGAATACTGGCGCAGACGTATTTACTACGTGCGTCTCTGAACGCTCCACTGCATCCTTCTGGCTGACGCGGTCCTTCTCTTCCGGAGTCATAGCATTCATGGATGGCGCGGGCTCTTTGAGGCTTTGCTGTGTGAGTGTCGAAATGTCTCCCGAATGGATGTCTGGGTGAGCATAATATCCGGAAACCCAGGATTGAAATATGACGGCGCGTTCTGCCGCAGGGCGAGATGTGTCCTTTAGCGGGCGGTAGAATCCATGAGGGTCCGAAATACCGTATACCCAACGAGGGGCATCTGAGGGATTCGCTTTACACCCAAAAGACATTGAGCGTTGTGACTACTTACCATATAGGCACACTGCGCGGAAGTATGGTTCTAAAACCTCTCGTGTCTTCTCCGGAACTCGTTCGGGGAAAGCCAGAAGGCCGAGGGTAGAAGTGGTGGCCGACGACCACCCAAGCAGCACGATGCCCCCCTCCGGCTTGCCGTCGTCCGAAATTGTATACGACGGAATCTTCTCGTTCTGAACATACCATGCGAGGAATTCGGCGAATTCAAGCGCCCGTTGGCGGAAAAACTCCGCACGGCTCTCAGCATCAGGACTCGCAAGTGCTTGAAGATCTTCATCGGTAAGAGGCGTAGAGCCGGGGTAATCTCTGCGATTTATCACAACTAAGCGCAAACGGTTCTCTGCAGCGTGCGGCAGCATGCGGGCGAAGATGCCTTAAATTTGCGCATCAATATGTGACAATACAAAGGTGGAAATAGGGTAACGCACCACCATGAATAGCCGTGCCATGTACCAGTACTATTGTGAGATAGTTTCCTGCCAATGAACCAGTGTCCGTGTAGAACAAGACAGTCCCTTTGCCGTCGACGGGAGCAACCGGCATGTTGGAATTCGTTCCTCAGCCCACTGCTTCTCGAGGCTTTTTATGCGTGCGAACGATCATCTTGTGAGCGGGCGAGCACAATTGCGGGCGAGATTTCTCACGATTAAAACTGGGTCCGAAAGAGTTAAATGTCAGGTCAGTGTGCATAATGAGCGGAACGGACGGGAAACCATGGGCATCAATAAGCACTGGGCAGTCAGCACATATGGCCTTATGACTTCAGTCGATATCAAGAGGGGCCAATTTTCCGTGGATATCCTAGTGGATCCCCAAAGGTGTCGCAAAATTGTCACCTGGCATAGCAGGTACATGTTTCTGCTGAGGTGGTCAAGAAGGGACTCTGGGGGGATGGGGTACATAAATAGGTGCTTATCTAAATAGATCACGAGTCCGAAGAACTTGACTCTTGTACTTCGTACTGCTCGTGGCGGTCTGCACAACTCGAAATTTGGCATCACGGTACAGACCACGACCGCCTCGGGGAATCTGCTAAAGTGCCGTAGACAGTGAAAATAGGACGAGACTGTAATGTCAAGTCTATCAGTGCCACGCTATCAGGAGCACTGCTCGTGTCGCAGTCGCAGTTGCTGCAGTAGTACATAAACCGTGAAGTCATACTTGATTGTCAACCTATGTATGTCACATCAATTCAGCAAGGGTGCTCGTCAACTTCTCTGGCATGTCCCAATGAGCCTACATGCCATATAATCTGAGTGGTCATCATCATGGCAAAATGAGAAGGACTCACGTAGTGATTGACACCTTCTATGAAATGAAATTCGACAGTCCTGCCCGTTCGCGGCCCACTCGCGGCATAAACATCACTGTGTACCTTCTCCGTGTCCCACAGGCAAGCCACCATTTCCGGCAAGCTCTGTGACCCGTGCAGATACTTGACCTTCACATGTGGCCAGATCGCAGCCATGTCTTCATCAAAGAGCGCCTTGCGCATGTGTTCGTTGTACAGCTCTTGCGGCACGAGACGATGGTACCAATCGATGCCCGAAAGCGCAGCTGTACAGCTAACGCTCTCCACCTCTTCCGGCGTCATGCGCTTCAGCGTGGGAGTCTTGTCTGGCAAGTCGGTGATGATGTCTTTCGTGAGCCCATCAGGAGAGCGTGATAGGACGTCTGGATGCGGGTAGTAGCCTGATAGCCAGTTCACCAACAACTCTGTACGCTCCTCGAGGCTCCGAGAGGGATCACGGAATGGGATCGTGTAAGGGTTTTCATCCGAGAACCCGGAAGACCATTGTGGGCCATCTGACCATTGAAACCAATCAGCCTAGCAACGTGGTACCAGCAAGAAGCATCTGACCATAATGAAAACACGTCCGCAAGTAAGGACCCACGGTGGATCGCGTATCCTCCGGCACCTTGTCAAGGTGCGAGAGCAAACCGAAAAGGGCTGTGTTCGAGGACGACCACATCACGAGGACAATGCCTCCCTTCACCTTGCCATCCACGGTCTGTACCGCAGGAATCCCCTGCGTCTTGATGAACCACGAAAGAAGTCCCGCGAGTTCGATACCCTTCGCCGCAACAAACTCCGACTGAGACTCTCTGGTAGCGCCCGGGGCGACTGCTTTGAGCTCCTCCTCGCTTTCGGGGGTAGAGCCCGGATAGTCTCTCCGGTTGACAAGGACCATGCGCAACTGGTTCTGGGCGGCAAATGGCAACATCTTGTGAAATATTGCTAATCCATACGTCAAGACACATGTTTCCGTCAAGCTATAGAGGACGCACCCGAATGATAACCCGATCCATGCACAATCACCATAGTAGTGTAGGGAATGCCATCCAAAGGCCCGCTATCCTCGTAGAACAGCTGAGTTCCCTTGTTGTCCACAGGAGCGAGAGGCATATAGACTGGATGTTGAAGAGAGCTTCAAAGTTCGTACACTTCAGTTGAGTTGGGGAAGTCGAAACGTCTTATCGACAAGCTCGACGACGTAGTCACTTTATTGATCAGTGTAGCAGCCCTGGACAGAATAGCTATGCATAGCGGCAAAATAATCCAGCCTCTCACTATAGATAATGTTGCAAAACCGTCCTGATCTTCTCACTCGGAATACGGGCATCCTCGGTCAGCGGTCACAGGTTCACTTGGGGTGACCCTCGTGGATGGACGTGCATGAAGGTATAACCGCTATTCCGAGGCGTGCAATACAAACAGGAACGCGCGAAGGAGACAATCCATCAGACAAGAAAGGGAGCAAGGGCAGACATCAGGGATCCGGAAAGCAACAATTGCACAAGGCAAGTTCGAGTGAGGGCGCGTGCGTCGGCGTCAAGGCCCGTAGGACCGGCAACTCGGCATAGTCGAACGCCGGCGGCTCGGTGCTACCACTTCTCTGTAACTCAACTACACCCTACCTTTCTGAGTTTCTTGAAAGCGAGTATCTACAAGTCGCGGCGAGCTTTCGTTGGCCACGTTGTATTGAGCTCCAACCCTCTGCGAGGTCACCCGGAGGTAACTGTGGGTTCTGGTATTCAACCCCGCTTGTCAACATAAATCACCAGCGCATGCTCAAGTGCATCATATGAATCATTCGAATTCATCATCCATCCTTCAAGTTCACTGACACCGCGCCCCGAAGCACCTCATCGCCAAGTCATCGCCGCTCCAGCATTGAGCATGCCCGCCACCTGCTCGTCGATCCCACACGTTCGTCGACCTATCAAACGCAGCCTCCTGCTTATATGATAAGGATCGCCCACGCGCAGACGTCAAACTATGTTCCCGGGCACATGAAGGTCTGTCCTTCGCTGTCTCCTCAGTGATTTATACCATCACCTCGCACGTGCCTCCGAGTGCGCCTGAAGTGCATAAAATGCGACACAAGTGCAGGTAGGTCGACCTCAGGCCCAGTATGCTTACGCTCCGAGCCGCTCTCCTGCTTGCGATATCTTCCGCCGCGGCGGTCGTGGGCTCGCCCGTCCTCGAGAAACGCGCAGACCCAGAGGGTATCGACGTCTCTAGCTACCAGCCCTCCATAAATTGGAGCACTGTGAAAGCAAACGGCGTCACTTTCGCCTACATCAAAGCCACAGAGGGGACCAGTCCGTCGCTCCGCTCTCCATTAACCCGTTTAGAGGCGTTAATCTCGGAATCGCAGCCTATACCAACCCGTCGTTCTCCAGCCAGTACACGGGTGCCACGAACGTGGGCATCATCCGCGGGGGGTACCACTTCGCGCACCCCGACTCGTCCTCGGGTGCTACGCAGGCGAAGTACTTCCTCGCGCACGGCGGTACGCCTTACCTTCATCTCTCCCTTCAAATAGCCCCAATTTATATTGCACACTTGTCAGGTGGCTGGTCGAGCGATGGCAGAACGCTACCGGGCGCCCTCGATATCGAATGTTCGTACCCTCGAATTCCGCTTCGAGTGCTATTGTTTACATCCCAGCGCAGACAACCCCAATGGCGCAACCTGCTACGGCCTCAGCGCCTCCGCCATGGTCTCCTGGATCCGCGACTTTTCCAACACCTACGAGGCCGCCACCGGAAGGTAGCCCATCCCTTTCCCTTCCACCTCGGGTCCCTCACTGACAAAACCACGAACTCAGATACCCGGGTCCGTATTGCCCAACCTAACGCCATCTACACTAACTCATCCTGACGCGTCCTGAACTCCCAGTGATCTACACGACGACCGACTGGTGGACGACCTGCACGGGCAACAGCGCCGCCTTCGCCTCCACGAACCCGCTCTGGATCGCGCGCTACTCCTCGTCCATCGGGACGCTCCCCGCCGGCTGGAGGTGCGGCCATACTCCCATTTCCTCCTCCTCCGTCCATTTGACACCCTTGCCCTTTCCCTCGCGCACTGCAGCTACACGACGTTCTGGCAGTATGCCGACTCCGGCCCGAACCCTGGTGATCAGGACCGCTTCAACGGCGACGCGGCCGGGCTGAAACGGTACGTGCTCGCCTTGCCAGCCCTACCGTTCGAATGAAACTGATTTCGTGATCTTTGGCGTGTCTTCGCATCTAGGATGGCAACTGGGTAAGATCTTGGTGAACGCAAGAATCTGCTCTCGTAACTGTACAAACAATATGTTGGATTATCATCAGAATACCATAGCTGCTGGTGTTGTTGTACGACTGAGATACCTTCTGAATCCAAGCACCGCGTTGTATTCTGCCCCCTAAATCAAAACGATCATACGAGGACAAAGACACGATAGCAAAGTCGCGCGACACCCTGGGCGCGATTAAATAAGAAGCTATATAGACTGTAATCCGAATACCTACTGACAACTCGCCAAAGCAAATCAACGATTATACTTACATCACAAGCACTATATCATATACACGCATACCATATCAGCATATCTCCTAACCAAGATGATCAGCATCACTAAATCTCATGTCCATCCCCAATCCACCACGACCAGGATATCACTTCCACATCGAATCAGCACAGTCCTTCAAGAACGCATCGTCGATATCGGGGGCAGGCGAATCGTCAGCCCCGACGACACAGAGGCAGAGCTGCCGCTCGCAGGCGCCTTGGCCGGCGCAGACGCAGGCGTGCGCTTCGTACCTGCCCAGCGATGACACATAAGAGCTAGTACCGAGTATCAGCACCGCCGCACTCGCCTTGATTCGCCGGGGTCTTCGTCCCCCTGCCCGACTTCGCACTCGCGCCCGACGGCGTCGCGCCCAACGACTTGCGCGCACGCTTCATCGGGCGCATCTGTGTCGACGGCATTGGCGTGCGTGCACGCGCGACGGGCGTCGGGGTCATCGGCGGACCGTGGAGCGTCTTCGCGCGCTTGCGCTTCACCGCGTTTATATCTAGAACGTGAACCCGTCGTCGGTCAGCAACACGAGCGCGCGCTTGAAGCCCACGAGAGAACGCACCAGCTTTCACCTTCTTCCGCTTGCCCTGTCCCGGCCTCGGAGCAGACGCAGATGCCGACGCAAACACCGACCCGTCATCATCGTCGTCGTCCTCGCCCATCTCCCACTCCTCCGGCGCGTGCATATCCGATGCGTCATGCCCGTGGTGACGACGGACGCGTCCGGTGCCCTTCCCCAGTCCTTCGACCAGAATCACGTCGCTATCGCTGCTGTTGTCATCCTCTCCATCACTGTCCGAGGATGAGGACGAGGAGGACGAGGAGGTGCTTCTGCCGGGCTGCGTATACTGCTGCGGCTTTTTGATTCCACGCGGCCGAGGAACGTCGGGTCTTGCAGCGGCCGAGGAGGGCCCGGCGTGTGGAATGGTGGAAGGTGCCGGCACTGGTTCGAGGAGTGTGCAAGGTGGTGGTGGTGGCGCCGTCTGAGGCTGAGAGTCGTGTGAGATGCGCGCAGGTGCAGACACAGACGACGGCCCTGCCACCGGCATTGGCTGACTGGATTGCGCCGTCTGTGCTTGATTCTTCCTGCCGGTCGCGCGCTTGCGAGCGGTCGCTTTCGGCGGGCATGGGGTGGCATTGCTGCTATCAGGCTCCTGCGTCGTGGTCTCCGCGTGCTCCTTCCGCGCAGGCTTCAGAGTCGCAGCCGCTTTGCACACACAGGCCGCTTTCAATGCTACAAACTTACGGTTAGTGTCAACAGACTTCTTCATATACCGATTACAGCGCTGGTCGAGCTGCTTGATTTCCTTGTCTTTCTTCTCCAGCTCAGCCTTCAGTGTAGCGACTTCGGGGCTGTCGTCTGGGGAAGTGGGCGGGGGAACGTCACCGGATAGCATGTTAGGATCGACCGTTGTTGATGTCGAGACTGGCGGGGTGGCAACGGCGGCCAGAATGTAGTTTCCAAACGCGTTGTTATACTGTTCGAGCTCATTTCCAAGCCTTGCGACCTCGAGGCGAAGGGTCTTATTCTCTTCTTCGAGTTGCTCGAGGACGACGGGTCCCCTTAGAGGTTCCGATACATCGACGGTAAGGGAATAAATCGACGTGCAGGAGGGATCAGGAGGGGCAGCGGCGGCGTCTCCGGTCTGGATGGATGCGTGCGACCGGTTCACATCCAGCGGGTCACTCGATGTGCCGACGGCGGCGTCTATGTGAGCGATGGCGGCACTGGGGGACGAAATTGATGTTGGGGAAGATGAGACAGATAGCGAGCCACGTACCTTGAAGACACAGACACGGAAGCATCAACAAACACGCGATCGCGCTGGGCGCGGCGTTCTTCTTCGAAGGTGCGAAGGGTCGCGCAGGCGTCTGCGTGACTTGCTGCAAGCGCGTCATACTTCTGTTCAGACGCTTGGATGAAGCATGAGAAGCGACTTTGAAGAGCGTTCAGCCTTTCCTGGACTTTTGTGGTGACAAGATCGCAATGCGAATTGACAGCGGCGAGGGCTGCTGTAAGGAGGGGGGCCTCGTTGTTGCTGGCGGGCCAGAGGGCCGCGGGAGTCGAGTCTTCAGGGGGATTGAGGGGGATGGGGATGAAGTTATCTAAATACCTGAAGTGGAGAGGGACATCGTCTGGCATGGCGACGCATGGGTGTGCGATGATAGAAGAGAGGGATAAATGAGTCGTGACGGCGACGTGAACGCGTTATTTGTGCGGCACAAACAGCGGGGACGCGTCGTGTCCGCGTCACGTTGTTCTCCGGCCGTTGTGGGTTATTCGCCTGAGCTTGGGTGGAGTGTAGAACAGGGACGAAGGGGTCTGAAGAGTAGTGAGCATGAGAGCTACAGTGAACGTGGACGAGTGGACGAAAGGACAGGGAGGGGAAGGTGGTGGTCGGGGTCTCTGTGCGCGTGAAGACGGAAGGAAAGTGAGAGTCGATGGAGTGGCAGCCTCCGCGCGGGACGAGGCATCCATGTACGCCCACAGTGCAAATGCCCGTGCCCACATTCCCCAGCCTCCTCACAGCGCCGGTCAGGCCCTCAATGGCCTCCGCACTCGCATCGAGCCTCACCAGGTGCCCTCGCCCGTCGACGCCATCGAGTACGACCGCACACAATGGGAGTCAGAGCCGTACATGACCCTCACCGGCACCCACCCACCCCTCTCCACCTCCGACTACGTCGCCATCGACCAGGGAAACGCCTCTCCCAGGTTCATCCGTCTCTCTACCTGGGCTCTCCCCCATTCCTCAAGACTCGCCAATGAGCTCGACATACCCCTGTTTGTTGTCCTCCAGCCCTTTGCAGAACCCGATCCTCGCGACGAGCCTGTTCCTGTCGTAGACTTTGGCCCAGACGGCCCTCCTCGCTGCGATCAGTGCAAAGGTTATGTCAATCCATGGTGTACATGGATAGCCGAGGGTTGGCGATGGACCTGCAATCTCTGCGGCCATGCATCCGAAGGTGAGTCTCTTCTCTTCGCTCGTGTGCGCTCCTAACCTGCTGCATCGAGCAGTCGGTGCAACCTACTACTCGCCTCTGGACCCTCAGCTACTCCGAGTGGACCATCCCAACCGCCTCGAGCTTCAAAAAGGTACTGTCGATTTTGTCGTCTCCGACGCATCCGAATACTGGGAAGTCCAGCCGCCCACTCGACTCGCCCCATCGTACATCCTACCCCCCGCTCCCCCACTTCTGCCTACATCTTCTCCCACTCCTCCGCCTTCGCCCCCCAAATCCCCTACCTCTCTTCCGTCAACCCCAATGACTCCGTCTGGGTTCATGACCGTCCAGACTGCTCCCCCGCCAGACACACGGAAACCTACGCCTATGCCTCATCTCTTTGCACTCGATGTCTCACAGACATCCGTTGTCTCGGGCTTTTTCCGTTCCTCCTGCGATGCTATCCTCCTCTCCCTCTACGGTGGCATAGATCAGGATGGAAACACCATCCCGCCGTCTCTACCTGAAGGATGCAGCGTCGGCATCCTCACATTCGACGACTCGCTGCATTTCTACGATCTCTCCGTACGTGCCGCTCCCTTTCCACATCGTGTTTACTTCTAGACACTCGTCCAGCCTCACCTAGAGTCCGCACGCGTTCTCATCGTCTCCGATATCGACGAGCCCTTTATCCCCCTCCGCACAGGCCTCTTCGTAGACCCTCACGAGTCACGGTATGTATCTACTCTCGCCTTTCCGCCATGCACCGTCTCCCTCGATCCCCACCCTGAATTTAATTCCAAGTCTGCACGTCTCCCAGCTCAGTCCTAGAACAGCTCCTGCAGTCTCTGCCGTCGCGTCACGAAGGCACGCTCGTATCCCAGACATGTCTCGGCTCCGTCCTCGCCGTAACCCTCGCCGCACTCGTAAGCCGTTCCTTCCTTGCGGTCTCCATTTGTCCATTCACACTATATTCAGACCCGCCTTGGCGGTCACCTCATCGCCTTCCAAGCGACACGCCCCACACTCGGCCCAGGCGCGCTGCTCGAGTCGCCCTCCCTCACATCCTCAAGTGACCCCGACCACCCCATCACCATCCACGACCCCGACGCCGCCTGGGAGAACGCAGGCGAGGAGCTTGCAGAAGCCGGCATCGGCCTGAGCATGTTCCTCGGCGCATGCGAGGAGACCGGCGTCGGCGCAATCGGTACGCCCGCTCTCCCCCCCTCCATGCCTACCCGCTGAAGCTGCCATCACGTCGAAAGGTTTGCCTGTCAGCGTGACCGGCGGCGCGCTCTTCTTCCACCCGCGCTTCACGCCCGCGCACGACGGAGCCGTCATGGCGTCCGAGCTGCAGTGGCTCCTGTCGCGCACGGCGGGCTACACGTGCGACCTGCGCGTGCGCTGCTCGAACGGCCTTACCGTCTCGCACGCGCACGGCCCGATGCTCGCGACGCCGCCGACGTACAGCGCCGGCATCCTCACGAGCACGAGCACTGCCGTGTTCACGCTCAAGCACACCGCGACGCTGTCCACCGCGGCGCCTGCCCGCGCGTACATCCAGTCTGCCGTGCTGTATACGACGCCCTCGGGCCAGCGCCGCGTGCGCGTGCATAATCTCGCCGTCCAGGTCGTCGAGCTCGCTGGCTCTGTGTTCAGGTTCGCCGATATGGAGGCCGTGGTCGCGGGGCTTCTGCGCCATGGTAAGCACTTTCCTGCAGATTGCGGTTGGCGTTGAATGTTGACGGTGTTACAGCGATGGCGCGGATGATGACGACAAAGATGTCGACTATCCGGGATGAGCTCACAGAATCGTGTTCCGCGATCTTGTACGCCTATCGCCGGAACTGTGCAGCCAACACGGCCGCCACGCAGGTACGAGCGCCTTCTTCCTACCTCAGCACACCTTGTCTCACATCTTGTCCAGCTCATCATCCCAGAGGCATTCCGCGCGCTGCCCATGTACGCACTGAGCATGCACAAGAGCAAGCCGCTCAAAGCCCGCAACGTGTCCCCCGACGTGCGCGCCTACACGATGCACCGCTTCCTCTCCTCGCCCGTGCGCTACACCATGTTCAACCTCTATCCGCGCCTGCTCGCCATCCACGACCTCGACGACACTATCGCGCTCCCGAACCCGGAGACCGGCGTCATTGAGATGCCATCGCTCATGCGCGACAGCTACGTGTTCATGGAGGCGGGCGGGATCTACCTCGCGGGTGCGTTTCTCACTCTCGTTTTTGGAGACTGTCGGCCTGATTTGGCTCGGTGTGCCTGGTGCGCAGATAACGAGGAGCTGCAGGTGCTCTGGATAGGCCAGAGCACGTCCCCACAGCTCCTGCGCGACCTCTTCGGTGTCGACGACATCGCCGACATCGACCCATACATGGTGCGCCCCTCTCTTCCCTTCCTTCTTTCTCCTACTCACCATCTCTTTTCTTCCCTTCTGCACGCCGCCGTACCCCGCGCAGTCCGAGTTCCCACGGCTCACGACGCGCCTCTCGCAGCAGCTGCACAACATCCTCGCGCACCGCCGGCGCGAGCGCGGCGGGCGGCGCACGCCGCTGCGCATTGCGCGGCAGAACGTGGACGCGGCGGAGATCGAGTTTGCGGATATGCTCGTCGAGGACAATAATAATGCCGCGCTGTCGTATATGGACTGTACGCGTCCCTTCTCCCATTCTCTGCCATATACTGTTTGGGCTGACGGCTGGCGGTGGGTGCAGATCTGTCCCTCGTGCACAAACAAATTGTCGCTGCGGTGAGTTGCTTCCACATGTCTCATTCTGTATCGAGAGCTGACTTGATATCCGCGTGCGTGCGCCAGGTACAAAACGGCGGCTCGCTGCTGTCGCCCACGTTCAGCATCCGGGCGCCGTGGTAACAGATCTACAGTGTGTATATGTGCAGGGCCAGGTTGGATTAGGATCTTTGATCGATATATCGTGTGTATGTAGCTCTTGCTTTCATCTCTCGTTGTTGTCGGACGTATGCACTAGGATCAGTAGGCCTGCGATAGATTGTGAATATTCATCCATTCAGAAGAAGCTTCATAAGTATCCAACTCGGAAGGACATCCATAACGTGCAACGTGCAATCATGAGTGGCTATGATCATGGCAAACCTCACTAAATATCACCGAGTCACATTCGAGACCCCTTGGCTTTTGGGACGAAGCGGTGCCAATTCTCCTCGACATCTGCCATAAACTTGTGATCGTATCCAACGCAGCGCAGCGTTAGAACATGGAGCATCTGCACACCATTTAGACCTATACCCGAATGAATGTGGTAGAGACACACCTCTTCCCCGGCACACAGTGCGTTGTAGATCTCGCTCTGGCTGAGCTCAATCTTCGAATTCTTATCCTTCAGAAGGCCCATTTGCCGCCGAACGGCATTGTCCGTGATGGCCTCGTCATTCTTCCGCAGCCAGATCCGCACGCGAATTTCGGCATACGCATCGTGTTTCCGGGCTCCGAGAGTCTTTGCCCATGCTTTCACGGTCTATAGCGCGTAAATGTATCCCTGCCTCCAGAATGACTGGAAAACAACTTGAACAAAAACATACCTCAGTAGGAAACTGCCGTGCCTCGGCAGCCGTTAACGGGCTAACACTCTTCTTCAACTCGTAATCGCCCATATACCTCCAAACGTTCTCCTTCGCCCCCATCGCCTTGACCCACAGAGCGACCGGCCCACACGCCAATACATCCGAGCGATTGCAGAGCATGGTGCCAGGCTCGCCAGGCGAGGTCGGCAGGTTAGGATTGTTGTCGGATCGGGGGAAGATCATGGGCCGCTGTTCCCCACGAGGAACGTTCTTCTCCGGTGCGATCTTCACGAGCATGGTCATGCCCGATACGCCGTACACTTTGGTGAGGAATGTGCGGGAGACGGCCAGAGTCGGTGAGGCGGGCGGGTTCACCGCAAAAGGCGTGAAATTGGCAACGCGTTCCTTCAATGAGGTCGATACTATATGGTTTGTAACATTGATGGTCTTGCGTGGGGCCCGCTGGGAGCTCGATGCGACGGCAGCTTCATCCCCCGAACTGGCTTGCTCCGAAGGACGTTGCTTTGCCTTTTCCTTCCCCTTCCTCTTCCGTCGTGGTTGCTTGAAACATTACTCGAAGTTAGTATGCTGATAGCGGCACTATAGAGGAAACGCGCACCGGTTCCTCGTCGTCATCTAGCTCAGAGACGGAGGAAAGAACTTCGAAATCGGAGTCCGGCTGTTTCGATTGGGAGACCGGAGTATAATCCGCCATGCTGATCTACGGATAGGTAAATATAGAGATTTGGGAGAGTTGAGACCCAAGCTTACCTTGGGCGGCAGTCTAGTTCGCATCCAACGCCGTGGCGGAGGAGAGTGCAAAGGGGATGGGGAGGCACCGGCTGCACTCGGTCTTGAAGGTGATGGCGGATGATCCACTGGGGCATTACTAGGGCTCATGATGTCCTCGGAAATATGAACGCGTCCTGGGCTGTCTGCAGGCACCGGTGTATGTGCATTTACTTGAGGGTTCTCTGAGCCGCCCTATGCATGAATCAGTCACGCAAATTGGGCAGGGTACATCTCATAACTAACAGCTTCAGCGGGAGCATTGCGGTGTTGAAATTCGTCAAATAATTTTTGGCGTTTGGAAGGGGTCGCAGAGTCTTTGAACGGCAATTCCGCATGTTCTGTTGCCATGCGTTTGAGAACAGGCTCAAGTTGAGTCTGAGTGCAGCGTCATAGTCATTTATCACAGATTGGCATAAATTCAATCGGTTTTTACCTCTGGATTCGCTTTAATCAATGGCTTGGCTTTGGGGCTGCTGTCTGTCTTGAGCTGACGATAGGAGCATGAAGCATACGAGTGATTATCGGGAATGGTAGATAGATCAGGCATACTTACGACAGCATCCTTGGTTTCTGCTTTAGGGAGTTGGTCGGTTTTCGAGCCATTTGAGGGTCCCGCACGTGCTACAGCGTCTGAAAGTTGCGAATTTACCTCCATCGGTGTTAGATGAAGGTGACTGTTGACTACATGGGTCTCGTTACAGACCAGACACTTTCATGACTTCAAAATCATCTTGCCTATGTCATCGTCATCATCGCTGAGCACTATGATATCCACCTGACCCAAAGGTGGGCATGGGTGTTGCTTCGATGAAATCGTGAGTTGATACAGATGATGTGTAATAGTACACACACCTCCTTGTTTGGCTGAGCATGTGAAGGTCCCTTCGGCTCCTCCTTAAGGAGGCCATGATCTCGAGGTGACCTAGAGACGCTCGTCGAAGGGAAACTACGCGTAGACCCGGAGCTACCCTGGCGAAGTGTCTGCAGCTCTGCACGAAGCAAATACGCCTCTTGTTTCCACTTGGTGGCTTGCGTGCGTGCCTCCTCCGCGTCCCGTTTTGCTTCGTGTGCCAACCTTTTGTCCTCCTCGGCCTCTGCAGTTTTCACCGAGGATAGCTGTCGAAAATGGTTTCTCGCCTTCCGTGCGTCGCTGAGATCAAGCTCTAAACGAGCGACCTCCTGCTGCGCGCCCTCTTTCACGAAATTGAGCTGAGCTTGGAGAAGCTCGACCTTACGATGAGTGTCGCGTAATTCGTCTTCTAGTTGAGCATTGCGGCTCTCTACGGATTGGACGTCAGATGGTTCGTTCATGGTAGGACGATAGTTTGCTTCCGTGATGACGTACTTGCTACTGCATGGTTAACCGGTACCGCTTTATCGCATGACTAGCGTGCATCCTGTAGAGTTTTACCAAGATATGCATCGAAATATCTCCTGAGCCTGTTGTCCTTTGAACTTGCCTTTCCTTCCTCCTCCATGGCAAGATAGAAGCTCAAAAAAGCGGGCTCAATCGGGAATTGAACCCGAGACCACTCACACCGAATTACGCGATTTACACGTAATGGGCTTGCACCCGAAGCGAGTATCATACTACTAGACCATTGAGCCATGACATTGGCTTGGCAAATGCGAGACACAGATGCGCACTCGGACCGCACGAGAGGTTGAAGAAAAGACTCGGTCGCCCTTCCTCAGACTATTTGGATCTACATTGACCCATTACATATTGAGAAAAGACTCAACGAATTGAGCGGTCGTCCGAGGATTAAGGTAGGCAGTTAGCAAAGATGTGAATCTTCGTGTTCCCAAGCTGAAGTCCACCACGCTGGTCAAAGCACCGAAGTTCAGTCACACAGAATCCATCACACCACAGCAACCTGAATCTTCACGCTTAATGATCACGTATAACGAGTGGCAGTATTCTTCGGCGTAGTAACACAGAAGGTTGGATTACATACGGGAACGCGATGCAAGACGGAGACGGACGAGAGAAACTGATAGAAAGAAAAGAAAAAGGACGGAACAAAGGGATATCATAAACAGCGGGGGATTAAAGAGAGTGTAACCGGGTAATCTGCAGATGGGGGTAATCAGGGGATATGTATATGGATTGGATGGAAGCGGCCAGTGCTATGTATGCATAACGAAGCCCATGCAGGCGAACCGCGCAAATCAAGGAAAAACTGAGATAATGGAAGATAAGGAATTGGGGCGGAACCCGAGACTAGACCGAAGCACGAGAAATACACACGCATATGCCCTGAAACCTGAACCTGAACCTTCTCTCAATCCTGGTTCCCAATCACCACCGGTGCCTTGGAACGCCGCGAGCCAAAGCGCAGCTTGCCGGAGAAGAGCCCTCCGTCGTGCGACGTCGCGCTGCCTGCGCGTGAGCGGAAGGACCATGCGGGAGACGCGGGCCGCGCCATCTCAGCGGGATGCGCCTCGAGGTGCTCTCTTGTCCGTGAGGGCTCGCGTCGCGCCTGTCCGTTCTGTGGCTGCGGTTGCGATTGCGGCTGCGGATTGGGCTGATTATGGTGATGGTGGTGATGATGGTGGTGGTGGTCATGCTCGGACCGACCCACAGTATGGCGCCCATCGCAGCACGCGCGCACGTTCTCGAGTCCCTGGAAGCCCTCCTCTGACAACGAGTCGTCATGCAGCTCGAAGTCCAGCTCTTCCTCGTCACGGGGGCCTGCCGGCACATGCTCGAACGACTTGGTAGGGCTGTATGGGCCCTCGGAGCCGGCCCAGCGCAGATACTCTGCAGCAGGTGTTCCTGAGCGCTTGCCTATCGAACCGCCGACGGAGAGCTGGGAGTGACTGCGTTGTCCACGGGGCGTGATATTCCAAGATTCGCCGTTCGACTGGTTACTCGCCACGCTGCGGAAGCTCTGCGGGCTGGCGAGCAGCTGCTGCTGCGGCTCTTCGTCATGGAGCTCCACGGGGCCCGACACAGGACTCAGCGGCGCGGTGTTCAAGGTGGTTCCATTTGCGGGAGATGCGCCCATGGCGGGATTAGGCCGCGCGAGCAGATATTTCAATGCCTGTGTGGAAGAAACAACGTTTACAGACAGAAGCCAAATCACGAGGCAGGCTAACTCACATTGAGCCAGATGTCGTGCCTTTCTTTGGTGGGGGCGGTGATCTTCATCTCGCGCTGAGGAGTGGACACGACGACACTGTATTGATAGAGACCAGGCGGCATCGGGTTCGGGTCCAGGACCGACCGCACGGCCTCGATGTATGCTGTGTGGCCATGATTATCAGTGTTTCGCCACCAATTCAGTATCGAACATCTACATACCGCTCTTCGCGCTCGACTCGAACACGTTCGTCGAACCGGGATCAGCAGAGCTCCAGTACAAGGTCTTAGTGTACGGATGGACCCAGAAGAACCGCTTGTGTCTCTTCTCTCCGTGACCCTTGCCGATAGCGCGACGCGTGTACTTGTACAAGAACTCGCCAATCATCGTCTGCGTGATAGCGTGGATGACCGTCGGGTCTGTCGAGCCTCCGTTCGCCGCGCCCGTATCTGTCATGCGACCTGGCGTTGTGGGCGCATTGCCAGCTGCCTGGTTCGACGGGCGGTTGAAGAAGTGATGATCAGAAGACATCGACGACCTGCCAGATCCCAGACTGTGATCGGAGTGCAGAGACGTGCTCGACATCTCGCGCCCTCTGTCGCGCGCGAACGTCGTCAAGCCTGCGGGAACAGTCGAGAGCGTTTGCGCGTAGTTCGCCGCGTTGGCAGCCGAGCGGAAGCTGTTCGTGGAAGGAGGTTGGCGCAGCCCTTGTTGCGAGGGAGGCATACTCGAACCATGCGACCGCGGCGCAAAGCCAGGTCTGAGCGACGTGCCAAAAGTGGGTGTCGTAGCACGCTGGATGAGCTCGGGGGGAGGAGGCGAGGCGGGACGCCCAGGGGGGACGTCGTAAGACGAGGATGACATCGTGCCCATGCGCCGTTCGGGGATGAACTGGGGCGGGGGCATGCTGTTCGGCGGCGGCGGCGCTCTGGGAGGAGGAGGGAGCATCATCATGGGCGGTCTTGACTTATCGGGCGTTGGAACCGTTGATGGCAGTCTTGACCGGGGCGTGCTGTCGTCCATCGCACCAGACAACGTCGACTCGATAGACTGCCGTCTATCGGAGTGCGACGTGCGAGGGCGAGGAACAATGGTGGCCACGGAATCGCGTATCGCAGCCGGCGACGGCGGCACCGAGAGAACAGGCATCGACGTCGACGAGGGACCGGCCGACGAGGGAGGCGAGATGTACTGGAACTGGTGCATGCTGGTACTAGGCTTCGGCACGGCCTGCCCGGGTGTCAGCGCTGTCGGATGCGGCGGCGACGACAGTGTTGGTACTGGCGCTGCCACGGGCACCGATACCGGCACTGCGGGAGACGCTGGCGGCGTTGGGACCCATGCGTCAGTCTGGATCGACATCTCCTTGAGCTCGGGCTTCGGCGGCTCAGGTTCAGGCTCTGGCACAGGCTCAGGTTCTTTGAGGAGTTCTGCCGAAACCGCCTTGGACTCGTATGTGACGGGTGGCTGGTAGAAGGACTGCGGGCGACCGCCAAAGTCAGACAATCCAGACATCGCAGACGACGCTCTGCTATCGACGACCCTCGACGCCTTGATGCTCTCCGCATCGTCCTCGCCGTCGGTCATCTCGTTGTCGGTCATCGTCTGCATCGAGTGGAAGTCGCTCGTCGCGTACTCCTGCGTCGTCGGCGTCGCCATGATGATGCTTTGCCGTGCATCATGGTACTCGGTGTCGGTGTCGGTCTCCGCGCCCGTCTCCGTCTCATTGTCGTCGAATTCGCCCTCATCGTTGTGCGTCGCGAGCAGAGGAAGACCACGGATCGTGGTATCTCCACTAGCGTCACGGGCCCAAGACGCCTGTGTGAGCGTGTCGCGGCGCGACAGATCCACGGCGTCCGAGTGGTCAAACAGGCCCAGCGAAGGCGGTCTAGGGGTGGCCTGAATGTCCGCATCCACATGCTTGGCGACAATGGCCGGCTCCGGCGCCGTCTGGACGTCGATGTCGGTTGTCTGCATCCGCGGTGTCTGAACCTCCGCATCTGCCAATGTAGGTGCGGGCGGCAGCACAGGCGCCGGCTCGGGTTCTGTCTCCATGCACGCCTCCGCGTAGACACGGGGCGCCTCCACGGGCTCGTGCTGGATGCCCATCTCCGCATGCTCGACGATGGGCGCGGGTTCGGGAACGGGCTCCGGGTCTGTCTGCATCGAGGAGTCAGCAGTCTCCACTTTCGGCGTGGGCTCTGGCACCGGCTCGGGAGCTGGCACAGGCGCGGGGGTGGGCTCGACCTCGGGTTCCACTTGGATGCCCATCTCGGCCGTCTCTGGCGCCGCCGGGGTGATCTGGATAGGAGGCGGCGGGACTTCGGGTTCGGGCGTTGCTTTCTCTTCCTCAACGGGCTCAGTCTGACACGCGAACTCGGCCGTCTCGACATGCGCTCTCTCCGCAACAGGCGCCATTTCAAACCCAAGCTCCGCAGCGAGCGCCTCGGGCTGGCCAACGAGTGACGGCGGACGCGCCTCCTGGAAGGCAGCGCCTCCACGCGACCGTCTGGGAAGTGTCCGCGCGACGACGGCGTTTCGGAGCGGGCTGCGGTTGTATGGGATGGAGCCGGAGGATGACGAGCGGCGGAGGATGTTAGCAAAGGCGGGGTCCATGCCATCGACGCTTGTCCTATTCGACGGCGGTGAGATAGGCTCGGCCGTCGGTTCTTCATCACGAGGATCATCGAACTCTTCATCCAGCTCGGCGTCGACAAAGGTCTTGGGAATGGCAGGAACGGGCGGTGGTGGCGAACTAGTGTTGTCCGGCGCGAACTCATCCTCGTCGTACTCAGACGCAGGGCTGCGGGCCGCACTCTCCAGACGCTGCATGAGCGTGAGCCCACCGCGACCTCTGCCTCTGCCGCGTCCCCGACCGGCACGATACGGTGTCAAGCGCCGCTTCCCGGTGCCCGGTGCCTCGTTCTCAGCTTCTCCCTCGCTGACGTCTTCTTCCGCGCCCACGCCTGCGCCAACGACGGGCGAGCCGTCCAATCTGCGGCGGTACTCGATCTTGAGCTCCTTCTCGCGCTGCAACGTGCCTTTGAGGGTGTTGATCTGGCGCTGCGCGTGCGCGAGCCGCTGCTGGAGAGCCTCGACTTCGTTGCTGGGATGGTTCGGGGCGAGGAAGGGGCGAGAGGGTGAGACATCGGGAGAGGTGTCGTATTCGCCGTCATTGAACATGACAGACGTGTCGTGCTTCTTGCGGTTTGTGGTCGATGCAGCGACGCTGAACACGTCGTCATCTTCACGGTCGGCAGGGGTGAGGAGGTCGGAGCGGTCGCGGGCGTCGGGCGTCAGCGGTGAACCAAAGCGAGGAAGACGGCGGCCCTGGCGTGCGAGGTCGGCCTTGAGGTTATCTATGCTTTGTTGGAGGTCCGACTTGTCGCGCTGCAGGCTGGCAGCGTGCTTCCGGGCATGAGCGATATCGGTCTCATGCTTTGCCTTGAGCTCATCGAGTGCGTTCTTCAGACGCTCAGACTCGTTCTTGTGCTGGTCTGTTGCCTCGCGGGAGTTGTTGAGCAGGCGAGTGAGACGCTTGTTATCGCCCTCCAGTCGCTGCACGGTAGACTGGGTATCAGTAAGCTGCGTCCGGAGCTCTTGCAGAGTGACTTCGAGGTTCCAATTCTCCTCCTTGTACTTGTCTGCAAGAAGTCAGCATTTCCCATCAAAACACGCCACCCAACTACGTACCTGTACTCTGCTCCTGGGCCTTGAGCGCATTGCGCAGACTTTCTACCGTCCTGTCCAGGTCATCCTTCTCCTCCTTCATGTCCTGAATCGCTTTGTCACGCTCGCCGAGTAAGCTCTGGAGCCGGCGGACTTCGGTCAGCAGACCGCTGCCAATCTCAAACGCGAACTCTAGATAGGTCGGGAATTGCTTAGTTTAGAGAGGTTCATCTTGACAACCGAGATTCGACGCACCGACATCATCTGCCCGGTGGGCGGCATTTTTGGCACGCCGCGAGGACTGGGCTGCGGACGTGCCAGCAGAGGCTTTGGGGCGTTCTGGTTCTTCGCGAGGGGGTTCGGGTTGGAAAGGAAGGGATAGTTGCGAGCTGTTGGTTGGTCGCTGAAAGAAAGACAAGCATCAGCCGTGCCGTACTCGTGCCCCGGACTGAACGGTCGCAGTGTCGTGCTACGAAAACGGCGGACCTGCGCCCCGTGGCACGTTTTCAACAATGTTACAACTGCATTGTCCACGTCGGACGACGCGCAGATCACCACTGGTCTGCAGATCCCATTGGTCATGCAACGCGGCACGGTGATCACCCCGCGTGGCATTTGCATCCCCAGCAATGGGTAGCACGTTCGGGGCATGACGGAGCACAGTGCCCGCGACGCCTCCGCACACCCTCGCTGAGGTGTAGACATAGGGGCAGGTACCGATCCCAACGCACAGATACAATCGAGAGAAGACTCACATTGGGGCCGAATGCGCTCGAAAGCTGGATGTTCTCCGAGTCCCAGTTCCTGACGGCCTCCGCAAGCTCGCGATAGCGTTCGCGCATATCAGCATCGATTTCTTCGTCTTCGGGCTTATCAGCATCGAGCTCCTGCAGCTGCCTGACGCGCTCCTCGAGCTCGACCTGCTGGGCGAGGACACGCTGCCCGAGCGCGCCCGCCTGCTGGAGCTGCTTCTCCTTGGTGTCTAAAAGATGCTGGAGCTGGAGGCGCATGTCGCCTGTGGATGACGAGTGGGAAGGAAAGTCAGGCATGGCAGAGAAAACGTCGTGTGTGAAGCCGTCTGAGAAGGTGGCCATGCCTTTTACCGCTGCCACCGTGCAGGAGCAGGGTGTGGGCGGTGAGGAAGCTGGCCGTGCCTGTCGTGGTCAAGTCGAACCGCGTTGCACAACGACGCGTTGTCCTCTTTCCCACGCCCCGCCACCCAACATTCTTTCTCCTCGAGGCCGTACGCGCCGCATCGATCCTGCCACCTCGCCCCCAATCCAGTCCTACACGAGGTCTAGCGTGACTTGCTCCCGCACCCCGGCCCCTTGGTGGACTCCGACCCTCATTTCGACGCAGCGAGTGTTCGGTCTGACGGCAGGCTCGTCGCCCGTTTCGGGCGCGTTCGTCGCGTCGCCTTGATTAGCACGCCAGACATGTGCGCATGAGACTCCGCACCCCAAAGTGAGTCTCTCGCGTGGCATGAGTAGCACGCTCTGACATACAAGGCCCAACAGGCGCCAACTCCCGCTCAGACGAGCGCCCGTCCAGACTACGGTCACGACATTGCAATAGATTAATAGACATCAAGTCAGCCTCGTAAGCTAAGGTACAGTAACGTTCCGCAAATGTCCAGCTGAGGCGCACGAGTTTTGTCTAGAAATACACACGCGGCACTGGCCGCATACTCCAAGAAAGTACGTATACCGACATTGTTGAGCAGATGATTCTATGATGAGGGGTCCGTCGTTGCATGATGTGGCTCCGATATCCTGTCATGAGAAGAATGTATGGCCCGTATTGTCCATGGCCCGCCGGGACATGCTGGAATGCCGCGACAAGCCCTCAAACGAGCTTGTCGGCATTCCAGACGAGGTTGCGTAACGGTCGTGAGTCTGTTTCAGCACCATCTGGGGTCAGTCGCCGTTGCTTTTTTCACTCAATGTTGTGTGCTTACCTCAAAGCCATCAGAATACGACCCGGCCGTCGTCGGGCGGGACGACATTCCAGGGCTGTCTATGTATCTTCTCAGCGCATCACCCTGGGCGGGATCCGAGGACGTCCGACGAGCACGCATCGATCTGGTCTCGGCGTGCTGGGGCGACAAGAGGCCTCTGCTATGGCTGTAGCGTTGGTCTGGCGTCACCGAAGGGCATCAACAACAACGGAACAATGATGGAATCTGTCAGTGAACAGCAATGTGGACGCCAGATTCGGTTGGCCACTCACCGATGGGAGCGCGCGAGACTTTGCTACCGGATGCGTTCTCGTCGAAGGACGCAGGCGCCAACAGCAGATGCTGACCCGCCACATCGGTAGAGAGGGGGTAGCCCCAGCCAACCGTATCCGCTGCAGCAAACCCCGAGCTATCTGGCGTTGCACCGCGGTCGACCCAGCTATCCTCCGTAGGGTCATATGGTGACGAGAGCTGTCGATGCGACGATGGCGACTCCGGGGTGACCAGCCCGTCACGGGTCAACTGGAACTCGAAGATCTTGCCCTCCTCCGCCAGCGGCTTGGCTTCCTCGAGAGGAACGTTGAGCGAGCCGTTGCCTCCCTGGACGGCGAAGGGATTCAAACGGAAGACGCCCATCATCCGACGCATCTCCTTGGACGCCTGGGTCGCGCGCAGCGGGACCTGGGATTCTGTGGCAGTGAAGCTTATCGTGTTCATGGCGGGTGGGGAGGTTTCAAAGACAAAAGTGTCTGCACGCTGGTCCTCCTGCTCGACCTTGACGAAAGGCGAGGCTTTGCGCGCAGCGGCGGGGAGGGTCGCGTCGGAATCGTCATCGAGGGTATAGAGACTGGTATCTTGCAGGAAACGGGGATCGGTCGGGGGCGATGGGATGGTGCGATGGGAGCCATGGCTCGAGGCATAAGGAGATCCTATGGGAAGTGGAAGTCCGGAGGGAGACAAGGAGGAGTTGAGCACGGTGCGTTGGGAGGACTCGGGAAAGTCAGAGGACGATGCGAGATTTGTCGATGAATGGTGTTCAGGCCGAATGGAATTGTAGATGGAATATTGGGGGTCGATGGGCCAGGATGAAGACGTGGGTTGCCATGAGCTGGACGAGGTATCTTGTGTGGAGAGGTAGGATGCAGGCTTGGGGGAGACGTGCTGCCAGGGCAGGGCGGACATGGAGGCCCTGGAGCGGGAGTCAAAGGCGAAGAGGTGGGATGAGGAGGAGAGGGAGGCGTTTGCGAGCATGGGAGGACGAGGAGAATGTCGTCACGAGCCATCCGGTCTTTAACCGCGTCCTCAGATCTGAAAGCAAGGTTTGATGACGCTTACGTGCGACCGATGGGCCGTCTTTCTCTCTCCGTCGAGCCAACCGGTCTTCATCACGCTGCATGTTCGGTCGTCCCCAACTTGTGGCTAACCCCCACCGTATCCGCGCCTCTTCTCTCACCGATCCGCACGCGTCCTCCTCTGCCAGGCCGTCTATTTGCCTTTCTAGGCCCGTCCAACGCGTGTTCCACCTCCAGCCGGCGGTGTCTTGCACCACCTGCTCGCCACATCCTCCGAAGCTCCCTCGACGCCAGTCCCGGTCAAATAACTCTAACAAGCCCCTCCATTCTCCCTCGCCCATAGGATGCCGGTCTCGAAATCTCGCTTCTCATCCCCATCTGTCCCGTCTTTCCCTCCATTCTCAGGGGTTCGACCCACTCCTTTCTATTCACAATCGCGATATTTACTCCGCGGCGTCTCCGACGCCCACGCCGCCTCTCGTCGTCTGAGACAATTCACCGGGCCTTGATGAGCATCGCAACCGCAAGATAATACGCGAGCTTCAATCGGCGCTCGATCTGCAGCAGGCGCCCGTACTTGGTGCTTGGCAGTCGAGGACTTGGTTCCCGCTAATTGCTCCGAGAAGGCCGGAAAGGTTGTTACCAGGACAAGCTGTCTGTTCTGATACCATCCCCGATCTCATCTCGTCCCAGTCCTCCTCCACTGTGCGCACCCAGTCAGGGGCTCCGCTCGCTCGTCCAGCTTTCCACCGGGTCTGTCCAGCGTTCTAGCTACTCTGTCCCGAGCTATCCCTTATGGATCCTCCTGCCTGCCGCCCGGACGCGTCGTTGCCTGCCATCCACGCTCTTCGAAGCTCCCGCTCCATGCGAACCCGACGGTACGTATCGCTTATTCCATGTTCGTCTTCGATCTCCTCACAATCGAGTAGCGTCATTGGCCCACACTCGAGCAATGCACCCGAGGTTGCTGCACCCCGTCGTGCCGTCAAACGTCGCGTTGCGTGCAGTGCCTTTCCCCTTCTTCCGCCGCCCTACCATCAATTAAACATCTTTATCGCGTTCTAGATCCGCATATCAATCCAGGAATCAGGGTCCCTCTCTCGTCCATTCACGGCCCGGGAATGCAGTCCACAAAGTAATCCTCATCCTCTGTTACTACGCGTTGACTGCATCAGGGCGCGCACGATCCGCCATGGCTCAAGTGTTGCACGACGTCTGACCGCGAACAAGACGTGCATGTGGCTCGTGTCAGAATATCGCAGTCCCCGGCGGAGAATGCAGCCATCTAATCCCCATTTCCGTCCTTCATTTCCCCGTTCGAGTCCATTGCGGAACTCACCGAGCTTCCCGTACATGGCCCCGACCCTTACGTGGTGCTGACGACTCGCGTCTCGCGCACCCTCGTGGGACCAGCACAGACCATCCGCCGGTATGTCAGAATTCATCTGCTCCGGTCCTTGACGCGTCAGAATAACACACCGTTCCGTAAATGAACAGCAGCTTCCTTGCCACGCACAATGCACCCGATAGAACAAACTAGTCGCTCCATTTTCCCTCGAGGCCCTGCGTTCCATGAATACGTCCGCTAGGTCGCCGGGTCGGACGCGGCGGGTGTGGCGAAGGCTGCCGTCGTTTCATTTCCACAGGGAACGTCTGCTGCTCGTCTACATGGCGTGGACGCTTAGATACCGGCGCCTTCATCGGCGCCGCGTTCTCCATCCTTGTCAGACTTCAACGGTATGAAATCGCCCCGCTGATCTGACTCGTTACAGATTAGCAGGTCCTGATAGGGGCGCATCGTCATGAAAAAATTGGCGCCGCTGCCAGCCCGCGCCAGTGTACTCTGCAGATCCAATCACCACGTCCCTCTGGGAGAATCATGCGAATTGAACCGCTATCCGTCCACGAAAGTTGAGCAAGAGGCACGGGCCCGAGAACGGCGCGTTTCGATGGTATCTTGCATTTTATCTTTCTGCTGGGCCGTTCTGACCTTGCACGATCCAGGCTCGGATCTTGCTCAGGTGCATATCGCCGTCTTGCAACCGTTCAAGGACAATCGCCCGCTTTGAGCGTTGTGCACCCATCTTTCACAAGATCTGTGCAGACAAGGCAGCCGCCGGCGTACCCATCGGCTGGTTCATGAACAGCCAGCCCACAAGTGTGCCAAGGGTGTGGGGTATGACCCAACGGCCGCAAGCTCAAACTCCTGCATTGCCCCTTCATACTTACATGAGGTGCGGGCGGTTTCCGGCTGCCAGTCCATTTCTGAAATGCGTCACAATGCAGAGGCGTGTTTGACGGACATAATGAGGAGCTTGCTGGGAACACACTCCGCTGCGTGGGGGGACCCCATGACGGGCGCAGCAGGACAGCAGCATTTTTGACCGTATGTACGTGCGACGATCCGGCTCCTGTATGTCGTGAGTGTTATGAGACGTTTCAAATACATCGTCCGCCGAGAGCACGGGTGCTCCAGCCCGTAAGGACATTCTTGCCAACGAGCTGTTGCTTTTGCAGGAGACATCTCAGGTCGATGCGCACCGCGAAGCGTTGGATGTGAAATAACCTGTCACCGCACGAACGCTGTGAACGCTAGAACGTCGTGCATGACTGCCACAGGGCAACACCGCGGCGTCGATGTGACCATAGCGGGGCGTGGCGGAGTTCACATGGCCAGATAAGCGTGAGTGCATGCTAAACTATCGCGCACTGGGACGTTCTCTGGAAAAGGCGTGCAGAAATCTCATTCGCCGAGGACCTCGGCGCGAGCTGGACTTCGAAGATCTGCCCGTCTGTCCTGGGACGCAGAATTCCACAAAGCAGCGGGCATCACTCGTGCGGAGCCGTCTTCGATGCCTCCCTCTAACCCCCTGGCTCATCCACGTACAAAACCGCACGGCGCGTCTTGAGAGACCCGCTTGTCCGAGTGGGCCAGCCCCAAGGGTTTTCGATGGGCAAAGTACGTGCTAGGAACCACGCCACGCTCTCAAACAAACTCTAGATCACGTCCGACGAGATGTTCCCGCCGGAGCCTGCCACAACGTGCACAGCGCACGCTCCACCAGCGCTCGATGCTCGCCCTTGTCCGGAGGGCCATCGAGAGACTGATCTCAAGTATGCGAATACTTACCCACGCCGCGACGTGCGCCTGCCGTGCTGGCGTCTGCCAGGCGTGGTCACGGCTCGGAATCCGATGGAATGATAATGGGAGGCACGACGACCCCGAGCGACGGCCTCGCACCGCGCGACGAACCGTCGAACTTCGCGCACCGGTGCATGTGGGGACGGTGACAGAATGGAGCCCTTCGCCAGCAAACCCGCGGGCCTTGACCTTCCCTTTCTCGGCGTGCTAACGTCACTTGGCACATGAGGTGACACCGTAAAGATTCAGAACCGTTCTGGAGCGTTCTCATTGGAAATCGCCGTGCTATTGCAGCTCGCCGTCGCACCTGTGGCCGCCCCATGCCCAATACATAAGAGCGAGGCCCTCGCGCCTACTCCTCGTCGTCATGCTGCCTCTCCCGGCGAGCACATCCTGATGCCTGCAGGCCCTTTATCCGACGTCCCAGCCGGCCAGGTGACGGCGACGACGGCTCCCACCGCAGCCAGCATCACAGCTCGCCGGCCGCAGTCGACGGGAGATGTGACTCTGCCCACTTTCCGACCCACCACCGGCACATGCCCTTCCGCACGCCGAGAGATGCTGCGTCAAGTCCCTTGACTACCATCGTGCCTCGCCAAACAGTGTCCTCCTCCCTGCCCACGTCGTCGCCGACACCACTTCCGCCATCGACCCAGATGATGCCCGCCGCTTCAGCAAGACGCAGGAAGTGGGTGCAGTGCTCTGGGCGTGTGTAGATGCCGGCGCCAACGTAGGTGCGCGATGATGGATTTTTGGCAAGCAGGGCGGTGAGCGAGGCGATGAGGTCAGGGTGGGCGCGGTCGAAGTGCAGCAGGTCGGATAGGACGACGATGTCGAACCCTGGAGCAGACGCGGGAGCGCGCTCTGATACTCGGCGCCTGCGAAGAAGATGCCTTCTGAGCTGTCGCGGCTGTGGGAACTTGTGTAAAAACGTCCTTACAGCAAAGGACCGGTGTCCTGCCCCCATTCATAGCCGTCGCAATACACCTTGCAATCATTATTGATAGATCCACGGTTCCTTTCTAGATTGCTTTTCAGATTTCCTAGGATTCCGGCGTCTGGGTAGTCCGTGGCGACCACGAGCGACGGTGGTTCTGGCAGAATAGACGCCACGAACGAGGGCACTGCTGTCCCTGCGCCTAGTTCAATCACTAGCGGGCACAGGCCTCGTATAAATATTCTCATATGTGTGATTTGTCTCTGCGCTTACTGGTGCGTCCTTTCACCGGGAAAAGTTTCCTTTCTATCCGCTCCGCGAGGAGCAATGACGGCGAAAAGACGTGGTCCGCCAAGAGTGTATTGGCCTTGAGACGCGGCGATCAAACGGGCATGGTCACTTGCACGATATGCCAGGTACGAGGACGAGCATCCCTACCTTTCCTTCCTTTGTTTCTGATTCAGCAATCCGCTCGCATATCTACCAATGAGGGGGGATACTTACCTTTCGGGCAGTTGTCAGTGTCAAAGGTCCGTACGAAAAGCAATGCTGATTATCCCGATCATGCACCTCCTCCCCGAGGAAGGTCAGAGAATCATTCAGAATATCTTCGACGGTTTCTTGATCCATCTCGGTGGATGTTTTCTGTTGTTCGAATACTGAGTCGCGGGCAGTGCGTTTGACAGATCGCGCGTACTACGTAGTAAAATCAGAACGCGCACGACCAGCCCTGGCACTTATCACGTGTCACGTGTACGTGTTCATTGACCCAACCCGTGATGTGCCCTGCCTGTGGTTGGAACCAAAGCGGCAAAAGGTTTTCCTTATCAACTTGATCTTACAAGAGCAAGGTTCCTAGTAAGTATGATGCTGGCGTGTCAAGAAGAACCATCATGCGTCAAGCCCGCTCCGAGAACTTTGCATCAAATAAAGCAAGTTTTCCCCGTAGACAGCCTCTCGGGACAGCCTCGACACCCTGCAAGCAGTGCCTTGTGCGACACCAAAGGGGTTTTGGTGGATACACACCTCCGTCGTGAAACGCAAATCAGATGCCCATGCCCGCCTGGCTCTCGGGAATCAGACCCCAAACGGGGACAAGGTTCATGATAACGAGCACGGAGGTGTCATATTGGATGCATGTCGTGCCATCAAGAACTTGCATGTGCGGGAAGATAGGGACGAGGACAGTATAGCCCAAGGAACAGCTTGCGTCGTCCACCACCAACGCTGCAGCACCTATATGAAGAATGAAAACACGTGTCCTATCCGAGCGACATGAAGCCGATGGCCAGATATAAGATACACGTGTGCGGCAGACGCCGCCGGTGCTCCTTTGTCCTCGGAGGAAAGAGGCGAAAGGCGTCAGGCAGCCAAGTACCGATGGCTCTCGTCACTTAAACACAACCCACGACCGCCACCAACAGCTTCATCCCTCTTACCAAGTAGCGGTCAACACTGCAAGGATGGCTTGGTCCGTTTGGCAACTCCTGCTTCGTTCTCCCAAGCGCGCTCGCAAGATGCGCTGAGCAAGGCCTGGAAGGCACAAGTAGAAGCCCCGTTCCGAATTGGGAATTCCTTTATGCATAATATGGAAAGACTTTGGTTTGTGTTGTGCACCAGGGCACCAGGCTCAGCCCGGTGCGCATACGTCCGGAGGGACGATTCCATTCTTTGCTTACGCGCAGAAACATCCGTTCCGGTACGGATGGGCTATTGTTCGTAGAACAAAGCGATCCGGGCGTTTCGTACCCGCAGCGGCGCCACGGGGTTATTGCTGTGGTACAGAGTAGACGCTGTGGAGGAGAACTGGCTACAGTTTCAAGCCCATAGCAACATGCAAGGGGTGGCCGTGAGGGGAAGATGAAGCAGAGCCGCGGAGGGCAGCGTGAGGCGGGGGCGGGACGGACGGGCGGAGGAGCCAGAAAAGGGAACAACGGGGGGGCCGGATGGGGACGGAGGCCGGTGCGGGGCGGTGCAGCCGGCGGATGCATGTGGCTACTTACTACAAGCGCGGGGAGCCACGAGAACTCACTCTCTCAATTACCACTCTCAACACCCACACAATCCCTCTCCTCTTCCATCCCGCCCATCTTATCATCCTCTCAAAACTGTTCTCCACTTTATGATAAAGCTTGTCCCGGCGATGCCATACAGCAGCGACGAAGACGAGCATCCGCAGGCGGGCCAGGGCAGGAGACGAAGCGTTGATGTCGGCGGCCTCGCTCTGGCGCTGGGAGAGGAAGGCTCTGGGCAAGGCTGGGTTGGCTGGGACCAGTGTGCACGACAAGGCCCATCGTGCGCTATTCTCTCTATTCCTGCCTAGTCAGCAGACTGAACCGGTTTCATTTCCACAGTTACGCAGAGCTTCTCAGCGACATGTATACCCACACCCACATCGCCATCAGCACCGAAGACCACTTGTCAGTTTTACTTGCATGTGCTGCCTGTGCGGCTGCTGACAGTCTTCCAGGACTCCTCTTGTCATTCCAGACACAACTCGTACACGTCTGATAGACTCCCTTGACAGTTGGCACTTCGAGCCCCACAAGCTCCCAGATGAAGAGGTCCTTTTCTGCGCACTCATTCTGTTCGAAACACTTTTTCGAATCGAGGGACTGTCGGAGACCGTGGAAGTGTCTATCAGTGAGTCATGCTTGCGTTTGCTTTGCCTCGTGTTGCTCAGTGACGTTTTCTGCCATTTGCAGATCAGGTCTCGGATCTTCTTTGCAATCTCCGCCAAGTCTACCGCAGCCAGAATTCGTACCACAATTTCGAGCATGCCGTCGACGTGCTTCAAGCAACGCATGCCATGCTTCGCGCTGCTGGCCGGGTGCCCCCAGTATCGATCCTCCTCGAGCGCAAGCGGCGGATGTGGAAACCCGATAAAACTCGGAGTGACAACCCTCTCGTCTCCTGTCTGAATGAGCTGGATCTCTTTTGTTTGTATGTCGCCGCCATCGGCCATGACGCCGGCCATCCTGGCTTGACAAACGTATTCATGGTAAGTTCTCGATAATCACTGCGTCATAACCCTTGACTCATCCCTGCAGAAAAACGCAAAGACACCACTATCATCGCTCTACGAGCAGTCGGCTTTAGAGCAGATGCACTGCACGTTGTTGATCCATGTCCTCCGTCGGCAAGGATTGGGTTTTCTTCTCGATAACCCCAAGAACGGAACGAGCTTCCGCAAGCTCTTACTGGAAACGGTCCTGGCAACTGATATGCGTGTGCACCTCGATTTCATGATTCGTCTCGAACGCCTGGTGAACGGCGAGCAGACCGACCTGTGGAAGCAGAAGGTACTGATTTGCCAAGCTATCATTAAATGTGCCGATATCAGCAATCCGGTTAGTCCCTTCATCCCATCGCCTACCACTCTCATGGCTTATTGAACAATTGTAGTGCCGGCCTTTGCGTGTATCGCAGCACTGGGCGGCCGCTCTCACGGAGGAATGGTCATCCCAGGCTACCTTGGAGCGATATCTACAGCTGCCGCCTACGGTGCAAACATCCGATGGCCCACTGCAAGAGGCCAAGGGACAGGTCTTCTTCATACAGCAATTTGCAAAGCCGCTCTTCGACCGCACAACGTTAGCTGTTCCGGGTAGGTTCCTTTGGCCGCTCTAAATCCTAAACCCTTTCTGATGTGCATTGCAGCAATGAAGCCTTACGCGACTCAATGCGCCGACAATTTGAAAGTGTGGCAACATCGTGTCAGCTCCTTATCTGAGACCCCGCCGTCAGGGCCTTCGGACGAGCGCTCGTCATCACCTTCGCAATTTCCAGAAGACTTTCGAGATGCTTTCCCCATGACACTTCCTCCCGTCCTTCTCCGCGCAGAGCATGATGACCGTCAATCCATGGACTGGAATTCTGCCCAAGGCTCTTCCGATACGTCTTTGCCGTCTTCATCCCGCTCGTCGTCGCCATCCCCAGTGCGGGCAACTATACCTCTTTGCCCTGTTGCATCGGCTCCAGCGTCCTCTGCTTCTGCCTCTGCTCCCGGATTTCTCCCGCCGCTTTCCACAGCGAGTACAAGCACTTCGGCAAGTACATCGACGCCGAGCCCACATTCTCCTCCAATCTCGCCCAGCGACCTCCGTTCAGAGTATTCCGATACACCGTCGCGACTCTCCACCCTGGCTTTGAGTACAGTCGGGAGCTTGAACCCAACCGGAACTGCAGCAATCCGCGCTGCATACAAGGCCAGCGTCCGGAAGAAAACGAGCTTCCATCGAAATTCCTGGAATCCGACGCCGACTGCATTACCTGCATTCTTCGATGAGCCTCCCATGCCAATCTCTCGGCAAGAGCGGCTCCCACTTCCCACCGTGAATGCAGTATAATGTTGCCCGCCGTGCCGTCGCTGGCAGTGGACCCCCGGTTGTATCCTTTATGTCTCACACATCATGACCGTGGACATTGTATCCATCAGCTGGACAGTGTTTGAGCTACTCTCGTGTCACGCGCCTCCTCCATCGGTCCCATCCTACGTAGTGTTACCCATATCTATCTATATCATCTCTCCTCTTCATTGTAGCTATTTCGTTTCCTCCGGTGTACTGTCTACTGTCCAATGTCTATCCGTCTGTCCCACTTTACTGCGTTTGTCTCCTCTCTCGTCGTCGGTTGGTCTTCGCTGTTGTTTTCCGTGTTTTGCGTTGCATCCCTGTGTTTCTTTCGGTCCTTGGGCTTGAGAATGTGGGTTTTGTCTCCTTTCGTGTTTTGCTGTGTTCGCCTTGTTTGGCGCCGTGTACCCCCCTTTTCACGGCGCTTGTAATCAATATTCGTTCACAAACAGCCCTAGAAGGACAGTCTGAATGGCGTTTCAGTTCACTGTTGCATGGGTGATTCTTTGACTGGTCAACCTAACAATCACACGAAAGATATATGTTTGGTGCCTGACTGGTGACGATACAAAGGACTATCAGTACAAGGACCTGTTGGCAGTGTTGGACCGAGTCAGGTCCGTAGTGATGATACATGTTCCTGCATGAGGGCAGACGATACGTGATTCTAAGTACTTTTCTAACCTACATGTCTAACCAATCTGATCCAGGGGGGGGGCAAGGGAAACCTGAACATCTAGACGATCTCGTCTACCTTCGAGCGGTGGATGCAGAATCCCTTTGGTTTGCATTAGTAAACGCGGCAGGGGTCGGTTTCAGAGAACTTACAGGCACGACCCATTCCTTGCAGCTGCAGCAGACGCCCGCCCAGTCGTAGTTCCCCAGCTTCGCGGAGCACTTCTTGTTGGGGCAGAGGATCTTGCCCGCAAGCTGGCCTTCCTCGAGGAAGAAGTCCATCCATTTCATCTTCAGAACCGAAGAGTGTCAGAAAATACGGGTGCATGTCGGGTGACGAGACTTACGGGCTCGACGAAATAGCCAGAGCATTTTGGGTTCGCGAGGATGGGTGGGCTGATGCTCGCCTTGTCGCGGGCAGACGGAATAATAGGCGACATACCGAGTGGTACAGGAGAGCGCAGAGCAGCAAGCTTCGGGTTCGCATAGAGCTGAGCTGCAAGGTCAGACGGGTGTTGGAAGGCGCTGGGTGGAAGGCCACCAGAGGGTCCTTTGGTTGAAGGACCAGACTTGGGAGAATCTATGGCCATAGCCTCCGGGGAGGTTGTAGAGGGTACGGGCGGACTGGAGGCGGAGGGTGCTTGTTGCGTTCCATTTGGAGAGGCAATGGCAGTGCCTTCTGGGATGGTGCCTGCTGCGGCGCTGGATGCAGATGGCGCTGGTGGTGGTCGAGAGCTTGACTGAAGTTCCGCGGAGGCAGATTTGGGCTTTGGCAGGACGACATCTTCGTCCTCCGAGTCCAAGGCTGACATCGATAAGGCAGAGGCAAGACCGCCTAGGGAAGCCATGCCTTCGGATCCCGACGGTCGCCTGACTCTTGGCCTATCAGTACCCGACCCTTTGCGAGAACGCGCTGACGTTCGACGTTGTACGGGCGCATCCTTCTCCTTCCCTTCTCCAGCGTCTGCCTTCGTACCGTCGCCATCAACGTCATCCTCAGTCTCAAGCGCGGACATCGACAGAGATGCAGCGAGACCGCCAAACACGCCAGATCCTTCGAAGGCCAACAGTGAGGGTCTACGAGGTCGACTGTCGCTTCCTGAACCCGAACCAAGACGAGAACGGGGAGCAGGTACGGACGCCCCTGCGGATGGTCTCCGGGAGACAGTAGTGGACGGTCGTCGTGAAATGTGTCGAGGGTCGTTGATAGAAGGCCGCCGTGACGTGATGGGAGAGAATGCGACGGCAGGCGTTGGGGGGCCGAGTTGTCCGTGGTCGAGCATATGCTCGCGTGACGCAAGCTCAGTTCTATGAAGGCACGTGTGAGATTTGCAAAGGTGATTTGCGTGATGATACTGACCGACAGTGTTTACAGCGGATACGCCGACGTGGGCCACCCGGAGTTGGAGGAGCAGAGTCCGATGGTGTGCGAGGGAACCTCGCAAACATATCGGTTTCGGGGGCCGACCCGTCTCCATCTGCAAACAAAACTTAGTTGTACTCTGATTTCGACGAGGCATAATCGAACTTACTAAGTATCTCGTCCACCGCACGCTCTAAATAGAACATGCGAGTGGCTTTGTCACGTCTCGAGACCTTGAACGCAGCCTGGTGAAAGATTTCTAGCTGGCGCATGAAGCCATCGTTTGGGCTAACTGCAATTATTAGTATGTGAGAAGTATGCATGCATGACGGGGACGTACTGTGCAGACGGCCGGACTTTCCGAATAGCTTCAAGAGCACCGTCGACGTCGAGATGCTGCGAGTACATGAGGTATGCTGCGACAATGGTCGCGCTTCGACCTGCAACGAGGTTAGCATCCCAGTTGCACCGACAATGTCCTCCTCACGTACTCATGCCTGCCTGACAATGCACGAGTACGCCTCTGTTCTTATCCAATTCAGCCTGGATGAACGCGATCGATGGAAGCAGATGTTGCAGAATATCTGCGTCCTCGGTGTCGTCGAGGTTTATTTGGAATTTCAGGAAAGTCTGCCTGATCTCAGTCGCTAGGCAAACTAGCACAGAAAGTATCGACAGACCTCTTGAATAGACACTCGACCCCGCATGGCAGTGAGAACGCTGTGTATATTCTTCTCCTGCAAGGTCTCCGCATCTTGTGCGCTCACCAGGTCACCAACCCAGAGATTGGGCAGGACCTCGTCCATATGACTGTATTCGTATGCCATGACGACAGTCTTGCGACAAGGGCAATGTGCACAAGCTGGTAGTGGATTGCGTACTGGTTGTGCGTGGAGAGCCAGTGAAAGAGGTCCCAGGCACGATATTGAGCTCCGCGGCAAAGTCCGGCACGCTCATTAATCCGCCAGAAAACAAAAATCAAAGGACCACAAAAACAAGGTGTAGTTGGTTATCACGTTTGCTTATGGTGAAGTGAATTTCGATGACCCGCCGAGCGCACCGCGAGCGTGTATTCCGTCGCCCGTCGGATGGACCGCATATGTAGTACCGCGTAATGTACTTCCCCACGGCCAGAAAAAAAAGTCGAGCAACCACAAGGACAAGGGCATGTGGTGTAGTTGGTTATCACATTCGCTTCGCATGAATCCTGAGATCACGTGACTGCGAAAGGTGTCCGGTTCAATTCCGGACATGTCCAGCTCTCTTTTTCGTGAAGAAACGAGCAGCGAACGCGCACCGTAAGTACGTCCTTGCAAGGAGAACCGAATGCGGACGAATGTCGACGCGTCGGCAAATGCCGTGACGCGACTTGCCACCCTTCATGCGCATCCTCTCCAGACCCTCGCTGCGATGGCAAACGCTAATACCAAGGCATAATGGCCATATTCGACGTATCAATAGCCAGGCACCAGGCGAACCATTCAAAATTCTGTTTTTTGGACGCGACGAGTTCTCATGCGCCGTCTTCGAGAGACTGCATGCTGCCCAAGGTCTGTCCACGCGCATCTCACCAGGGTCAGAAACACAAATGTCTGATAGGCCTGTACTTGACGTACATGGGAAGATGTGTGGCAGAGTATCTGTATCGCTACTCACCCGGATGAGCGCGTCGGGAGGCGTGGCTCACAGCTCTCAGTATGTACGTCCGCCCTAGTTTCCTCTTATGACCTACGACATTTGACTTCGTCACGCACAGCGCCCCTGAAATCTCTTGGAGAGAGTATAGGTGTCCCGGTACATACTATACCTTCTGAGCGACCGTTGTTCCGACAGTGGAAAGTACGTCACCTTTGTTGTATACGATCTCTGTCTCATAGTCATCTCCCAGCCTCCAATACCCTTCAACCTCAACTCCAGTCCTCCGCCACAAAACCACCTCTTGGTTACCGCTTCATTTGGCCGCATCCTCTCATCCTCCTTACTTTCGCAGTTTGCACCTGGTCGCCGACTGAATGTACACCCGTCACTTCTCCCATCCTACCGCGGACCCGCACCAATTCAGCATGCGCTCCTCAACGGGGATACGCGGACTGGTGTTTGCGTCATTGAGATGCTGCCATTTAGCCGCTCGAAAGACGCAACCGGCGGCATTGACGCAGGCGAACTCTGGGCGCGCGAGGAAGTGGTACGTGCATTTCGCACGACTCGAGCCGATCCATCCTTAGTGAGGATACTACAGGCGATTCCGGAAAATGCCAATTTCCCTGCACTACGCGACAATCTTGCACGAAAGGGGGGAGATCTCCTCGCAGATACACTTCGGCGAATGCTGGCAGGCAATGTAAGCGCCTTTCTTTTAGCCTAAGGATATGTTCCTCACGGAACGTTTTCCAGGTCTCGTGTACTCCACAACCATCGTTTCCCGCATCCGATCTCCGAGCTCATGCTCGGGCTATCACCCCTGCCGATGCATTGGTTGATTTTACCCGTATGACTGCTGAGACGATCGTCCGGCGCCATCGTGCAATTGCACACCACAAACCACTTACGGCAATGCTGCGCACCACAGCAGACGGCGCCAGCCGTGCAGTCCAGCTCCTTACGCCTTCTGCTAATTCCGACACGAATGCCTTCGCGGAAGGTGCTGCTCCCGGAATGGCTACTTACAAGGATCACACAATATCAGTGTGCTGTGCCGAAGGGAGTGTTTTGAGCGTGCAGGTACTAAAGACGGAAGGCAAGCGGGAAGCGCAGGCAAAAGAATGGTGGAATGGCGTGCCGGAAGTTTGGAAGGTGGATCGCGAGGGGAGCAAATGGATCATGTTCCAGAGTAGCACTACCTAATTCCGCAAGTAATTAATCTACCGCACGTTCTTCTTGCCAAGCCATGCAGACGACACACGCGACGGAGGGCGTGAGCAGCGCGCACCGGCACGTGACGCGATTCTGGCGTTGTTGTGCCGTATTTGGGTTGTGCGGTCTCGCCAAAGGGGCTGTCCTCAGCGTAGTGTTTTGCTCGAGTGGGTCGAGTCGCCATCGAGTCGAACTCGATGGAACTCGATGGAACTCGAGTCCGGCTGAGTTGACTCGGAGCGAGTCGTCGAGTGGCTGTCATCCATATAAGGGAATTCCGATGACGTATGCTGAGAGAACGACGCAGTCTCGAAATTGACCCGTGAAGACCATATCTACATATTCCATTATGGATGTAAGGACAATGATGTAGTAGTATATCTGTTGAAATCAAGAGATGCAGGATCTATAGAATTTCGAAGGAGTTCTGTGAGCTCTGGAAGTCGATTGGCTTTTACAAGCTCTTCGACAGCATAATCTGTCACTGGTCCCTCTATCATGTAGTCGTCTTCGCGTGCAAGCCTGTCACTGAAGTTTAATCGCTCATGGCGTAAGCGATATTTGAGAATTTGTAAGACTTCGACTGTCGCTGGAATGAGGCGGCTTCGACGTGAAACCACGGTCTCCTTGCTTGAAGAAAAGACTTGTTCGCACGGGACCGCTGATGCTTGTGTTGGTAACATGTCCATAGCAACACGGAAGAGTAGAGGATATATCTTTTCATGGTCCTACAAAGAATATTCAGCAACAAATTATATGAAGCAAGAATACATACCGTCCAAAATGTAAGCATGTCAACGTCCTTCACCAGACCATCTTCTTCGTAACGCTGCAGTTCTCGTTCGACATGAAGACGACGGGCTGCTTTGCTTTCCAGCTCGCATTGGTTTCCACTCATGTCAGTTGAAGTTTGCGCTGAATTCAAAGGTGGAAGCAGCCCAACTGGGTTGCTTCCGAGAGCAAGGAGTGCGTCCAGTCCATTTTGAATCGACTCCGCCGCCGATGCTTGAATATTGCTGGAAAATCGAGAGACATTGTGTTGGGACATTTCTTGGTTACGGAACCGTAGCATCTGTCCCAGAGAGCAAAGTACCTTGCATAAGTATACAACGAGAGCGACTGCAAAGTATACGTACGGCATTGGTTATTGAGTCACGTGCTTGATTCTTCTCTTCTGCCGTCCAATAGGTTTTTATCCAATCAAATTTCATCATAGGATTCACAACTGTAAGGATAGATATGAGGAAGATTATCTATGACGAGAGTTCAAACACTCACTCATTGAAAGGCCATAAACCGGTGTGGACCGGGCGTATTGAATGTATTCTCTAAGTTTGTTGATGCCAGCATCAATAGATACGTGCAGATGGGGAAGGTTTGTCTTCAAATTCTGCCAGCCATGTATCAGAATTTCATATACAATCAGCGTGTATGATGCAGTTGGCGTGTTCTCAGATGATAGTAGCTCTTGAGTGCGATGAGGTAAACGCAAAATGTAGTAGAGGTCACGGAGAACCTTGCGTTCATGAGGAGACAGCAGAACACTGTCTAAAGACGTTGCAGTCGACGTAGATGCAGATGCGGCATATGCTTGTAGAGCCTACAGAATGCCCGAGAGCTCAGTACAAATGTTGGAACTAAAAACTATAAACACACCGGCCACAGAGTAAGTATCCGCGTTATCATCATATAGACCGACGACCAGCGAGTGTCACAGTCTCGAAGAAGCTGGACAACTGGCAATGTCCCACCCGTCAGTAAATTGTTTGGTACCTGCATGTCGAAAACTTCGAGAGATGTCTGCGGCCAAGACCGGGTGCTATTTCCTTCTAAAATCGTTCTGTGCAACCCAAGACGCCGGCCACCGCTGACACGAAATGCCGAAACCAGGCGTCGCGAGCGTGCGAGAACATCACCTGCAACTGCATCACGATATGCGCACCACTCCTTATGGATGTCAGATGTAGGCTCGACGTTGAGGGACATGACATGCTCGTCGAGTGCGGAGAGACTTGCTTGAAAGCTGTTTTTGCCTGTGACGCTAAGAGAATTGAGAACAGCATGGACGGCAAGGTTGATCACGTGTGGGAAACACCTGGATAACACGATTAGTGAACAGAACATCTGCAAATTTGAGGAGCTTACCGGACTCGGTTTGCGTCGTGATTAAAAGGAATATTTGCGTCATGTTCTCGGATCAGCGCCTCTAGATGCTCCATCATCGCGTAGCAGGTGGATGCATTATCCAGCGTGATCTGGCCTATCTATAATTGTCGTCTGCATGAGCCGTCAATGAGATATTACAACTACACGAACCTTGTCTATGATCTCCATTTCTCGAAGAATATCGAACATGACCTTGGCAAGACACTCGCCGGTGTGTTTGCCTTCAATATAGCGAAATGCAATCAACCCAGAACATAATTCTAATCGCCCGTTTTGATTCCGTGTTATCCAGTGTGCAGTCACCGCCATGAAAGACCGCAGATTGAGATCAGTCCATAAATCTGAAGTAAATGAGATGCGCCCATAAGCATTCTGTATGCAAAGGGGATATCAGTCATACATTCGTAGGATTAGAATAAGATGTACCTTCATGTCGGAGATCAGATCATCGTACTCTTTTTTATATGCGAGAAGGATAATCTCGAGTAGCTTCTTGTCGCCTGGCATTGAGTCCTCGGTGAACCCCACTCCTTGGCCTACGTACACCATAAGCTTGATGAACTCCGGCGAGTCGACAATGTCCATAGACTGATTTGACGATACGGCCGTCAATAAAGTTAGTTTAAGTTCCAGTAGTGATTGCAAACTGTACCTCATCGTGGGCAACAACAAACTCCATCAGATATTCATAAAACCCTTCCAGCGTGAACTCAGGCACGTCAGCGCGACGCTTGCCTTCCCGCTTCTCCCGCTCTGATGCCATTGTATGCAGGTATCCTTTATATTCTTGATCGTGGTGGTTATGAAGGTGTCGACGGAGGTTGGTGACAATACCACCGGAGTTGCCGTTCTGGTAGGATGTCCAGCGGTTATGTTCGAAGCAGATGCGACAGGCCACACGAGGGGCAACGGCCTGCGGGGGACGGGCGCGAAGCAAGGGAATTTGAGATATGTCAGGGCGCAATGGGGGAGGAGGCAATGCCTGAAAGTGCGTAGGGAAGAACCACACCCAGCAATCATGAGCACGATCATCGGCCACATGATTCAGCTTGTTGAAATGTTGCTTATGGAATTCGAGAGGCGAGAGAGAAAACGGTGATAGCGGAAGAACAAATGCGGTCGTTGGTGTAGCAGCGGAATGCATGTTCCGGTCGCAGGGAGGTGCAGACCGTGGTCGCGCAGGCTCTGGCGAAAGGGTATCAATTCCCGTGACATTGCCGGGGGAAGTTGCTAGTGCAGCAGCACCGGCGGACGCTGTGTACAGAAAGGGCTTGAAGGCTAATTTTTAAATGTTAGTACAAAGAACGTACGGCCGAACCGACAACACTGCACACCTGTCTGCTCTTCCGGGTGTTGCTGTGTATTATTCTCGATCGGATGCTGCGTATCTCCAATGTGAGTTATTCGCAGATTGGCGTCGCGCGTGATTCTTGAAGACCCAGGCTGTGTTGACGCTGACATATGTCGCCGCTTCTTCACACCCAGGTTTTCTGCATTCTCTCCGGGCTCTCCACCTTCTTCCTCTTTCTCGTGCCTGTACAGCTGATGGTATGGACGTTTCTCCGCACGAGAGCTGGGTGGCACGAAAACACCTGCCAGCGTGCGTGGAGGCGGGTAGTTTTCAGAATGAACCGCAAGGTTGTGATGATCATCGGGGTGGCAGGGATCCAGATGTAGTGAACCAGGCCGGCCTTGCTCCCGATCAGCGGAGCGATCCGAGTTTTCGAGAGGTGAGGACACCAGCGGGGAGCGGGTCGTGTCTTTTCGCATGGAAGTATCTGCAACATGAAGATGGGGTGGCGTGCGTGGAGTCGAACCCGGCAAAGCACCAGATTGGGCCTCAGGTGAAAGAGGGCGGAAAGAGCTGCTCGGACTTTGACTCGAAGATTGCATAGGAGGCTTGGAGCAATACGACAAAGTGAGCGCGAGAGTCAAGAGCCAGATGGCGGCTGCGGAAAAAGTCGTCAGCGAACGACGAGCGACCGATTCCAAAAATGAGATAGGCTGCAGCAGAACGCCGCGGGCGGGGATCACATATTTCAGAATTGGAAATGAATCGAACAGCTCTATCCGTTGAGAGTCCAATGGCACTGCTGTTAGATGATTTACAGTCTAGTGGATACTACATACACTGTTATCCAGTGGCAAGAGACTGGGACCATCCGCGTATCAACAGTAAGTAGAGAAGGACACAAGATGGCGCTTGCACGAAGGTCGAAGCACGCGAGACGTCACATGAATGCGTCGTTGCTCAGCGCTTGCATGATGACTCAGGGTCGACTCGGAGTGGGACTCGACTCGATCGTCTACAGTCGAGTCGCGACTCAGCCTCACTCACTCGGCATCGAGTCGAGCCGACTCTGACTCGAGCAAAACACTACCTCAGCGTCGTTCGCCGCCACCACCGACGCCGACAACGACCCGCGCTTGCACATTCTATCGCCCCGCAGCGCATGTTGGGCCTACGACCATTATGAGCGCCCCAGACTCAAACCACGTCGCTCCCAGACGTGTCTTTGGCGTCGATGATTCCGCAGTCACGGATGACGATGCCCCCGCCGCGCAACCCCGCCCCGGACGCCTCTCCTTCGCCCGGTTCACGAACAGACCGAGCTGGATGTCCAATTGGCGCTCTACAAACGACGAAGAGAATGCCCAGCCGGGAACACCGCAACCCGAGCGGCCGCCGATTCCGAGTGCGCTGCAGCAGGCGAGTGAGGCGTACTCGACTCCGCTGCCAAAGTTATCTATGATTGTGCTATCTATTGTGAGGAATATCGCGTTGTTGCGGCGGGCCCTGCTCTGACAGCCTGTACTCGGTCAGGTGCTGCTGGGCGAGTTTCTGACAGCGAATGTATCGATGCCGTTTTTGCTATTCATGGTGGAAGGTATGCGTCCAACTTTTCGTCCGTAGCTGTCGGACATCTGTCTTCGTTCGGGACAGTACCTGACGTTGTCATATATAGGATTTGGTGAGTTCTCTGAAGAGGCGGATGTAGGCTTTTGGACGGGTATTCTTGGTGCGCTTGTTTCCCGATGTGTGACGGAGATATATGCTCATATCGCGGTGACCGCAGTGGCAACATTTTTCCTCACACAATTCCTCACGTCTATGCTTTGGGTATGTATAATCTGCTCTTGCTGCGCTGCTGATCCTCACGTGGTGCTACAGGCCACTATCGCGAATCGACATGGCCAACGACTCGTTCTCTTGATATCGCTACTTGGAAGCTCCCTCACTTGCGCACTGTTCGGCACCGCGACGACCTTACGACAAGCAATGGTCATACGTCTCATGCAAGGCATCTTTGCGGGTGCCATTGGCGTAGCCCGTGGTAGCGTGGCCTTTGTCACCGATCCTTCTAACGAGGGTAGAGCATATGCTATTCTCGGTTTCTGTTGGGGTCTGGGAGGTGTGGCAGGCGCCATCGTTGGCGGAGCATGTAAGACGCCAGCCGCATATCTCGGATATTCATATGCTCATTGTGCTTTGAAGTCGAGTCGCCCGCAAAGAAGTGGCCCTCCATATTCGCATCAGTTCCTCTCTTCAACAACTATCCGTATCTCCTACCCTGTATCATCGCCGCGTCTGTCACACTGATCGGCGCTATTCTTACTCCATTCCTCGGGCCCGATGGAGGCCCTCGCCAGGGTGCCATTCGCCTCCCGCCGGAGAAGCCGTCCACGCAACACCCCACCATTCCAGAAGAATCGCCCGAGGCATCACCCCTCGGCCCATCCTCACCTCTAGATTCCCCTTTTGCATCACCTTCCACATCTCCCGCGAAGCCACTGGCCTTCGCCCGCCGGGTCTCTCGCAGACTTTCAGGTTACTTCGCGAGGCGCGTGCATGACGCCCACGCGTACGATAACCCGGATGCGACCCCATCTGTCCCTCTGGCGACCTCCGTCCCCATTGCAGTTCCTGCAAGGAGAACCAGCCGTGCGAATGGCTCGGCATACGGCTACAGCGCCCACGGTCCCAGTCAGAGCCTTCAGTTCCGCCGACGGCTTGCCAGTGGAGCGTCATACCGTCGTGGCAGTATGTCTTCGACCATGCGGCGTCGAGGCAGCAATGCGGACGGTGGCCCTCGCTCAATCGGTACGGACGGCGGCGCTGACCTCAATTTTGCGCAGCGACTGCTGATGGCGAATGAAAACGCTGTGACGAATATTGCTGATCTTTGGGTTGCGGCCGCTATGAATGTCGACGGCGACGTGGAGGATGTCTTCGAGAGTGACACGGAATTGGAAGACGAGGAGGCGCAGGACGGCGCAGGTGTTTTCGCCACGGATGGCGAAGACGAAGACGATAATGATATCTTGGACACACCCACGAAGCGGGGCAAAAACTACTTGCGCCCGCCTTCTGCGTTAGGCCCGCACCGGATGTCCTTTGCGCAGCACCGGTCCTCACAATCCGGTGGTCATCACCCTTCGATTTCCTCCGTTCGCCGCCCGTCTACCTCAGGGTATGCACCAAACCTGCGTCGGACATCCGGCATCGGCCAAGGTTTGCCCTCGGGTCAAGCGTTCGACTCGATGCGCCGCTCCTCCGCGGTCCCCTCGATCTTCGCCCATCCCGGTGTGCGGACCCCGCCTGCAGTCCTCGACGCGCAGAAGCTGCTCGCTACAGGCGAGGATGCCGATCTAGATGCGTTCAGCGATGCTGAGGGCGCTGTCGGTGTTGACGGCGAATTGGAGAAGCCGCCGTCTTTGCTGAGCCAACTGCCCATGATGATCATTATACAGTATGGTCTCCTGGCGTTGCATTCGACGACACACGATATGGTTTTCTTGTCGTATCTCGTCTCGTAGGTGACCTTAGCTCTTGTCACAGCTCGGGTTGTTGACCTTGGCATAGGAAATACGAATCGGGCGGGTTGAACCTTAACGCTGGTCACTTCTCCCAGCTCAGTAAGTATCCGCAATCTTACTTTGGGAACATAGTGTTCATGCGGATCTCTCTAGCTGCGTTGATGTGTCTTGCACAAATTGCATATCAATTTTATCTGTATCCGTGCGTATCTCTCCCTAGTCCTTGTTTTAATACTCAGCTGTCTCATGAACATCTACAGTAATATTGGGTGCGTCATCTCTGCGCTTTCGACGACGTCGTCTGAGGCTAATTGACATCTATGTCAGGCCCCCTCGTGGCCGATTCTCCCACTTGGCGATGTTCCGCCTTGGATCGCTGCTCTTCATCCCTGCTTACCTTACCGTTGTTCTTTACCGCGCATTCGCAAGCGCGGAGGATGATGGAAACTTCATCCTCATGTCAGGTACGTAGTCCTGTCGGTCAACCAGTTGAACGCTAGTGCTAATGATATTGGTGTCATAAGCTCTGGCACTTAGCACGTACGAAAGACATCCTTCCTACGGACGAAATGCGTGACTGACTTGGACACTTTTCCAGGGCCGTGCGTTATTGTGGCAGCACGTTCGCGTACACCTCCGTCTCGATTTTACTGAATTACAGTACGTCTTTCATCTCATGGTGGCCTTGTTCCTGGCTCATATCTCATTTTCAAGTGTCGCCGCCGCCGGTCGTGAGTCTGGCAAACGGTCTCGCGCAAAGTATTGTCAGTCTTGCCCGCTGCTTTGGTCCCATCCTCGGTGGCTACGTGCGTAATCTCTCTTGTCTGCTGATGCTGTCGCTGATTGTCTCCTAGCTGTGGTCCGTTTCTGTGGAGCATGGCCCTTCTGGGTACTACATTGGCTTCTTCGTATGTGGAGGAGCGTGTGCTGCTGCTATCTTGCACAGTCTCTTCATCAGATAGATGAGTATACAAGTATACGCTCTCATTGCCTAGGATAAGGAAACCGCATCCCTTGATCGACCCGGACTTTCATAGATACCTCTCGTCCCCGTTTCTGGCGATACAACATATGCTATACCCCTTTAGCTTGTTTAATGTAGTTGACATTTCCACTGCCAATCCAGACGCGCGCATTAAGTGCATAAAAGCCTAACTGCTGTCACCTAAAACCTTTTCGGCCGCATACATCTGGAACTCCCATGGCGTCCTCTGTATCTGGGCGCTGGCTGTCCCCTGGGTGTCACCCATGCGCGACTCGCTGAACCAGATGCGTCGTAGTCTGCACGTTGCGTACACCTTGACGTACGACACATGGGAGAAGTGCGGTCCAGGGCGGGGCACGCGGCGTGCTGCTTCGGGGGGGAGATCCTCTGTGTCACGCTCGTCGCCAGAGCCGCCGCCTCGTTCGCTGGGGCGAGTGCGGATCAGGGCGTGCGAGGAGAAGAAGGGGAGGAGGGTGGGCAGGTGGACGGGCAGGGTGCACCACGTTGTCAGGGGGTGCGTCGAGGCGTGCGGGAAGGCGAGGGGCAGGTGCAGGAGCGGTGGGGCGGTCGTGACGTGCAGCGCTGGCTCTTTCTGGAGGGGCACTGTTGAGCACATCGCACCGCGTACCGAGCAGAGATTACCGCGATACAAAGACAACGAATACGGACATGTGGACGTCGCAGTGGGGGTACGCGTAAACGCTCGACGCAAGAGTCAAGACGATGGCTCATGGGGCCGCGTTGCAGACTGGAATGGAAGACGGAGGATGAACGGAGGAGAGACAGTACGCATACCTGGAACGTCGAGCACCGCACGATGCCCTCTTTCCCGCTCTGATCCACGACGCCGACTTCGAACGACCACTCGCGGCCCAGGTTCCGCACCTGCAGGTGCAGCCATGGGTGCTTCAGCCCCAGCCCTCGACTCATGCGCGGTGGGCAGCGGATATAGGTCGTGGGCAGAGACGGGGACTGGATGTGCAGCACCGTCTGCGCCAATGCATAACCGGTGTCACCATGCGGATCTGAACTCGAGGAATCGGAGAGCGGGGCTGGGGCGATGAGGGACTTTGGAGGTGCGGGTGTTGGGAGGGCGGTGGCGTCATTGAGGAGAACGATGAACGAGTCGGCAGGTAAAGATGGGTCGGTGTGGGTCTCCCAGAGATGAAGAGGGCTCGAGCCTGTGGAGGAGAACAGGGAAACGAGTGGAGGCTGCACGGAGGAGGAGAACATCGTTGTGCCGCGCCGAGGACACACTCCGGGCGGCGTGCTCTCGGTGGCAAGCCCCAGCTTTCACAAGCCTGCATCTCTGCATCGGCGCTCGTATACCCCTCCCAACCATGAGCTCTGCCGACCTTCGCCAGCGCACAAACCTTGCGGCTGCAGCTGAGGCTGCAGCAGATGACAGCCAGAACGGCGCCGACGCACCGCTGAACCTCCCGACCATCTTCGATCCCGTGTCCTGCACTCGCAAGGGCCTCTGCCCGGTCACACAAATTAGACATCAGGAGGCGCCGCTGGAGAGCCATTCACTGTATTTCGAGCAGCATGGCTCAGGACCAGAGAAGGTCGTCTTCATCATGGGGTACGCCCGCTCGGCTTCATACCTTGCCTATATTGCTCAAGAGCCACTTGCAGGTTGAATAGCAGCTCGTTCTCCTGGGCACCACAGGTGCAACACTTCGGACGCGACTCGCGCTACACCGTCCTTGCATTTGACAACAGGGGAGTGGGCAACAGCGATACACCCAGGGGACCGTACTCGTACGTGACTCGCTCCTGCGAAGCGGAGAAGCACTGACTTCTTTCGGATGTCAGGACGAGCGGCATGGCTGAGGACGTCATTGTTTTGCTCGACTACCTCGGCTGGACAGACGAACGGGATATTCATGTCGTCGGGTCCTCCATGGGCGGGATGATAGCTCAAGGTGTGCACATTCCTGACGCACCAACCATAGCCTCCAGCGAACTTATTGGTCTTAATCAGAGCTCGCGACTCGAATCCCAGAGCGGATTGTCACACTCAGTCTTGTTGTGACAACAGCTGGCGGAATGCCATGGTCGAATTTCGCACCCGTGAGTCGCAGGCATGGTCACTAATGGTATTCGTTTCTGACCCTCACCTGCAGTTGAAAGGCACTGTATCATTGGCCAGGTATGCCAGCTTCTCGTCTGGGATCGAGTCGAACGACTGACAGCCGCAGGTTACTTTTCATATCGGACATCGAGCAGAAAATCCCGATTCTGCTCGAGATGGTATTCCCCCCTACATGGCTAGATAAATTGGCCGACGATGACCCGGAAGGGCGAACAAACCGTGAAATACAGGCAGAGGTGCGCCAGCTGCCAAGCATCTCCACAAAGTGATACTGATAACCTGACTTCACGTGAAATCAGTCCTACCGCCTCCGCCTCCGTACGACGCGCCCGCAGAAGCCGCTAGGCGCGCTCTCACAGATGTGGGCTGGCCTCGGGCACCGCGTCACCCCTGACCGCCTCGCGACCATCTCGCGCACCATACCCAAGGTCGTCATCCTTACCGGCGACGAAGATAACCTCGTCGATCCTTCCAACTCACACTACCTGAAGAAGCACATGAAGGAAGCGGAGTTGGTCCAGTGGGAGGGCACCGGACACGGTTTGCAACTGCAATGGTCAAAGCGATTCAACGCATGGCTAGAAAGGGTGTTCGAGGAAGGGAGGGAGCGGCTCGCGAAGCACCAGAGTGCTTGATCTAGACGTGCGTGACTTGTGCTGATCTTGTAGAACGTAGATTCTTTGACCTTTTTCCATTGTATGCATTGATATAATCTTACGGACAGTACTACTGCTCGACGTGTAATCCACAGATTCCATATATCCCGGAAATTATACACGGCCAGAGTTAAGGAAAATCAGAGCTTCGGCATCGCGAGCTTGCTCACGAGCGCCTTCGTCTTGATGATGTCGTCCTTCCAGCGCTGCTCGAGTTCACCCAGATCCCAATTAGCTGATACATATCTGAGCAACAGGTCAGCACCAGGTTATACGGAGCTGAGCCCGCGATGGAAGGCGAACCTTCCCGAAAGCCAGTCGCACTTTCCGGATGTCATATGTAACGTGGTTGCAGCAGGGAGCTGCACCGTGTCGAGCATGTTGTACTCCAGCTCAGGATTCAACATGGATGTCTGGGTTTTGATGCCACCAGGATGCACCGAGAAGGTTTTCATCTCAGGATGTTCTGATAACATCCGTAAGTCGTATTCCTTCTTTGGCAAATTTCCATAAAAACAGCCTACCCAGTGCACAGAACTCCACAAACCGGCCGAGCGCATGCTTCGAGATGCCATATGCGCTTCCCTTTGGCCACAACATCTGCGCCGCAACGGAGGACATAACGACGAGGTACCCTTTCGTCTTCAGCAGATGTGGCGTCGCAGCCCTTTGCACGATACATCAGTCTCCCATACGCTTTCTACAAGGATGAACTTACCGTGCGACATGGAACGTCCCGCGAATATTCACCTCCATGACATCCCACCAGTCATCCGGGTCCTGCTCCGCAAACGCTATCCCCACAATCAGTCTCCGGCCACCACCCCAGCCGTCCTCCCAGACTCACTCTTATTCCACACCCCCGACGTGCCCGCATTCGCAATGCATATATCCAGCTTCCCAAACCTTTCGATCGCAGCACTCATCGCCGCATCCACCGCCTTCACACTCTTCACGTCCATCGGGACAGTGAGAATCTGCGCCCCAGGCACCTCCTTCAGAATCGCATCCTTCACGGCATCCAGCGTCTTCTGGTTCCGCGCGGTCAGGACGAGCGACGCCCCGGCCCTCGCGTACGCCAACGCGGTCTCCTCGCCGATGCCGCGCGACGCGCCGGACACGAAGACCACTTTGCCTTTGTATGTCTGGTTCTGGTAGTGCGGTGTCGGGTCGATTGCGGGGTATACACTGGGACGGGAATGAGTGGTGCATCGCGTTTGATCGACCCTTCGCTTACTCGCGTCGGATGACGGACGTCAGCTCTACCCATTCAACGCCGGGTGGATTAGCCATGTCGATGCTAACAGGATGTGGAGGGTGACCAGGTGAAGCAGCACGCACCAGCTGACCCGTTCTGGTTATATCGCATCTCGGTGCATTTCAGTCCCAAGAGCAGAAGACCCTGCTGACAGGCATCGTGTGCGAACAATCCGGGACCACGCCTACGGATGTTCCTGTGGTATCGATAGCGCCGAAGGGAACACGCCGCCCTGTGTATGGCAACAGAGTGCAGCGATTTCAATTGAAAGGGGACGGAAGAGCCGTGTCGTCCGCTCCGCTGGAAATACCTCCTCGGAGAAGAGCATTTTGACGACGATCTTCCCACTTCTCTTCCCTTTAGCGGTGCGGGCAGGCACATGCACGCAGACGCTGCACAACCTCCGCGGATGGGGTGAGAGAAACACTCCATTTAGGGACGGAGCATTCTCGTAGTCCTTGAGATGGCATTTATGACAAAACCTTGTTCACAGAATTGAAAAAGCAGCGCGCATGATATGTTCATATATTACGCATCTTCCGAAAGAATTTTGGACGAAGTCAAATCACTCCCAGATGGAGGTGTTCGTGCATTCTCACTGCACGGCGCAAATCCCACGACCAAGCCAGGAGCGCGTGCGAAGGCCTCCTAGAACGCCACCATGCGCACCTCACCCACTAAGGCGGGCCTGCGGATGAGGGTTCCCCCGGTACCGCGAAGGTTCGTCGCGCTTCCTGCGAGCATACTCATGCCTCGGAACACCCAGATTCCCATGTACTAGTCCTTCCGAGCTGGGAACGGTCTCGGAAACCAGTGGTCGTGACGAGACTCGTGATTATCCTTCTCATGAGGTCGCTGTGGCTGGAAAATCGGTCATGGCATAGTCACCCACTGCACAGATAGGTTTGACGTTCAGTATGAAGGTGCCTCGAGCAGAGTGTGACCGATGGGCTGGCTCGGTGTCCCGTCGGCATGCCAACGTGGTCTTCGGTAAATGCCGATTGAGATAGCCGCGCCAACTTTTCGAAACATTCCAATCACCACTGAACGCAGCGTCTAGCTACGAAGTTGAGTACCTCTGGGAGGCAGTGGTATTATTTGTAATATTGCATCCCCAAGGGAATTTCAACAAGTATGTTGCAGGCGTCCGTGCCAAAGTGGATGGCCGAAACAACGATCCGTCCAGAGTCTAACTAATGATTAAGCAGCGTATGGGTATGTCACAGTATTGTACAGAATATACGGGGCATAGTAGGTATAGCGGGTAGTCTGTCCATAGCTCATGAGCAAAATGAAAGAAATCTATGCGATCAGGCATTGAGGCAGCGCTGTACAGCAGCCTTCATGCCCCTCAACACCTCGCGCTGTCTAACCGGATCCGAATCCATCTGCTGCTTCCCAGTCGCCAGGCCGTAAAGGAAGGCAAAATCGGCTTGGACGACGAGAGGCAATCTCGCTGCCGCCGATTTCGCCCTCTTGCCTTCCATCTTCTCCTTGAACTTCGATGCGAAATCTTTGGAGACAACTTCGGCTCGCTCCACAACGTCGGCTGGCACACCGGCGAGGTTGGCTACGTGGGTGCCGAACGAAGAGGTTGCAACGCCGTCGATGAGTTTATACAGGAAAACGAGCTGGAGGAGCGTCAGCGATGATGACAAGTGCAGAAAATGAGATACCGCACCTCTCGTCTCTCCTCATCTACCATGGTCTCCATATGCATGTTCCTGATGTTGGGATGATACTTAAAGTCATCCGTCAAAGATCCATAGTGCGTCGCGAAGAAGGACAGCGCGAGAGTATGGGTTGCAAGCTGGTGTAACACAGCCTGAAGAACACGACCTGGTCAGATCAGCTTTGCGTGTAAATCGAGATACCACTTACTCCGGCGATGGCCATTCCATCCTACATGGAATCGATACAAAAATCAGTCACCGAATTCACCGGCTGTTCTTGCCACTCACATAAGTCGAAGTCCCGCGGCCGAGTTCTAGATCGACGTCAGCCGTCAGCTGGGGGTCGTGAATGCGTCATGAGATAACTTACCATCCAATATGACCATGGACTTGGGCGTTGCGTTCCGCAAAATTTTGCAGCTTATCGTACAGATGTCAGGACTATACTAGCACGGTAAACTCGACGACGTACCATTCGTCCAGTTCCACTTTAAAGGTACTCGCGTTGGAGAACATGTTATCGTACGCCCCCATGCGAGTGAGGATCGCATCGACAGGACACAGCCTATAAAGAAGGCGTCAGCAATCAACCGGACTCCAAGCCAGTCTCGCCGACTGACCGTGCTTTCTGAGCAGGCACGAACATGCCCAACTGCGCCATGATCTGTCGAAAAGAAGATATAAGAGAAAACGTCTCAACAACTCAAGGGTGCGTGCGTACAACACCAGTCGCAGTCATGCGCATGACCTGTAGGACGACGTCAGACGAGTCGATGAATGCAATGCGAGATTACTCACAGTAGATTTACCACTGAACAATAATGCAGGCTATCAATTACATGATTTATGTGGTGAACGACAAGCTCTTACCCCATGTTCGGTCCTGTTCAAGCTGCTTAGCGGATGTTTCGCGACGATTCAAAAAAAACTCACCAGTTAGCAAAGCAATCCTACCAACGCCGTCGCCCAGTTTCACGTCATTCGGAATGAAATCGACCTTAGTCCTCAGTGCCATGGCAGGGTGTCTCAACTCCTGGAAATCAAACCAAGCCGTGTCGCCTTCGACCAACTCAGGCCGGCACGCAGGCTCTCCCAGCGCGTTCGACGCCTTGGCCAGACTGAACAAGCAGTCGAGCTCAGCCAATACGCGAACCGCGCGCAGCCATACGGAACGGTCTTTGTCGAACTCGGCGAAGAGTCTGAATTTGAAGTTCTTGACCACAGCATTGCGCGTCTCTCGAGCCTCTTTCAGGCTCCGGATCGTTTGTGCCAGCGCAGGAACTGACCACCGCGTCGCAGCCTATCGCGGCTAAATTCAACACACAATACCGAGGTGTGATAATTATGAGACCAACCTTCGTCCCTCCGGATTTGACCCATTCAGTAGGAATGTCGCCTTGCCCCGACTTCGTCTGAACCAGGTAGATTTCCTGAAATGCAACACATAAGCATCAACGACCATGGCATACCGGACCATAGTGTACTACCTTTGTACCTTGAGCACTATGCCAGTAGGTCAAGGTACACCTGAAATTAAAACGATTTGAGCATGAGCCAAGGCCGATTTCGAAGGCACACTCACCCAAGTTTCTTCTGCATCTTTTTCAATTCTTTGTCCAGGGTAGATTCTAATTCTCCGATCTCCTCCATAATTCCGTCGTACGCCTCGTCCTTGCCTTCTCGAGGCTTCAGCTCATCCACGTCTGGGAGAACGTAAGTTCACAAGTTATACCTCCAGAGAGAATCACGTACCTTTTCCTGTGCTTTCGATTCGCGACTCGACATTCTCGATATACGGCATCAAGTCAGGTGCAGATCGCAGCAAGCCGAGAATCGTCTTTGACTCAAAAGACTCCGACTCATCAGCTAGCTTGGAAAGGCCTTTGCTGAGTTTCCTGAATGCCTGCAGATACCAGGCGTCAGAGGCGCCTTCCGCAGCCAGAGACAGTTCCTTACGTTCAAAACCTTCAAGAAATCCTTCACTTTGCAGTTCTTCGCGTGAATTCGAGAGACAATTCGTTCAAGGTCTGGAAGGCCCTTTGCGACGTCCATGAAATCACCCTCGAAGGTCGGGTGATGCATCAGATTTTCAACAGCATCCAGTCTATATAAGTTAGCGTTAGAGACCGCCGCTATCGCCAGATACTCGACTCGACTCACCGAGCATTGATATCCGCGACTTCACGCAAGGGCATACATAACCAAATTCGGAACAGGCGCTTTCCTTCAGTGCGGTCAGAAGGATGAGGAAGACTATCATTTTCGAAGAACTACGCACCGAAGGGTGTCACGCAGCGACTAAGCAATTGCAACAAGGAGCCTTCTTCTGTACCCTCGTTGTTGACAAGGACTTCGATGTGAGCTAGAGTCTGTCCATCTAGCACCAGGCCTTGGCCTCGCTTCATAGGATCATAGACGTTGAAGTTGCGCATCGTCAAGATGTCTTTATCGATGTTCAGCTGACGGAGATACCTTCATGCATGTGATCAGCATCAAACATAGAATACGACCGTCCGACTTACCAGATCATAGACCCCAAGGCCTCTATAGCGGTCTTGCACACGAACATGTCCTTGATAGCCTCTGGCACATTCTTCATCTCATCATCATCATCCATGGCATCATCGCCGTCACTCGATGGATACAGGGTCTTCAGCTCTTCCATGGTTTTCTCAAACGTGAAGCCTTCCACCTCGCGAAGACTCGTCCACAAACAGGTTCCGGGGAGGATCGCTTTCAAAAGACGTGTCGTCGAAACTGAGAGGTTGCCCTATGACAAACGTTGACTCATGCCCGGACTGGGTTATGCGAAGAATGCGTACCTTCGTGAATATGAGCTCCTTGGGCCTCAGTTGCCGGACCATGGTCTCCAGGCGCGTCCTGCAGACGTCGTCTTCGAATGCGCTTAAATTAAATTCACTGGTTGCGCTGTCGAGCACGCAGATCCCGAAGCTACCATTCTCGCCCTCGTCTTGGTTTTCACGGATAGACACACAGTGTCCGGCTTGCTCGTCGGTCAACAGTTCTTCGTCAACAAGAGTGCCATTGGTGTAGACCTTGTTGAGTTCACTGGAAACACATACTGTAAGCCGTTCGGAATATATTAGGAGGAGCGGGGTCCATACCGCCGCACGATCTTGTCAGACTGCTTCTTCTGCGGAGCCTTCCCTTTGGTCTTGTTGGCCGCCATCCGCATCTCGGCGCCCAGCGCCGTCTCTGCCTGATCAACACGGCCAACCTTGTAGCCTAATTGAAGTGTGTCAGCTTCGGAAGCTATAACAAAGAAGCGAAGGCAGAACCTTTCGCTAGGAATTTGCTATTATGAGAAACATGCGTTAGAAGCACAACAAAAAAGAACACGAATGTTCATACGCGGCCCAGAAGTTAAACGACATCTCCGGAACGCCGACCTGTCAATATGCATGAGTAATGGTGTGCTATACGCTGAGGCTTGTTCCAATGTCTATACCATCGACATCTTCACCCGCTGGGTTAACTTCAGGTCGAACTCACGGTGGCCAATACGGGCATCTTCCTCGTAGAGCTGAAACCCCAGAAAAATATATCAGAAATGGAATGATCCATACACCTGAAGGCTTGCCTCCAGAAATTTGCTGTAGCATGGCACGACGCTCGTTCAGCGAAAACAGGTGCAAAGAAGTCGCCGGATATACTTACCCCTTCTGGAAAAACAAAATCTGAGATTGGCAACACAGTGAATATCAAGTCCGACAAGACAGCATGAACAGACGCAACAGTATCGAAATGGTTCTGCTTGATCTCCCAGAACTAAAGCGACACCATTAGTATAGTTCAAATAATATCAGAGGTATTATATACCTGTGTCTCGAAAGGCGAAAACTCGTTCCATGCGCTCTTCGGGATATACAAGGTCCTCGGGTCGTATTTGGGATCGCCCGGCCTTAGTCCGTCTTTCTGTAGGATAATCACAATGGTTAGATCGTACACATGCGACAAGCGACTGTGAGATATCTTACGTCCTTCGGGTCCACCAAAAAGCCGAATGGACTCTCTTGCGATTTTTTCTCATCCTTGCCCGCCTGAGCCCTTTGCTCCGCCGCCGTGAGAAAGTTATTGTTAGAAGACCCACCAGCACCGCCATTCTTGAGAGGCGGTCGCGATGGCTTGGATGACTTCTTGGTGCGCTTCTTCGGCTCATCATCGCCATCATCATCATCGTCCTCATCCTCAGTTGTATGAATGGAAGATAGACGAGAAGAGCGACCGGAGGCCCGGGATGATGAGCGTTCAGGTAAATCATCCTCATCATCGTCCGGCACGATAAAGTCGTCGTCATCACTTGACTTGGACTTGCGAGCTGAAGAAATACGTCAGTGATTAATCAGGCCCGCTAGTAATATGACAAAGAATCCATGGTACGTACCAGTTTTCTGGGGCGATTTCTTAAACCTGCTCAACTTGCTAGAGAAGGACGATAATTGGCCTTCGTCCTCCTCCTCATCGTCCGAAGGCGGAGCTTCGACACGCTGTTTCTTTGCGCGTGCTGAACCAGAGTGAGCATAAAGAACAATGCGGTGCGACAGAAAACTCACACTTCTGAGGCCTTTCGGGATCAGGCGAAGGCTTGTATGCGGACAAGCCCTTCTTATATGCGTCTTTGTCGATGCTTTCTGCCTCCTCGTCAGAATCCTCGAGCACGATCTTACGTTTAATGCGTGTCTAGATATCTTTATTCACTACAAAGCTATGGTCGACGAGAGGTATAGAATGCATACCGTCTTGGTTCTGACCCGCTCTTCCTCCTCCTCAGACATCGCATCCACGTCAATAGGGTCGCTAGTCGGAGGAGTCTCCTTGAAGCTGCTGCCACCGTCAGAAGAACGCGTGAACGTCGCGCTCTCGACAGTAAGAGAGCCACCAGTGCGAGAGGCACTCTTTTTCGTGACAGGCGTCCGGAGCGCAGACTCTGAAGGAGGGCTGGACGAAGGAGGCGCGTCCGACGCGACGCGCGGACGGCCTGGGGCTTTAAGGGCGGGTTTAGAGGCAGCTTTGGGCTTGTCAGCTGCATCTTTCGAAAAGAAACTCATGAGACTCTTCTGCTTCATGTCTCCCGCGTTGTTTTTGGAGGGCTTTGGGGGCGCCATGACGGATGAAGTTGAAGATGTGTCAAGTGCGACGCGTCGGACGCGGCGACGCAGAGGTCACGACGCGTTGTGTCGTATTTGTGCGTGTTGTGTCGTATGGGCGCGGCCGGAGGGGCCGATGCCGGAAACGGGAATGGAAACGGCGAGTGATGGCCTGCCTGGAGACGGATTCAGTAATGTTGCACGGCAGTGCACGGCCCTGGCGTAATTGCACGTTGTACTCTCTCCGACTGGCACCGCGTTTGAGTCTGCTGGACCTCGCTCAAATACCCTCGCCTACCCCATACCCTCTTCCCTACTTCCCCCCACGCTCTCTGCACCCCCCCTGTCCTTTTCCCAATGAATCGGTTTCTAGTGCTTGCCCTCCCTCTAATTGTTTCTCTTTCATCAGTAACTGCTCAAGGCGGAACGACGTGGTGCGTATGGATAAATAGCCGGGCTAGAATGGAGCGCACTAACGTACGACACAATGCCTCAGTAACGCTACTACGCCATGCCCGGATAGCGCCCCCTGCTGCAGTAAGTCTCGGTTTGAACACCGTATTCAGGAACGTTCATTTACTCGCGTCAAGGCTCTTTCGGTTTCTGCGGCACTGGTTCTGTACGTATAACCGGCTACTCATGATAACGGAGACTCAAGTACTCTCCTGTGCAACTCTCCAGTTTTGTCTGGGTGGTTGTAACCCTCTGTACTCCCATGCTTTGGATTCTTGTAAGCCGAACCCCGTCTGCCAGTCTGCCACGGTGCGTCCCTTGAGTACATCTCCCATCGTCTGTCTCACTCTAATTGTCTCTGCTCTCACAGCACACTTTCGCGGACAACTCGCGTATCTTCTCCAACTCCACGAACTTCGATGGAAATGCTACGGAATATGGTGAGTCTGGTCGACACAGCACCGCCTCAATCAGTACTTACCGGGGCTATGCAGACTGGGTCGTTGACCAGGGCAATATCATGAACACCAACTCCAGCGGCGGCGAGCTCGTGATGATCCTCACGGAGTCGAACGGCGGCACTCGCCTGTCCTCCACGCGCTACGTTCACTACGGAACGATCACGACCACCCGTACGTGCTCCAGTCTGTACCCACGGCACTTGATACTGATTTGCCCGCGTTCACAGTCAAAACTGGTCGCTGGAATGGTGTTGTCACTGCCTTCATCACAATGAGCAACATCAAGGACGAGATCGATTGGGAGTTCCCCGGTGCTAACACCACGCAGGGTCAAACCAACATGTTCTGGCAGGGTGTCGTTCGTACGTCTGCCGCGTTTCGCATGTCACATCGCAGTTTCACATGATTCTTCATAACAGCTCAGAAGACCATTGGTGACACCACGGATGGCATCAGCGACACTTTCAGCAACTACCATGACTACACGGTGCGGCTTTCATTCATTCATCCCTTACATGACCACGCTCTTACAGCCATTCCGTCTTGTGCTCTAGATTGACTGGCAACCCGACCAATTGAACTTCCTCGTCGACAACAAGACCGTGCGCACGATCAAGCAGTCCGACATGGTCGACAGCAACGGTGTCAGCCACTTCCCCAACACGCCCTCGTCTATTCAGCTCAGCTTGTGGCCTGCCGGCATCAACACCTCCGCCCCCGGCACCGTGCAATGGGCCGGAGGCATGATCAACTGGGACGACCCCGACTACAAGGCTGCCGGTAAGACTCCTCGATCGGCGATCGACTCCGGCAAATTAACACCCTTGCTAACCCCCGCGTTACCCCAGGCCACTTCTACGCCACGATCAAGAAGGTCGACATCAAGTGCGCTGACCCGCAATCGCCCAACTCGAGTGTGACGTCGTACGTCTACGGCTCGAACTCCTCCACGATGACGCCTTCTGTCGCTTTCTCGAACGCATCTGTCCTCCTCAACGCCGGCCACTCGCTGTCGGTTCCCTTCCACGGCACTTGGTGGATCCTGGGCGCCGCTGGACTCGGCCTGCTCAGTCTGCTTTGAACGTGGTCTCTCCTTGGCTTTGCAAGTATATACCCTTCATTTATCTCTATCTCGGTTTCCTGCTGGATTTATGTTATCTCTCGGACGTATCTAAGTAGGAGTCGAGTAGCGTCGGCTCAGGTCCTAATACGAGCTTTTGTTGCAAGCACTTCTCCAAGTCACCAGTCAGAGTGATTTCAGATGACTTTGGTTTGGGGAGTTCGCCCTTTTGTTATGTAGTCCCAAATGACTCTGTCCTCGACTAAGTATTGAAAGAATCTCCCAAGTCCTTGTGTTTTTGCCAATTGTTGGTGCAATGCGCGCAGCCCAAGCCCCAAGATGATGCCGGCCTGGTAAGTATCGACTTGTATTCCCCTGAGGATATCAGGCAAGCTACTCAGAGACTGCATATTGCTTTGTATTGCTTCGGACCAATACGATGAGGAGGACACGGGAATAAATATATGTCAAGGAAACTGGAGGCCATCCTTATACCGATGAGTGAAGTAATTTTGGTCGATCGAATTCAACCTCCCGACGAGGACCGCATGATATTTCTACTTACACCAAAGCTCCCCCTGCATTTTCCTTTCCCTCAGAACGCATAAAGTCTAACCTGGTCTCCTCAGAGACACGGACCGACAATGATTGCATAGGGTGTAGGTGCAGGGCATCCTTTGACGGGATGAGCGATCCGTGAGGTGTCCAGGGAGAGCGCGGAATGCTCGCGTGGGATTGACTGTTGGCAGATCCAATCGCAGTCGCTGGGCCGAAGTGATAGTGGATTTGGAGGGCGATAAGTATGAATACGATCCCCTGGGTACAGCAAGTACGCGAAACTCAATACATGAGCGTGTTTGTTAAATGAAGAGGCACCGAATTGACATACGACGAGTGGCTGCACGACATTCAGCGCGGGGTACTGGCCGTTCGAGTCCGTCTCATAGGCAATGAACAGGCCCAAAACCGCGGTGCTATAGAGCGCTCCGGTCTCCACTACGACGAAGAGGACGGGCCATAGACTGCGTGAGCCCTTGACAAAGATGCGCAATGCAATGGCCACTGCAGGACGATCCGATGGAGTTCATTGTCAGCGATACAGCCTCAAAACTCAAAAACCAAAACTAGCGTACGTGTGCACGAAACATTGATGCTCATGGTCAAGGAGAAGAATGCCGTGATCAAGCGTTCGGCGACGTGCATGCGGGTGAAAACTATGGGTCCGGTTTCCGAGAATGCATAGCACACGTAGTAGCCGGAACCTGGATCGTGGATTCAGCGGAGTAGGAATATGAATAACTTTCTTCGCTTACCACCATTGACGAGGAGAGCTGCTACTGGGAGGACAACGGCTTTCCAGCTCTTGTCAAATACTACATAGCATCGCCAGACCTACGGCATGCTTCGGGTCAATGGCTCTTCCTTGGGCTTCGCAGTGATAGAAAGGTACAGGACTCACGATAATGCAATCCCCGAGCAACATTTGTGTGACGTAGAGAGCGATCTTTGCGACGTATAGCGGATGCGGCATATTATAGTAGACCAAGGCGCCCTGCGGTGAAAAGACGAAAGCCCCCAAGATTCGTGCGACGTCAATACCCATGTGCTATGAGACAGGTTCATCAAAGTGTTTCAAACTGAGAACTGATACTTGACATACAGCTGTGGACAAGATGAGCAACACGCTTGCGATTGAGATCATGACGGCCCTTGTAGAAGGTCTCTTTTTCCACATGACGAGGAGCAAGCTGCAGTACAACGATAGAAGCAGCCCTAAAGATGAATATTATCAGCGACATACAAACGGAAGCGTAAGAGAGGTGCAGACGTACCATATAAGACTGCCTCTAGGAAAAGAGCCCAGATCTCAGCTTCAAGTCGAGAGATACCCATCTCATTCGTCTCGTGGGTGGGAGAACGATGTGGACATCCCTACCATGCCGGCTTGCGAGATTATGTATCTTTCGAGAGAAAGATCGCTGATGACTGCATAAGGGCTTTTCCCAAACGCGGAGTCCTGGAGTGCTGCGATTCCCTCTTCAGGTTGACGATGGTGCGTCTTGTGGGTTTGAAACAGTATCAAGAACTTCAAAATCAAAGCAAAATAGGACAGATGCGGGTGGTATCAGCACCTCCGTACCGAAGATAGGAATGATCGTGACATTCGTAGCTGTTGAGTGGCCGCAAAAATATAGCAAAGCCTTCCTTGCAATATCCATCAGGAAATCATTGAAAGGATCTTGATCGCGAATCGCGTCTATCTCGTATGCTCCTAGATGTCGTAAAGAAAGAACAGACTCGGTGAGCGACTTGAAAGCCAATGCGTATTAGTAGGTGACCAGTCCCAGTGACTGACAGGCGAGTCTTCTGATACAGCCATCACGTTCTGACAGTCACTTGTTAGTTCTTACATGTAGCATTGCTTACTCAGTCTTGCTAAGACCTCGCATGACCTCGGCCGAGGTGGTCGTCGCCCCCGACATGACCATCAATATTCGCCGTCAGATATAAGAACAGTGACAGTCACGGCGGTAGGCATCACGGGTACCCGGCCCGGAGCTAAGTTCGACTCGAGGTGCGTCTTCGCGAATTCCTGTCTCAATCCTCCTGACCCGTGGCCGCATCGAACTGCGATGGAGTATGTGATACACTAATAAGAATAAGGCATTGCAATTCCAGAACGAAGTACCGAGTACTAGCAAACAATGTACAGAGGACTACAGCGTACAATTATGAGAAGCGAGGCTTGTGCTATGATTATGCAACTCGACGGACGTAGAGAAATTTGAATACTAGTGAGGATCGGATTGTGACGACCCAATCCCGAAAGACGTGATTAGCATAGAGCAGGCGAGATGTGTGATTGAAGAGCGGCACATTGCGCAAACAGGCCACATGCGGACGATAGACAGCGGAGAACAACAGAAAAGCCCAGTAAAGAACGAAGGAGGTCCGAGGGATGGAGATTGACGTGGAGAGAACGAGGTTTCGCAGGGAGTGCAAGGCTGGCTGGCGATCAAGACACATAGGATGTAGCACGTTGCATGTAGCTGGTTCAAGAGGAGCAATGTCAGAGAAGGCAGCAGGGAATTGAAAGCATACTTACAACGATGCCGCCGAGTTTGTTCTGGAAGGCACGGTTGAAGCAGGCAACGATGTTTGGGCGAAGGCGCCTAGACCAAGGCGCTGTCCGGAAGCTGCGTTGTCAAAGAATAATGGAGTCTTCTCTTTTACACCACCGAAGTAATCTTTTCTTTCTTCAACAATCGAGCAAGTGGGAGGGGCAGAGAAGGAAAGAGGGGACGCGTTGCCATAGACAAACGGTGATGCGTGCGGGTTGAGACCTGACCCGCGAGAGTTGACAGACACACCAGAGAAGGAGGTGCGTTGACGCTGGTCCCAGGGCGCGAGCAATTTGGCCTGGACAGTGAAACCAGCATAGTTCTGACCATGCAGGACCTGTTTCGCCTCTAAAGCACTGGCGGCGGACATATAGCTGGCCACGACCGAGATGACGCCGCGACAAGAGTCCGAATTCTGGGCCGGCAGCAGCTCTAGGTTCTCCACTTTACCGAAGGGCAAGAACAGAGGTTCAACGTCGGAAGCATCAGCAAAAAGAAGCTTGGGTAGATTTGAGACCATGACACGGCATGGGCGGGACACAATGGCGTTGTTGAACCCATTCTGGTCGTTCGAGATATCTTGGAAGGGATAGGTGCGTGGATCCTGAAAGCTGGGCTCCGGCGTACTCCCAGCAGAGCTATTGGTACAAGGCGGACTGTCAAACCGGTTATCCATCGACATTGTGCGGTCGCCACCGTCGAGGAACCCTATAGATAGGTGTTTGTCAACGCCCTTATCGTTCAAGAAATCGATTACCTTGAGAGCGCTGCACTACTGCCCAGGAAACATCGACGATGGAGCCTCTGAAAACTCATGTCAGTAGACTGGTCGAATGTGAAAGGTACTAAAAGATCACTTGATCTCTGTGCGAGAGATGGCTTCCATGGCAGCTCTGGCCTCGCTGTTGCTCGACATGACGACGAAGCCCCGACGGCGAGACGCATTGTCAACAGTAGCCAGGATAACGCAGTGCGTCACGGTCCCGTATCGAGAGAATAGCCCGGTGAATTCCGCCCTGATATCTAATTAGCACATCAGTGGCCAAAACGACGGGAACTTAGTCTACTTCGACAGCTCGAAGGGCAGGCCCAAGACGTAGAGATTACGGCGGGTGTCTGAGGATCGCGGAAGATTACTGGATGAATTAATTTTTGCTTGAGTGACGGCAGTCACTGATCTATAGAGAGCAGCTGATCAGAGCACTGACGAGAGGCCCGCGATGTTACGAAAGGTCGCGAGGAGGAGATGCGGCAGATATAAGGCAAGAACATACAAAGGTACGCCAGCAACGGTATACCCGGACATGCAAAGCGATTTTCTTCACGGACATGCATCAGTAATCATTCACTGGCGACATCGGGACGCGTCACTCACGTAGCGGCATCCTCCGTGTAGAAGGTGAGCTGCATAGACGCGCCATTGTCGTTGGACTCGGCTGTTTTGATTTTTCCTGTGAAGCAGGTGTCAATGAGCACCACCGGTTTGGGCTGGTTGAAATACGGGAACATACCGACTAAGGTATTGAAGAGTTCAATGATCTCCCGCCCGTTCACTAGATAGACCATTAGTCATAGCAGAGGGGTAAATAATTCGAGGATACATACCAGTGCGAGGGATATTCTCAACTGTGACGGCGTACGTTTGACGACCAAACTTGAACACGGGATTGCCGACAGTCATGGTTGCAGAGGAGTCGACACTAAGCCAATGAGGTCTAGAGGTTGATTATAAAAGAAAAAAAGAAATAGAAGCGGTATTAGTTGTGGTGTTACGACAAGAAAGGAGAGGGAGGAGGGGGGGAGAGGGTAAGGGCGCGACGTCAGACTTTGGACCTCAAATACTGGCGGGAAAGCCGTTCCCACGGTCTTGACGCGCAGGGAGCCCGTGACACGTTCGAACTGGTCACGTTCTTGCCCTCGGCCAGCCAATGGCGTCCCACTCTCCTCGACTTCGCCGTTCTTCTCAGCAGCTTTGACGGCGCTCATGAATGTCGATCCACTGATATCTTCGCTCATGCACATGCATGAAGCTTTCAAGCTTCGAAGATCTGCATTTATACGGCTTGAAAGGACAGATCCTTAGAACATGGCGGGGAAACCTATATCATCCTTGCCGTTCACCCCATCCGTCGTCTCTGCCATCACTCAAGCAGGCTACAATACTGTCGGCGAACTCGCCGCTTCCAATGCCGAGACACTTGCAAGAGGTAGTCTTCCCCGATGCTCCCCGATTCTTCATATCTTACACGCCGACATAAGAAATCAGCACCTCCGTGTCTGAATCGCAATCCATTATTGACAAAGCTGTATCTTCATCAAGTACCACCGCCTTCTCTTTCGGCCAGACTGCCGCTGCGTATATATCCTCTGCGAAGACGTACTCGTCGTCATGTCAGCCTTTGGACGCCCTTTTGAACGGAGGTCTTCCCTGTGCACACGTCCTTGAACTCTCCGGCCCACCTGGAACGTGTAAGGAAAGACTGGCTTTGAGGTTGGCGTGCAATGCCGTGAATTCCAACGAAGGAGTTCTGTGGGTCGGTACGGTCAGCTCTGGACTCAACAAGCAGCGCCGCTAACGATATGCTGCAAAGAAATGCAGAATTTCGTGAGCCCCGCCGCACTAAAGCAAGGCATTGCTGGTGAGACAAACGAGAAGGCTCTGCGACCTTACTAGAGCACTGACATCGTGTTGTCAAGATATGTGTCCTTCCGTACCCAATGCCGTGGACCTTGTCCAGTACATGAGCATCCACTCTCTCCCGGAACTGCTCATATTCCTCAACAACCTGCTGTCGTCCGTCGAAAGCTACTCATCCGTACGAATTCCCTTGATGTTGTCCGGATGTCTTCAATCAATGACCCTGCGCAGGTGTCTGTTATCGTCTTCAACTCCATCTGGTTTCCCTTTCAGACAACAACGGACCTCACTGCAACGACCCGAAGATCCCTCCTTGACAGTGTCAAGCAAACCTTTACCCGATTGTGTGCCGCACACAACATGACGGTCCGTCGTTGCAGTTCTTCATGAGTTGCTGTTGCTCACGACACTGCTACAGATCGTGACCGCAACGCAGCTGTCCACCAAACTCTTAAATCGAGACGGGACAGCAGCAAATTTCGATACTGGTTCCAGAGCAGTCCTGGTTCCGCATCTCGGTATGTTCGACCACGGCCACAATGTGAGCACTATTCTCATCATGACCACAGGCGGCCTGTATCTCCCTTCCAGTCGAACCTACCGAATCATCATCGTCCCGGAAACAAGGACGACTGGGTAACGCTATTGATCTGGCTCCCCGTGCTCGTAGGCTAACATGCGTTTAGTGTTCTGCGCCTGATGCTCTCCCCTGGCGGCGCCTCAGACGATCAGCGTGCGCTAGAACAACGATATGAATTGGTAGATATAATATATCCTCCTCATCTGCTTTTTGTGACTGAGGGTTCGTTTTCTTTAGGTCAGCGGAGAAATGCAGGGAGTCGTGGGTTGATTGATTGTGTATGGGTAGTATTCTGTACCCTGCTGAAGTACATAGAAACAATTGTGAAGTCCACCTCGAATTCACCGTAATAAAAAGGGTGGTGTGTGCGCCGGGCGCGTCGGCGATAGACGCCCAGACGCGCGTAGCACAAGCGCCGGTCATATTTGACGCAGGTCTCACCTTGCCCATACGAACCACTACAATGAGTCGATGACAGTATACGGTCTTGGGAGACTACCCATATCCGAGTGAGCCTCAACTAGGGACGCTGATCGGCTAGAGTAATCAACAACCAATATCACAACATGCCCGATGCCAACGAGCCCGAACCCCCAACTTCACCCACATCGCCCCTCGCTCCATATCCTCCTCTCCCTCCAGTCGAATACCGCAGCCGCGCGCCCGAGTACTACGGCTTCGCCGTATGGTCCATCACTTACATCCTCTTCTTCGTGTACCTCCTGTGGGCGCTTCTACCAGATGAATACATCATATGGCTCGGGATCACTTGGTATCCCAGAAGGTGCGCATTTCTCTCCGGGCTCAGAGAACCCAAGTTCATTGACACGTCTATGAAGAGAGTGGGCGCTGTTGATACCCTCATGGACGGTTGTGCTCGTCCTTTACACCTACTTCATGCACTTCGCTATAGCTTTGTACAACACCCCACGTTTCTCGGACATGAGCACGATCACAGGCACGTCCCCCCGCACCGACCTATCGATAACGCGCCATGGCGCCATCTCATCCCGTTACCCACACCCCACAGACTCCAAAGCGCTCATCCTTGACCCAGACTCGCCAAACCCATACTTCGAATACGCGCAGCCAGACGCCATCCCCGAGGTATACGACATCCCCATCACGCTTGTGAACCGCGTCCTGTACCAGAAGCCGTCCGCCCGCGAAGCAGCAGAGCACGATAGCAGCCACGACTAGCTAACCCAGGTGTGCGCATGCTCAAAGCCGACACCGCGCTCCCCGACCCCACTTTACTCACGTCTTGTCTGTCTCACAGGGCGGATGGCTGTCGCGGGGCTTTCCGTGGCCGTTACGGGAGGGCCGCTACGCCTTAGGGCTGCGTCTTCATACGTATACGCCGTGCGCGGGCATGGAACAACACGCGGCTTGATGTACGCTTTTCCGCCGCAGCCTTGCCATGACGGGAACCTGTCAGCGCCGCGCTCTGGTTCTCGGCCGTCAGTGCTGCTACTTCGTACACGGACTCGGTGCTATAGCGATTCTGTAACAACACGATAGTGTCTACAATCCGCGCAATAGATAAATAAAACCAACCAAAAGCTATGCAAGGATACAACAAGAAGCGGTAGTTCACGGGGTAAGTATACAACCAGCGCCCGGCGCTATACCTCAAAACCCAATAGTACACAAATGACAGACGGCCAACCAAAAGCGAATAACAATATGCCCAAAAACCAAAAGAAGCACAAACAAGATGTCAGCAAGTGTGGGGAAAAGGACGCCATCTCAGAGAAAGAACGTCGATCCTGCTTCGAGCGCGGCGGGAGCATGCATCTTCGGCTGCGTCGGGAACGGGCCTGGTAGGGCCTGCCACTATTCCGTACGCGTCTCCGTCAGCACGGTGCCCTGCCCGCATGTGTGGTCTGACGCACCTGATCGGGGTGATATGGGCAGCACGCAGCCTCCGCGAACGAGTTCCTCTCCTCGATCCGCCCGGTGGCGTCATAGCCCTCCCTAAGCACAGACGGAACGACGGGTGGCAAAAGCACGAGTTCCCTTGCCGGGAGCAGGCCCTCGCCGTCCACGGACCTCGAGCCGTCGCCATTTCGTCGTAGCCAGTCGCAATTTGTTTTCACGAGAAGGCTCTGCGGGACCCAGCGTTGACGCGTGGCAGACACGTCGCGAGACGTATTCAGCATTGGCACGACTGCAGACATGGCGACATCGCTGCCGGAGAGGGCCGAGAGATACCCAAAAGCGACGTCTGGGGCAGCGCGAATGCCATGCGTGCGGAGGTGGCGCTTCGCGTTTGACCGGACGGCAAAGCTCTTAGCGCAATCGCTCACGGGGCACTTGAACGCTGCGAATAAAGAAAGAAAAAGGTTAGGCTCACCCCGAGGACAGCAGGACTACAGGCTTTTCACTCATGTCAGTAAGACAGTTCAATTCTTCAAGTTCGAGGACGATACAAGTGCCTCGACAGCGAACTGGAAGAATTGTGCAGTCTTACTACCAGAAGTAGCCGTACTTACGCTTCGCCCCCGAGTGGGTGTTCATGTGCGTCGCGAGCCCGCTGGGTCGCGGAAAGCGTTTGTGGCAAATACTGCACTCGTGCATCTTCTGAGAGCGCCTGGAGTCGCCTCTGGCGCGGTCCTGCTGGGTATCTGTATCCGAATCCGAGTCTTTGCGTTCTGGTTCGTCCTGGGAATTGAAAGATCCGTTGAGTAGGTCTGCAGTGCGACGAGGGCTTGTAGGTCTCCGACTTCCGACAGGATCGCGGTTGATAGAACCGCACAAGGCGTCGCTACGCCTAGGCCTCAAGTGCCAGGGAGAGGCATGATGATGGGGTGGTCGAATCGGGGAGGAAACTGGGTCATTGAGCGCCGCTAGCGAACCTTCGACAAAGCCCTCCCAATCCGATCCGCTAGAGTCTGAATCCGCGCATGGTTCGTGTGAGGAAGAATATGGCGGCACAAGCGCGACAGAATCTGTCGAATATTCGGGCTGCACCGGACCAAGAAATAGAGATAGCTGCTGTTGTTGGGGCGCGGTGTAAGAAAGGGATGCTGTTTGGATATAGCTGAAATTGGGTATTCGGGGAGCCGCTAGTTTTGCGTCCACACTCGGGGGCAGCTCGGCGGGGTATAGAGGGGTCGGCTGAAACAGACGAGAGGCAGACTCTGGAAAATGGCATGCAGCGCGCTCGTCTAGAGGCGGAGAGGTGTTGAAGACCGGGCCCACGCGACTAATTGGCTCCATAGCGGTATCTGCATGCCATGCCCCATCGGCAAGGCCAGGGGTGCGGATCTTGGGCGCGGTCAAGCTGTACGACAAAGAAGGGATGGCTATCCCGGAGCCTAAAGCTAGAGACTGAGAGTAAGGGGTATTGTGGGCGTCATTAGGCGGAAATTTGAAGTTCTGTTCCTGCGCAGGTAGATGCAAGGGAAAGGCGGGAGGTACGACACCCAGGTCGCGCGTGCCATCATCTGACCACATTCTGCTAGCAGGTCGGTATTAGCGTCAGTACGGGACAGAAAGCAAGGGGAGGGGCGTACTGAGAGTCGGTGGGTTCGAAAGGAGTAGCATGGCTCGGTTAGGAGGAGAGGCCTTATATCGCGGCGGAGAGAGCTGAGGTGAAGATGACAAGGTTTGGGTTGCATGAAAGGGCCCGACATGCGGCAGCCCTGGCGACGGATATGGAACCCAACCTACCATTCTCGTGCGTCTTTGTCCACTGGGCCAAGCGGACGGGACAATGCCAGAATCGGACCACCGTGCGGCATGGCGAATCTGGTCCAGAACTGGCGAGCCAAGATTTGCGCCCCCATGCGCCTAATCGGGGGCACAGACCTCCATCTTCAAGCAACCTATCATGGTGGCGTGCGTCTGCCGGCAGCATCCTAGCTTCGTACCAACTTCACTTTTGACGAACGGTATGTCAGTTTTGCGTTATTCCATGCTCTTCGACACCACACACCGCGAAATCGGGCTGCTATGTTGGCTTGAGCAGCCACAGACAAGTGGCCAGCAAGGCAATGGCTAGACAATCGAGAGCTGTCAGTCCAAGAATACCACCTACACCTTCTGGCGCTCTGCCAGACGTGTGAGGTGCTGAACCCCGCACGTCCTACCGGCTATCGAGCGCAAACTCCGGAGGCACCATGTCATCCCGACACCTAGCTGCTTCTTTCCCCAGATGCCGTCGCTGAACCTAAGATCTTGCTCCTTCCGAGAACCGAAATGCACCAATCCTGAGGATCTGAATAAACCTCTTTCAGGAAACAACCCGTGGTTCCTTGCCCGTCCACGCAGGTGGCAATGTCCTTTTCTGATGGACCGTGCCCCTACCGTATGCTGCCCCGTCCCACATTACGAGACACGACGTCCGGGCATGTTCTCCAGCCGTAGGATTTCCAGAACTTGCAAATACTCCATGCAAACAGACCTGCACCATCGCCAAGGTCGAAGTGTCAGTGGAGGATTTCGCGTCAGAAGAATTTCGAGCAAAACCTTACCAATAAACTCGGGTTTGGTAACATTCACTCGCGGAGCTAGATCGCAGCGTGCGTCGAGTCCACGCATGAATCACTAGCGATCAAACGATGCACGCGCTTGAAAAGAGGTGTCCTGCGTAGTAAGCGTGAAGGGAATATATATTATACAACCAATTATCCATAATAATATGCTACAGCAGCGTGCACGCAACGATGCACAAGGCAAATCAGTGCCAATCCGAGTCAAGAAGTGGCACATCTAAAAGGTGGCAAAAAAAATCCAGTGTCAGCTCATATTATTGAGTGCCCTCGCCATCTGTCAGCGCCCTGGTTGCCGCTCACCTAAACTGAGCAAGATTTTCGCTCACCGACACCGCGTCGACATCAATGACCTCTTTCGCGCGCCCACCAGCCGGCCCTGACCAGGGTCGCCTGCCCGCCCTTGAGTTTCCTCGTGGTCGAGGTTTTGGGGTGGTCCGTAGCGCCTCTGAGAAAATCAGGCTCTTTCGCTTGGACGTCGAGCTGGTCAATTTGCCCTTTCCCTTCGCAATCTTACTCCCAGCGGGTGCGGACTGGGGCCGGAATCTGAAAGCCTTGTTCCTCGCATCAGGAGTAGCGGTAGCATCGCTGGGTGTCTTCGACACCTGAAAACGAGACCGTCAGCGATGAGTGCAGACTGAATGTCAGACGAAACACCCACCTTTGAGCTCCCACTCGCCCACTTCGACCACCAACCCTGAGCAACAACCTCCTGCCTAGCCCGACTCGCCTCCGAATTCTCAAACTCCAAATCCAGCTCCTCGTCTATAAAGTCCGTGTCCAAGTCCAGCACGTCGGCGCCGCCCGCAGGAGTCTCAGGCCCCGATTTCGACGCTGCTGAGCTCCCGAACGAGCACCCCGGCGTGTCCTCAAAGTCTTCTTCGATGTCGCTGCTTGCATCATTTGCAAACAACGTTCGAAGATCAGGTCCCGCGAGCTCGCTGGATCGATCGCCAACGTGGTCGTGTCTCGCAGCTTTCGGGGGCGTGTTTCGAGCCAATATCGTGACTTTGAGAGGCGGAGGGTCCCCGAAACTCAGAGGAATAGGCGAGATGCTCCTCCCTCTTCGCCGTTCTGCACCAGGACTGGAAAGCACTTCGGCACCAAAGTCGTCAGAGCCCTCGTGATCTTTACCCCGCGCGGGCGAGGATAGGTCAGGCGTATCCAGTCGCGTCATCGATGCTGCAGGCGAAATATATCCATCCTCCTGCGAGACTGGGCTTGGATCCTCCGGAACATCGTCATCGTCATCTTCTATGACTATGATGTCCTTCACTCCAACGCTCGTGGTGCTGATGGTGGCACGTCGATGACGCGAGGGACCAGCAACAGCATTGCCTCCGAAAAAGCGACTTTGCGCCAAGGCAGGAGGGACGTTCTCGCTCTCGTGTTGTCTAGCCCGCTTTGAAGAGACGTCCTGGTCCATGACTTCTGCTAGAGTACGTTTCCCACTGGCGCGACCAGCGACGATCCTGCGGGATTCGGGTTGTGAAACCGTCCTGTTTGCGGAGACAGGCTTCGCCTTCGGAGCTGAGGAAGTCGTCAATCGATACTCAGCGATCAAGAGCACTAGCAAAACTCACCAAGAAACTGTAGAATTGTAGCTTCGCTCTTAGACTTGGCAGGCATTCTCTCTTTTCCTTTCGCAGACCGATTGATATCATTAGACGCGAGTGGCAAGGGTTTGACCGTCCGTGGTGTATATGATGGGTTGATATCTTCCATGGGGAGACGAGACACGGGGTCTGCCTCACCCAGGGCCACCTTCTTCGCCAAAGTTGGCTCCATATGTCTGCAAACAGACGATATCAACAGGTGCGTGTAGCAGAGTATAGCGCAGGGACACGTACTCCCCAATATACGCTTCATGCTCTGGATTCCAAGTTTCACCCGTAGGGATGGCCGTCAAATGGACAAGTTTCTCCTTGAACGGGCAGTAGACCCTTTGGTGGAGAAATACCTTCTCCGCAAGCTTGAATGCCTCCAGGTATCCCTTCGGCACGTTCTTCTTGCCCTCCAGTCTCAACGCGCGTATAGCATTCTCGGCGGTGCGGTGCTTCTTCAACAGCTGCCACGCGGTCTTCAGTCCGACGCCTTGTATGCTAGGCAGGTAGTCGCATCCACTCAGGATAGCCATGGCGCGAAACTCCACATCAGACCAGCCGCGGAGGGAGAGGCCACCCGAGTGACCGTCGACGGAAGCAAAGTCGTCGCGCGAGATTGCTACGAGCGTGGCTGCCACAGGGTCCAGCTTCGTCAGAACATGCTTGCAGCCAAAAACGAGCAGATCCGAGTCTTCGGTGATGATGCCGTCGACCACGCCGATGCGCTCCAAGTACGCGAGCTGGGCATCCGCCTCGTACGGTGCGACTATGTAAGGGACGTCGGCCGCACGCAAGGCCTGCAACAGCCTTCAATATCTTCCCCGAAGGATAGAAGATGTAAGACGCACCTTGATGAGTTGAAATGCCATCTGCGGCGTCACGTCCACGCATTTACAGTAGTACTCCCGCGCCTCCTTCTGCTTTCCCTGCGCCGCAAGCGCATTCCCCTTCGCCAAGTTCTCCTGACGCCTCTGCCGCCGTTCCTTCTCCGTCCCGCGCTTGGCGGGCAAAGGACCACCATCGAAGACCAGGTATGGGTGTATGCCATGATGCCGAAGCAGCCGCACCTTCCCCATTGCGTACTCGACATACCTACGGCACCGTCAGCACCCGCCAGAGGTGACAGAATATAAGAAATACGCGCTTGGTCGTGGCCTTGCCCGTCGCGAGCTCCGTGGCACATGCATACGTCCCGCGATGCAACCACACGTAACCGTCCACCGCCAGCGTCTGTCCCGAAAACTCAGACAGATGTTTTTGGACTTGGATGGATTTCAGGAGCGGCAAAAGTCCAGAGATACCCATGTCGAGGTAAGAGCAGAGTGCAGAGATCCCAGTGGCAGCATGTAGAGCGCCCTTTGGCGAGGCGAGCGGTAAGCGGTGGAGGTGACTGTCCGCTCCCAACAAACAGCCATTTCGCGTCCGTCGCGTCAAAACGCGTCACGTGTTCGTGTCTTATTATCCGGCAGCATTTTGTGGTTTCACTTGTTTTCATTGTCCAAGTTCTGATCAACAGGCATGACAATAGAAGATGATCCATATCCACTCCTGATTATTCGTTGTCTCTAAAAGCACATTCTCATACATATACCCTCCTTCCCTTACATCGATCTTGCAGATGGCTATGGCTTCGCAGCGATCCATGCATCGTGCATCTTCACCAGCTGCGCTATGATATCCTCCTCGATCTCCTTAGGATGGCCGCGAGAGTCTGTTGTGTGTGGGTCGATGCGCAACCACGTCTCGGAGATGGGATCCTCGTGCTTGGTTCGCGATACGAATACCACCTCGAACTTCCGGCGATGGAGGTCATTACCGATCACTATCTGGTGACCGTACCGCTCCAGAGCTGCGCGGGCCTTGGGTATCAGAAGTTCCGGGTCGGTTTCAAGCTGGAGAGGAGTGAGGGACGGATCTCGACTGCTGGACAGTGAACGATACCTTGAATGAGACGATGAATCCATCAGGGCTCCACTCGTCAACCATGGGCTTCAAGATCTTCGGCACTTGGTCCATTTCAATAAGGAGACTGCCCTTGCCAGATTGAATTTTGTGCTCGGACTGCATGAGGTGGTAGATGAGTCTGTTGAAGGATGCTCAGGACAGCGCAAACTCACCATCCTCTGTCGAGGAAGGAAGAAATCGCTGACTGCTGCAGCCAGGTAGTACAGCGCCTTGCAACCAAGAGCTGAAAGCTCCTGACTCAGGGCACGTAACAGCCATAGATAATCGTTCACGGTGACGAAAGTCAATGTGTGAAGCAAGTCCAAGGTATGCGCAGACTTGTACGCCTTGAGTACTTCAAAAAGATCAGGGCGCTTGGACGGTGTGACGCTAATATCAGCATGAGACAGGTCTGAGTCCCCAGATGAATTGGTCTTCTCGATCTCCAGGAAATCTAGGAATGGATTCGTCGAGTGGGAGTAATGCCGGCTAAAGGGTTGCAGACTGAACTGGCGGTGCATGAACACAACCGCATAGCCTGCTTGGAGGAAGTACTCCGCCGAGGTTGCGCCGCGAGTTCCTAATCGAGGTACGGTAAGTCACGAACGCATGTATAGAACACGTCGAGAAGCGGTACGCAAAACGTACCGGCACTAAAGTTGTCTAAGAAACGCACGCTACAAATGGCGCGCAATGAGCTCACACGACGGGCTGCGCGACCACGCGGAGCAAGCTCACACATTGAGCTCCAATGGAACTGTGGTTCCTCCACTCTGACGTTGCAGGGAATTAGGTCGCAGCATGTCTCTACATCAGATGTACATACCGTCACTAGTACGACCTTCCTTCCTCGCTCTTTCTGGCGGCCAATGAAGTCCCGAACTGCAGCAACATCATGCTCTAGTGATGGAGGAGGTGGCTGCGTCGCAAAGTATGATTCCGCAGAAAACTGTGTCGAAGCAGCCATAGCAAATGATTTCGAGGATGGACCGACTGGTATTGGCCGACGCAAGCTGAGATGATTGGTCGAAATGTTTACGTAACGAACCGGTCTGAGCCAAAATCACTGCGGCGTGATCCGATTGGCCAACGATCTTGCTCATGACAAAGTAAGTACCGTGAGTGAATGTTGCGCACTAGGGTCTGTCCATCTTCTGTGTAAGGCTAACAACGGATCTCCTCGCACGTAGCCCGTATCTGGCGTATGCACAGGTTGACATGATCCATATCATCACACCACATGCGTGGTCTAGGGTCGATGGTCTTTCAACTCCTTTCAGATGAACGGTACAGAAAGCCAGACTCCACGGATCACCCTAGGCTGCTTTTAGCAGCTGCCGACCCAGCAACCCTGGTGCCCCAGGGTGCGCCGAAGCAAAGAAACCCCCATCCCATGGGACCGTAAGTCCTACGACAATACACAGGCCAGTCACAATCAGCCAACAGATCATGGCGGTTACTGGTAGCCGCATCAAATGAGGCCGCTACACCGCTGAGCGCTGAGCGCTGAGCCTTCAGATCGGTGTCAGTCTTGGGGGAATTCCATTGCCATGGAATTGGAAAGATGCCATTTACAGTCGTCAGATGACAGATACCGCCTGCAGGGACGATTTTGATTGGATAGAGGCAACGTTTGAGCCTCGACAAGGCAACCAACCATTGGTTACCACACGGGAGGAGTTCACCATCGATTCGTCCGGATCATTCAGGCACGAGGCATTGGCCATGCAGTATAAAGGTCGTCCTCCCGCCTCCTCTTTTCCCCAGCTACGCTCACTTGACTGCATTCCTTGCCTCTGGGACTGGTTCCTTTCTAGCCTTTACATATCCCAAGTCCCCATTTTTCTACACAACCCTAGCTGGTCTGTAACCCCCGTTCTTTATCTTTTCAACACAAATCCTCCCAATCAAGATGTTCAGCAAATCGTTCTTCGCGTCACTCTTTGTCGTCGCCCTGTCCACCCAGGCGTACGCCCACGCCGTAATCTCTCCCGCTCTCGGCGTCAAAGGTGCCCCTGTCCGCAATGATGCCAAGAAGCCGAATGCAAACGATGAGTGTGGTGGTGTCAACATCGCCCAGACTCTCGCCACTACCACGCCCATTGTTGCGAACGGCAACTCCTTCACGGCCACCATCACTAACTTTAACGGGTAAGTTTCTTTGGTATGGGTATAGGTGTTTATCTCAAGTCATGTTCAGTGGCAAGGATGGTTCCCGCGAGATCAAGAGCTTGCAGGTTGATGCCTCCGGTACCGGCAAGAGCTTTGTGAAGGGCACGGTCACCACGAACGGTGATGCTGTACGTAGCATTCACTGTTCCGCAGTTGGTGTATGTCTCACCCCCATTCTAGGCCCCTGCTGCCACCGGTACCCAGAATATCGTCGGTAGCTTGCCCGCGGGCACTCAATGCACTGGTGGCCCGAATCACAACCTGTGCTTGGTGTCCATGACCACGGGCGGGGGTTTCGGTAACTGCGTCGCCGTCCAACAGGGCGCTGCCGGTGCCGCCGGCGCTGCTGCCGCTGCGCCTGCTGCCGCTGCCGCTGCTTCTGCACCCGCTGCTTCTGCTTCCGCCGCCGCTAAGCCCGCTACCAACAAGGCTGCTGCGAAGGGTGCGAAGAAGGGTGGCAAGAAGGCCGGAAAGAAGGCCGCGAAGAACGCTAACAAGCAGAGTGCAGCACGTTCCTGTAAGTTTTTGTATGATTTCTCTTAGCGAGGGCCATAGTAATTAATCATCTCTGTCTTTACAGGGGCTTCTCGCCGCAACGTCCGCCTTGCTTGAACTTGAAGATTGATTTGTGTATTTTGGGGCGCTGGTTGCGCAAATGGATGTCCTTACGATAGGCAGAACACGGATATCCAAGGAATGCTTCCCGTATCAAACTTCAGCGTCCGATTTGAACGGCACAGCCTCATTAGTTAGTAAACGGCGGCCGTGAGTACGACGAAGGCAAGGTGCCTTCATCAGCCTTGCACAGGTCCTCCGTGATTGTTTCACAGACTCGTGTTTCATCAGACGCCAACTTGAATAGACAACGTGGTACACAATCGATTGTTTACAATTATTACAGCCAATCATAGTAATACACGGACAAATCAAGTCAAGGTGAGGGGCAAGAGGTGAATATTGGAGTACTGTTCACCAAAATGTCACTAGGACGTGGTGACTGCATCAGAACGTGGTGTTGTGGTTCGGTCCACCAAGATGCCTATTGTCCGGGTGCGCTCCTGGGTTGAGAGATGAAGGTCAGTAAGTCATGTACGCAGACGACAAGCAGCTTGCACACCATGACCGACGGCACGCTCACGTCTCATCATCGCCTCGCGTTCCAGCCGCTCTGCCTCTGCAAGCTCCTGGCCTTGCATTCTGAAGGCCTTGGCTTCTCTGGTGTACATAGTGAGTCTTGTGCGAGGTGTATGGCGGGTTGTTCTACTTACTCATCCTTTTCAGCACCACGAGCCTGAAGGGCTTTGCTGCCGACAAGAGTGCCTACGGCATGCTCGACCTTGCCTTCCATGCGTTTGCCAGGATTGGGACGTTGTCCTGCGCCCTGATTGAGGTGTCCAGCAGGAGGTAAGCTCTGCGTGTTTCCGCCGTACTGAGGATTATCGTAGTCGGCACGTTGCTGGCGGCCCTGGCCGGCGATGGTCGGCTGCGCAGAACTACCACCGCCATAACTTGGGTCGACAGTACCAGGGGCATGATTCATAGGTGCACCAGAGACGTTGCCACCGGTACCGTAGCCGTTGTTATCGACGTTCTGACCTTGCCTAAAATTCTGAGCCTGAGGCACAGCGGCGTCTTCACGTCTGGCAGTCGAGCCGGTGCCAGTGTGCTTCGTGGAGGTATTATCCTGTCGCAAAAGAGTTAGCATATGTTGTGTGGAGCCAGTCAGACACGACGACGTACGTCGTGCTTCTTGAAGAACGGCATTGTGTGAAGATATGTAAATGTTCGAATGCGGTGCGAGTGGGTGTTGGGATAGAAGGAACTGGTGATTTGTATGTTTCGTCTGAGGGAAAGAGGGTTTATATACTGGCCGAAGTATATTGGAGTCTACATACCTAGCTCAGGCTAGCTCCACCAGGATGACGCACCATAACTCTAAAGGCGAGGAAGGGACGGGTAAGATGAGATCACTGTCTGGTAAGTTGTGAGGGGCAGGCCCCAATATTGCTCCTCCGTATGACAGCCAAACATGAGGACAGCACCATGGAGTAAGGACAAGTGATATTTGGGGCTCACGACGGCGCCTGTGTCGCTATTGACAGCAGTAGCTTACACTCCCTTTGGTCAATCATACTCAACCTTTGGTATGGGGCCCGCGAAACAATATGTACTCTGTCACGCAACACATGGGAAGCATGCCTTTCAACTTCGTCGAAGATGAGAGATCTAGGTTTGCCGGTGGTCAGTGCGTCAATGAGGACTCACATGCGTAATCAAAGCGGTGATGCGTGCACTGAACATCTATGGCCTCACGACTGAGGTGCGGCCGAAATCGTGTGCGAGAGCAGTGAAAGATACATCTGTTGAAACATAGATGGCCATTAAGTGCAGAGCAACGACAGCGACAACGAAGACTCCTGAACGAGGGAGACGATGAATTCCGACGAAAGGGTAAAACACATATTTGGTTCAATTTGCTGCGCACAAGCGCACGCAGATAATGCCGAAAATATCCTACGCCGAACCCTTACCGACCTCGCTCGTCCGTCATTGTATATCCCACTCTCCCTTTCCGATACCGACTCTGGTTACATGTCTCAGGAAGACCATGAACAGGGGGTCGTCGGGGAGCAAGAACATTCGCCTCCGCCGGACCCCACAGCGGAACCAGAGCACCCAAAGGACATAGGCAAGACGCCGAATCCAGGTCAGCCAACCTTTCACGACGCTGCATATACGAAACTGATGCTATGTTCATAGACTCGGAGAACAAGAGCCAGGAGGAAGGGAAGGAAGCATCTGGGCAGGCCACGAACTCTCATGAAACCAAACCCCCGCAGCCAAATGGCGTCAGCCACGAATTGACAAACGGTGACGGTACGCATCCCTTCTTCCTTCCTTTCATGCTTACCAATGGCATTATTTATCAGAGCATGATCCAGAAGACACTGTACGGAAAGCCGTTCCCAATAGCGCACAACGTGAATCTGGGTCGACACGTCGACGACCAAGCAACGACCATGATGCGCAGGCAATGGTTATTGATTCATTACGCCAACAGGTCCAGGATTTAGTCTCCCAGGTTACTGCGCTGAATGGCAAGCTTGTCAAGTCGTATGACCGGTTCTCTGACCTGGAGGATGCTCTACATGTTTCGGACTCGAATCTTCGGAGTTCAACTCTGAAGATCTCTCAGCTGGAGCTCGAGCGTACCCAGCACCTGTCGGCCCTGAACACGGGTCTTCTCGTAGAGAAGGCGCAGGTTACCGCGGAGCTTACTCGGCTTATGGAGAAAGCCACAGACGAGGCCGCACGACGCGGGCAAGCCGAGAGTGCACGGGCCGAGATTGAGCAGGAGCTGGATGACCTGAGTGCAGGCTTATTTGACCAGGCTAACACAATGGTTGCCGAGGCGCGGCTGGCGCGAGCGATGAGTGAGCGCAAGGCAGAAGATACGGAGCGCGCATTGAAGGAGACCGAGGAGGTTGTCGGGCTCATGCAGAAACAGATGCAGGCATTGCAGGAAGACAAGGAGGAGTCAGAACGACGAATGGAGGAAATGAAGGCGCGAATGGGCAAGGGCAAATGGGTTGACCGTACACCCTCTCCTGCACCTGCATATTCCCTCTCACTCCTCAGCTCGCACCAACCCTACCAAGAATTCCTTCTGTTCGTGGCTCACCTGCGGTCGATACGTCCGACTTCGCCGCAGATGCCTGCCATGACGACCCTACTTCCACTCCCATTCCTGTCCAGGCTGCTTTCGGAGGACACGTACGTCTATCACATACTGACATATGTCTGAATTTTCATCGTGTATATGCAGGGATCCCACCGTTCGTCTGGATTTGGCGCCATCTCTCAATTGGTTGACTCGTCGCTCTGTGATGTCTGCCATTCATAACGGGCAATTATCCATCGAGCCCATACCGGCAGCCGCTCTCCTCGACCCGTCTCACCCGTCGCTGCCAGCACCCATTCTCCCGGTAGGATCCAACAACCATCAGAATGGGGTATCATGCGCACTGTGCGGTACCTCCATTTTTTCGTGTGGGTCAGAAGTCCCTCTTACACCAACACGACCGGGTCAAGCACTTTCCCGTACCGTCAGCGGTGCCTGGTCGGCCTCATTATTCAAGAACTCACTCACAAATTCTCAAGGCTCTGCACCACCTTCTCCGCCACCTTATCAGAGCGCGCAGTCCCTTCCCTCCCACATATTTATCTTCCGTCTGTCTGCGTCATCGACAAGCGGCCTACCAGTCTTGCCGCAAAGCCCGCAAGGTCGCACACAGACCACGATCTACCCTCTCTGCACGTCTGGCTGGTGCTTGTCCCGTCTTCGCTCTACCTGCTCTCTCTGGGCGTTTGTTCGGGCTGGGATCATTGAGAAAGTATGGGAAGAGGAAGTTCCATCCTTTGCGCCTCCCCCACCGAGGAAGGAGGTCCCCGATACACCCAAGCCCCCAGTTCCACCTCGGCGAAAATCCAAGATTAGTGGGCTTTGGGGGATGGCATCCGCACTTGGGGGCTGGAGCGATAGCGAGAAGGAGAAAGAGAAGGAAAAAATGACCATCAAGGAGGAGAATGTATCGAAGGGCATTGTCCATGACATCAAGGCGCCGCCCCCGCCCCGTGCAAAGAAACCGTTCCTTCCACCTCCTACTCATCCTGCTTCTGGGGTCTCAGAAAAGCCATCAGCTTTGCCTCCTCCCCTTCCCAAACGCAGTATGTCTCGCCAAATGCCCAAGCCCAAGGAAAACGAGGCAACCGACCAAGAGCAGGCAGACGTCACGAAGGACGCCCTTCAGTCGAAGCTCGATGATGTCAACGACAAGCTCGAGCACGTTGCTGGAACGGAGACCAGTTCTGTTTCATCAGCAACACCTGCTGAAGAGATAGATGAGCCATCTCGAGACGCGTTCCTCACACCCACCGAACAGCCCTCTTCTCCTGTGCTCGTGCCCCAGCGTTCGGCATCCCCCTCTACCATCCCTCTCCCAGAGTCTGCTCCTGCAACGCCACTTGGCGCTGAGTTTTTGAAAGAGAGCGAGGAGTCGGCTCCCACCGTCGAAGCTGAGTTTGCTGTCCTCGAGACTTCACAGCCAGAGCAAGTAGCAGCCGAAGAGCGGGCAGAGTCTTCGGAGATCACCTCCGAGACCACGACTGAAGCCCCTGCTGTATCAAACCAGGTCGAGGCAGTGCTCAGCGACAAAGACGTCCCGTCGAGAACGTCTTCACCCGCGCCACCACTCCCGCGTCGTGCGCCAGGCCGTAACAGGCCAGTTCCCCCACCACCTCCACCGCGTGCACGTGGTCACGGAGCCACCCAGGTGACAGCTGCCCCGAGTGACGTTGCCGCTCCTGCGGACGCTCCCGCCCCTGCTGAAGCCCCCACGCTCGTGGAACCCACTCCTGCCTCTGCCGACGAGAAGTCTGGAGACGACGACGCACCATCAGCCGAGCCTACTCCTGACGTGAAAGATACATCTGAAGTCTCAGATGAGCCAGCTTCAATCGAATCAGATGCCTCCAAACCGGCTTCCGAGGACGCAGAATCGACACCGCTTACAAACGGGACCAGTGATTCCGTCGAGAAGGCTGAGAATGACTCGTCAGAAAGCCAGTCGTCCAAAGAGACTGAAGAAGTCAAGATTGGCGATGCACCCGTCAAGGCCGTTGTTCCCCCTGCCCTTCCTCCTCGCCGGTCTGTTGAGAAGACAACATCTACGAGATCGTCCCTTGAATCCAAGAAACAGTTGAATGGGGATGGTACGATCTCGGAGGTCTCCAACATAGGACCCGACGGAGAGATCTATGTCGGCGATGCTACGTGGGAGGAGCGTGCTTGGAAGGAACTTGCGCGCCTTCGGGAGGAGATGTTCTGGGCGCGCGTCGGAGGGGTCCGGTAAATATTCGCGGAGAGGAAGGACGGATGGAATTATCTATCAATATCTGGCAAGCCACTAGTCCTGCAGAAGGTTGGCCGATCGTCATTTTTTATTTGATTTCTTCGCATGTTTGGACGTTGACGTTAGACGTCTTGTTTCATTTCACGAGTATAACGACCTGCATAATGTTACTCATAGTCGCACCAGGCGCCGACGGGTGGTTGTTGTCCCATGGCAATGACTGCAACGAAGTGCTTCCGACTGAACGATTACAATAATTGGATATCCAGGCCACCCGTGGGCCGTATCATACATACAGTTACTATACATCTCACGACGGCCCCGAATGTTGAACGTATGCGTATGGTTGTGTCCACTCAATTCCACGTCGACGTCTTAAACAGCTCCATTTGCGTGCTCCTTCGCGCGCTGTGCCAGAGCGGCTTGGGACTCTTCATTGGTGACTAGGATGATGTCGAAGGTGAGCAGCTTGAACTTGGAACCCGTGGGGAAGCCGCGCTTGCGGGCTTCCGCCTCGTCGTCCACTTGGTTGTATGTCTGCAAAACCTTGTCAGCGATCACACAGTAAACAATCGAGGGATGCACATACCACGACCAGCGACTTCTTCACGCCGAAGACTGCGTCGCTACTCAAGTAGTCGTCGCCTTCCGGATACAACGCCGTTATCAGCTTCTTGTAGCCTGGCGCTTCAACCATAAGATGCAGGTGGTTCGGACGCATATTATGCCGCCCCAAAGCGAGAAGCAAATCTCCAACGGGTCCCTTCAAAATCAAGATCAGCCATGGCTAGGTGCCATATGTCGAATACGATAACTCACATCACCAGGGATGGGGTATGCAACGGGGACAACAGCACGATAGCCATATTCGCCTTTGGCATTTGATCGCAAACGTCCACGACAATCAGGCTTGTCGCGTTGGGAGTATTGCGTGTCATAAAAGCCTACCATCAGGAAAGCATCTTGAGTGATGAAAATGCATCACACAAGGTAGGAAACATACCGTTTTCATCTGTTTCCCAAGTCTCGATGGTTGCATTGGGCACTGGCTCTCCTGTTGTGGAGAGTACGCGCCCCTCAACATACATGTACTCTCCCTTCCCTTCCGACGCAATCGAATCGCCATGCTCGACTAGAAGCACCGTCAGTGGTCGTCGTATCATGAAGCATATAATAGATGACACTAACGTTCAGGTGCATCTTCAGTGAAGAACGGGCCGAGGACACTGCTCTCCGTCGACGTGCCGATAAGGGGGTTGTTGATCGCGTCGACGAGGGCAGAGACGCCAAGGACGTCCGAGAGCAAGATGAACTCCTGGCGGATATTCGTGCACGTCTGCCCAGTGCGCGTGAGGAATTGGATGGTCGTCATCCATTCCTCTGTCGTCAGACTAAACATAGGCTCGCGGTCAGATTCGAACGGCAAGAGGGTTTCTACACTGTCATGGGTCGCACCTTGTCTCGTTCACAAATTCATGCAGCTTCGTGATCAGATTGCGGAACACAAACCGCGTCCGCCTATCCATGGACGAGTATTGTTAGACACCCTCGTACCAAGGAGGCATCTGAAGTTACGCACGGATCCGGGGTGAGTTCTGTAAGCTTCAAGAGATTGGCGGTGATGATCTCAGGTTTATCGGGAAACTTGAAAGCATGCAAGCACTTAGTAGGGTATCCGGCTCCCAAACTCGGAACTTTGACGTACCGGCAAATCCAAAGCAGGAGGGGCAATCCCATTCGAGACGGCGTGATCGTTCACCTGAGCCATGTTCGTTCTTCAAGCGGATAATGCGGCAAGTGGCAGAAGGGAATGAATCTGTGTCCGTACTGCAGACCAGGAGAGAGAAGGCTTTTAAACGCAAGCTGCAGGGTCATCCTGAGTGCGACCTTCGCTGATGGGTTATGCTCCGAGGGTATACATGCCCATAAAAGGTGTCTGCATTCCAGCGTCGCTGGTCAGCAGGTTGCACGCCCCGGCCCAAGTCTGCGTAAAAGTTCTATCGATCTGAGGTCCCTGTAGCTGCATCAATGGACATTGCGGTCTACTCCGGTGGCAAATGAACGGCGTTCCATATGAGGTTCACGAAGGGAGGCGGCAAAATGGATCTCTAAACATTGTCGTAAAGCAGCGGTCAAAGCTACCCCGCGATGACGAACCTTTACTAAAAGACCTTGGTCATGCCCCATTACTCAACGTTCTCAACGTCCATAGAAAGGCCAGAGCAACTTGGAAAGGCGACGCTGATACTCGATATACTTGGCTACTGAAAAAACGTACAAACAACACTGAACGACAACATGCCATGACAGTCCGTCAAACACAGAAGAAAGAAAGGCTCGTGATGAAGGGTATGCCAGGATCCAAACGGTGGTAAGGTGACAAGGTGTCAAAGCAAGAGACCAATATAATAATAGGTTGTCCATGGTATACTCATACCTCTATCATTTATCTGTACAGTAATTTTCGTTCTCATGATGAATGGTATTGGCAGAACATTCTGCGATGCGTTTACTCGGTCGTCACAGACTTGGCCCTGCAAGAACAATCAGCAATGGATACATGCAGATACGTTGTCGGACTTACAAGTTCCTGGGGAAGTCAACATCGAAGCCCTTCTTGACAGCAAGGTGGTAGCTGAGAAGTTGCAAAGGAATGACGTTGAGCAGACCCTGGAGGCAGTCGACAGTCTGCGGCACGCGAATGGTCTTCACACCCTCGGGAATACCATCATCGCCGTCGTTGCAGAGAACGATAGGATCCGCCTTGCGGGCAGTGATCTGGGCGAAGGCCGATTGGACCTTCGGGTACAGTGAATCCCTGGTCATAACGATGATGACAGGCATGTTTTGGTCGATCAGTGCGAGGGGACCGTGCTTCAGCTCGCCGGCCAAGATGCCTGAACAGATTGTCAGGACAAGAGGACTCAACGAAACATCATAGCATACCTTCAGAGTGCATGTAGCTGATCTCCTTGATCTTGAGAGCACCCTCAAGCACGGTGGCATGCCTGCGCAGTGGAAGTATTACGATTAGCTAGATTCAAGTTCTTGAAAAAAAGACATACTGATAACCGCGACCCATGAGCAGCAGACTCTTTGAGGTAGCCAGCACGCCGTCGGCGAACGACTGCAGACTCCGGTCGGCCGCAAGCACTGTCTTGATCTGGCTTGGAAGCTGATGCAAGCCTTCAATGATCTGGTTGCGGCGTTCTGTCAGAGAAATGCGGTCCTCGGAGAGTTGCAGAGCCATCATCAAAAGAGCGATGTACTGCGAGGTGTACGCCTTGGTGGAGGCGACACCAACTTCGGGCCCAGCGTTGATGTGGACACCGCAGTGGGTCTCTCTGGAGATGGTGGAGCCGACGGTGTTCACGACACCGACACAAAGTGCGCCACGCTCCAAGCAGTAGCGCAGGGCAAGGATAGTATCGGCGGTCTCGCCACTCTGGCTGACGAACACGCAGACGTCGTCACGGAAGATCGGCGTCTTCCTGTCCAAGAAGTCAGAGGCCAACTCGATGCTGACCGGGATCTCGGTAAGTTCTTCGAAGATGGCGCGAGTAGCAAGGCAGGAGTGGTAGCTGGTCCCGCAGGCACAGAAGACAATACGACGGCAGCGGCGCATGATCGGCAGGTAAGCACGAAGACCACCAAGAGTGATCTTGTGGGTGTCAAAGTTGACACGGCCACGCATGGTGTTGACGACGGACTCGGGCTGCTCGTAGATCTCCTTCTGCATGAAGTGGTCGAACTTGCCCTTCATGATCTCAGCGAGCTCGATTTCAAGGGTCTCGATGCTGCGAGTCGAAGGGGTCTGAACGCCATCCTCGTTGCGGCGGAGACGGTGGATGTGCAGCTCGCCAGCGGCGATGTGAGCAATGTCGTCATCCTCGAGGTAAAGGACACGCTTGGTGTGCTCGACGATGGCAGCGGCGTCCGAAGCAATAAAGAACTCGATAGGCTGGGGAAGACCATCCTCGGACATGAAGGCGCGGGACTGAGTACGCATGATCTTGGGACCTGCCGAAGGAGGCGCAAGGAGTCCGCCGGGGCTGGCCGGAGAAACTAAGACAAGGTAGAGGATATGAGATCCTATAATGGAGATGAAGTGACTCATACTCACGGGGATCAATGACCTTGTTCTCGGACTCCTGGTTAGCGAACTCGACATCGACGAAGTCGACCTTCAGCTTCTTCTCAGTCTTGACACCGATCAGGAGAGGCGAACCGCGACGAGCGGTGACAAGCTCTCCGGGGTAGTGAATGGACTTGAAGACGAATGCGAATGAACCCTCAAGCTCCTTGAGCACCGTCTTGACGAGCTCGGTGAAGGTAATCCGCTTATCGGGCTGGGAGTCGTAAACATACTTGATAAGGATGGCGACAGCCTCAGTGTCGGTCTCGCTCTCGAACTTGTAGCCACGCTTCTGGAGGACAAGCCTGAGCTCAGCAGCGTTGGTGACGATACCGTTGTGGACAAGGACGAATTCGTTGTTGGGGTCGGAGCGAACGGGATGGCAGTTGACGTAAGAGGGCACGCCGTGGGTAGCCCAGCGCGTATGAGCGATGGAGACCTGAGAGATAAAGCTCTTGGTGAAGTCGACCTTCGACTCTGCAATGCGTTGACGAAGACCAGCGACTTTCCCGACCTCCTTGAAGAACAGAACCTCGCCCGGCTTGTCTCCATCGATACCGATACCGGCAGAATCATAACCACGATACTCCTGGCGAGCAAGACCGTTGCACAGAATCTCGCAAACCTCCTTCCGGTCCTGGAAGATGATGACATCAGGTCAGAATTGTTATCAACGTTAACGAAACGTGAAGAAGAAATGCCTCCTACGCCTGTAGGAGGGTGGACCGCACGACTGCTCGACGGAATCCACGACGAAAAAGACAAAAACGCGTCGGCGGGCATGACTCGGTCTACGCGCAGCCGAACTGAAACCATCGCGATGGCAAAGATGGACTGGAAGGAGACTGAGAACGACAAGACTCACCCTCTCCCTAAGGAAGCTGCCGTAGGCAAAGATGCCGCACATGATGGGTCAAACGGTCGTAGGCGAGGAGGTGGTAGAAGGCGGGGGAGGGGAGAGGCAAAGGGGAGATGTGATAGAGAAATCGTCGAGGGACGATGGGCATACTTAAATTAGCCACCTGCTAAAGACCAAATAGAACCAAATCACTGCCTCGAACATCGCCTTGTCTCCGGCTCCTTGGCCTGACTCGGCGAAGAGAATCCGTCGGCTTGCGCTCTGCCCCTCAGCTTCGCCTCACACAGCTTTCATCGGGACGCTCGGGCTATATTGCAAAATTGAGATGCGCCCATGTACGCGCCTTTCGTCGTTAACAACCGCACTGTGTCAGTCGAAAGCTGGCGAGACGCACGAAACGCCGTGTCACCTCATTGCAGCATCGTGCATCACCTTCTGCTTCTTTTGCTCGTAAAACCCCTGCAGATAACCTGCAACGACCCCGATGCGTTTCTCCCGAGTCGAATGCGGCAAGTTTGGTTCTAATTTGCACCCGCTTAGACCCTGCTATAACGCTAATTCACTCATTTGCGGCACGTTGCGTTTTCGGAAGCAAGCGAGAGATCGTCAGGTTCAGGGTTGACAGGATGGATGCGGGCCGAATAATGAAGGAATCCTGCCCGTGAGATGGCCAGGTACCGTAACACGATGATCTAAGACAGTGAAAATCCTCAGCATCCCCCAGCAACAGCTAATGACATGGATAGATTATTACGATTCAACATTCCCGGTCGGTCCTTGCGACGAAGGTCTGCAGCCACTGCACCACCTGTTCTGGTCTCTCCTGCTGCACCCAATGTCCCGCGTCCGGGACGAGTACAAAGTTTGCATCGCCCATCTGAACAAACAGCTCCTTCATCTTGTCCACGGCGCCAAAGCTTTGCCAAACGCCCCAGTCCTTCGTGCCACCTATGAACATCGCTGGCACATTGATCCTCCCACCCAGGGGACCAAACTCCATCAGCTCTTTCGCGTCCTGTCCACTTCCCTCGATCAGGCATCTGTACCAGTTCAGGCCGCCTTGAAAACCAGTGCGCCGATAGTCGCTCACGTAAATGGACAGCTCCGTATCAGGTAACCAGGTATTGTGGTCTACTTCCTCGCGGGTTGGGGCGCAAGGTAATACTGTTTCAGGCATCGTTTGTTCGATGGGCATGATGTAGTACCCGGGCATCAAGGCCAACGACTCTCCGGAGGCAGAAGACAGCGGATGTGGATTGTTGGGCAACCAGTCGGCGCTTTTGACGTGATAGTAGGCGCGCAAAAAGGCGTGCAATCCTCCCGACGCCCTCCACATATCCTCGTTGGCTTCGGGCGTTGAAAAGTACGATGTATAGTGCTTTCGAGGCGGGTCAAGACGTGCGAGTTCCTGATCGACTCTGGGCGGGAAAGCAGGCAGGCCCTCATTCGAATGACCCAGGGCGTCCGAACTGACGCGCAGCGCCGGGAAACCCGAAAATGGTGCGCTCATCATTACGACTCTCTTGAAGACATCTGGACGAATCAACGTGCAGCATCCAGCCACGAGGGATCCAAAGTCGTGCCCTACCACAGCATGAGCAGTGGTATGGTCTAGAGCTGATACGAGACTCGTGATGTCCTGGGCAACATTGAGAAGTCGGTACGGTGCTAGGTTTTCTCCGTACGTGATGGGATAGTCGAGGGGATAGGCGCCATCCCTCTTGATACTCGTGGTACGCCCAAATCCTCGCTGATCGGGAGCAACAACATGATATCCCGAGGCAGCTAATGGATACATGATTTTTCTCCAGGAATACGCCAACTCTGGGAAGCCATGTAGGAGGAGGATCAGGGCATTCTCGGGATTACCAGCTTCCAATATGTGCATCTGGAGGTCCCGAACTAGGAGTAATCGAGAGCTGATTTCGGGATGAAGCTGCCAATCTGGAGGTGAAGACATGGTGATCCGGGCCTCTTCTGCGCCTATAAGACAGTGGATCAGCCGATGAGGGGCCACAAGTCGAGCTCGTGCGTGATGGTCTTCAACAATGTACTATATTGCTACTTACCAGTGTCCAGCAGGAAGAAGCACAGGAGGGGACTTTCTCCCCTGGCGTCACACTTGATAAGAGATCCTGACGAGTCTTATGAAGCAAGTAGCGAAACGGCGGACCTACTTATTCAGCGCTGACCTTGAGGTGGGACACGTGAAGCGTGGACGATTCCGATCCGGTCCCTCGAGTACCAGACATCTTCGGCGTACGCCGGCTAGCGCGTGGCAGACGGCGGACCGTCCCACCAACTTTCTGGAAATTCTCCGTCTCCCAACTCCAATTCTACAGGTCGCAAATAATCCACTCATATGATTCTGAAGCGCTATACCATCGCCCCGACATATGACATCGGCCCGGTCTGCCTGTATTCAGTTCTGTCTGGCATACCCCCGCGGAATGTGGCCTCGCGTTTCTGAATCTCGTGCATTACCCTTTTTTGACCTGCTCTCCCCACAGACTTTGCTCCAACTAGAAAGCGACTTGGTTACCGGCCTTAGTCCTCGGAATCCGGTGACCCACGTCTAGTGACCGCCAGGCACTCAGAAATTTCTACCTGTCGTCGGTCGCTCGAGGGCTCCGACCCGACCTCTGCTTCTTCGAGCTCTACGGAGATGACTTCATTGAAATGCTTCCACAGCGCTTCGCTACTCCGTCTACACAAACGCTAAAGCCCATACAGTTTGATTATGTAGCCCGAACGAAGGGGAATCCATGCTCTTTAGACACCGGAAAAGACGCTCACCAGCGCTTGCTACTACCATACTATATTGGCTTTGATATCTATCGAAACATTTCAAGCTGGACTTCATATCGCTCCTTCGTGGAACACCAATGGGATTCCGCCATGGATCCGAAATCGTCTGCAGGAACGCGTGCGCATGCTCACGTTATGGCGCCAATCCGCTGAGGAAGCTCAAGCTTCGTGAATCCGGCCCATGGGAAGCAGCGTTCAAACACACTTCGTGCGCTCTTCCGCCACCGGGGCTGACGACCTAGATCAGAAGGCCACCGGTCCACATGCTAAATCCGCCATCTCATACGTATACTTATACTTGCCAAACGGCGATAGTGAATCTATTCTCAACTCAGGAACCCCCCATAGTAGTAGAATAATAATACAGGATTGTAGTATCTCCCAGTGCGTACGACTGGACGCCACCGGCGCCCCGATTCTCAGCTCGATGCTTTTTGCTTGCGGTGTCAGATTGTCGTCTGACATAACGGTGTGTACGGGAAACGGAATTAGCATTGCTCGCGCAATGGAGAATCCAAAAGGTATAGGTGAAGGCAGCAGTCTGTGAAGACAGACGGCGTCACGGAACCACGATGCGCCCGAGCGCGATCTACATGGGAGTATGCTTGAGCTCGTCGATGTGGTCGAGGTGGTTTTGCGCTTCGGCGTCGACGTCGAAGGGGCTCTTGAGCCGTCCAGAAGTGTCATCACCCTCATTCTGAGTGACCGAGAACGTGCTCATCTATTCGAAGGATTTCATGAGCCGAGCCCGTCATAGCAACGAGTGTGGACACGAACCTGGACATGCACGCCCTGCTGTGGCACCTTTCCGACAGAGACGTTGAGCTGAGTGTTGCCCGCCTTCTTGGCGTGGGTCGAGTTCGACGTCGAGCTACACACAGCCTCTCTTAAGCAACGACAACAGTATCATGTGTCGGCGAGACGTACGAGAACATCTCAGCCGCCGGGGTTGTGAAGTTCGTGAGGCGACGGACGACACGGCATGCAACAATCTGAGGTGAGGGTATTTTCGTCAACACTTCTCGAGAAAGTCGGGCTATTTCATAAGACGCACAGTGGATGTCGTCGCAGCGGGGACATTCGCTATGACAACCATGACAGGATTGAGGTTGAGACTCATGAAAATCTGTCAACGCCAATTAGACGTCGGAGCCTGCTGAAACAAAACAACTACATGCCGTGGCTGTCAAGTTGGCCAAAAACCTAAATCACATCCATGAATCGTTAGAAGCATTTCAAATCCCAAGTTCATACCACTTACGCAATGAAAAAGTAGACCAGACCATCTCCGAAAATCATCTGGACCAGCCTGCTCCGCGCCGTGCTTTCGTACGCGAGCTTGTACGCCGTCAGCGCCATGACGATGAAGTCGAAGCACATGCTGTAGATGAACGTCGCGGAGAGCAGTTTGTTGTCGGCAGAGGTAATGACACAACCTTGACCCGGCACCCATGCGGCGGTCAAGAGAATGCCGTGAAGGAGAAGTGACCAGTGGCCAAGTATGATAACGACCAATGGGATGACGATGTAGAGCTTTTGCGACCAAATCGCTATACTACAAGGCTAATCGTAAGACCGATTTCGAGCAGGCGGAAGACCCAGTACGTACGTGCGAATTGAAAGGTTGATGCAGGCCATGCCAATTGCGAAGTTACCCATACACTAAGGTACACACCGATGATTAGCAAAAGTATAGCCCATAACTTCTTTTTTCATACCTGATTGAACGTATACAGAGCCTGACAGTTCACTTCTCTGGATATACAAAGTATCGTGAGGATGCAGCGCAGGATACAAAAGGAGAGTTTTCCGCACGTTTGGACATTTAGGGCTATAGCACTACCAGCCAGGATGAGCTTTGATCTAAGAACGAACTGAGAACGAAGGGCTACTTACATTCCTACTAGCGCCATGAGCAGACTATAGCGTCCAATGAAATAGAATATCTATATCGCGTACACGGTTAGCTGAATATGGGCGGAGAGAGATAACGGTCGTACCAGTGGCCATCTGAACCTTCTTTTCCCAGACAAGAAGCTCCATTCGAATTCCAAGGACGTGAACCATTCCCATCTACGACCTACAGTCAGCTAATAGCTCTCCACGAAGATTATACTACTCACATGTACAGACCAAGCAACGCATGCATGAATTTACCGAAAGCATCTGCACAGAAGGCGATGTGTTAGTTTGCTTCATTCGTGGTATCTATGGTAGAACGGAGCATTGGCGTACCAGCATCGTGAGCAAGCTCAGCGGGAGAGCTCCAGTCGACCATAGTAAGGTAAGAAGGACGGATGGAGACAAGATACGGGTGGACAAATGAGTGCGGGGGGCGTCACCGGAGGTGATGCAGGAGAGGGTCTGTATATTATATCCCCAACGAAGAGGAGAGAGAAGCCAACATGTGCGCCTGCCGTATATATGTCCCTCTGGTTACCGGGGCCATCGCTTAGAGCGCAGAAACACGGCCATCAGGCGCATTTCGAGAAACCAGAAAGAAGCCTCGCGCTTCACGTTGTGTCTATATGTGAATTCCGTGAAATACGGCCAGCGCGCGAGGCTCGTCACGCCGACTCTGCTCGCCAATGCGTCGCGGAGCGTAAAACTTCATTCCGTTAATTTTGAGGCACTGCATCTCCGCCACTCGGTAGGCCATTGACGCACTCGTGGGACGGCCGTGGCCCACATATGCCCGGAAGCCCTGTCGGCAAGACCTATAAGGGCCCAGGTGTGGTGCCATTTTCTGTTGTCTGAGCCAAGCTGAGGCCGATTCAAAGCACCTTCTTCCAAACTTCCTTTTTTTCTATTCTTCCACGTTCGGGTTTGCCCGACGACACGCGAAAACATGAGCGCCCGATCGAATCGCCCAGCGAATCACCCGGAGTTATCTGCGAGCCGCAGGGAAGGCGGCCGATGTAAATAGCTGCTTGAAAGCTGCTGCACGGGCAACGGAATTCTGATAGGACTATTCACGGGATTTTGGAACCCACCTTGATCTCTGCGGCTCTTGAAGATGGAAATCCCACATGGGTCGTCCCCACAACCACGATACGTACGTGGAGACGGAGCCTGATTCAGACTCTGGTGGGTCTGCGGCCCGGCCTCGCTCGGCAAAGGCCTGGATACATCGGAAGAGATCGAAAGCGGGGCTACTTACGTGTGGAGAGTCTCTACTTGATTGTCGTGAAGCCTACGGGTGTTGATAATATTACAAGAATTGAAGGCCGAGATATCCAGCTGACGTTTGAACTTCAGGTTGGATAAAATAAGAAGTAAACCGCGACCTTCACAGTGCCTTGACCGGGTGCACCGCGGCCTTCGTGTTGCATTACTGTCCGCGGAGCGCTTTCAAGTCACCGTCAGGCGTGTCCTGACCGAACAACGCCTTCGAAGAACCCTAACGAAACTCAAACTTACGATAAGCGTACGAAACTACAAAACGCACCACGTGACGATGTAGAACAGGGATCAACTTGGACTTGAGAGTGAGATGGCATGGCCTGGGTACAGCCTGACTGCCTCCATCAGCTGCTGTAGTAGATGGGAGGTGATTCGCCTGCGATGAGGTGCAAGTGAAAAGGGGTGGCTGCTCCACGTCGAGATTGAGGAAGAGAAGAGGGAAGGACGCCAGTACAGGGTGGTGGGGTCAGAGGCAGGAAGAAAGCAAGTCAGTCAGGCAAGATAATCGTTGTGAAAGACAAGGCAAGGCCACAGGTGGCCACTCGCCTCAAGTGTCAACAATATCTGATCGCCACGCAAGGCCGCTGCATCGCTCCCCTGCGAGGATCTGGCAATAGCACTTTTCCCTTCTCCGAGAAAGACAACCTGGCAAAATTTCAACAAGGGTCAGCCAAGACCTGTGTCAGACGTACATACGACACCAGGACGAGATCTTGCGCACCGGAGTAAAGCCTGCATGGCTGCATTTTGCAGATCCCCCGTCGCGCAGCAACATCCTCCTGAGCGTATGGCTCTGGTGCCTACATCAGATCGCCACTCAACGGTGACGGTGCAGCAGCAAGTACTTGGTGAGCTGCAGTGCAGCCACGCATGTGGTCGACGCCGGCACAGTCTCGGAGAACAGCGTAGACCCCAACCCTAGCACTCGAGTCGTCATCTTTCCACCAACGCCCGATGCAACGGAGTGCAGCAGCTGGAACACCGGGGGGACCTGACATCAAGTAGCCGTAGAGTGCCAACCTCCGGAGGGCGAACTGCAAGGGACCATGCAGTCGAGGCCAAGCCAAGCCAAATCAGGGGCACACGACCAGCATCTCGATAATCCGCGGCGGGCGGACGGACGGTGGCCAAAGCGCATCGTGCGTTCAAATTGCAGACGGGTCGAGGCGAAGCAGAGTCCTAAACGCAACCCCCACGGGCCGCAGACCCCTGGCGCCTTCGCTCCCGATGCCCTTGTGCAGACTCGTTAGTACCGGTGAGCTGAAGGGCACGTTACGGAGTTGGCCACTTGGACTGACCTTCGCCCGACCGCCGCCCCTGTATCGCTTTCGAGCTGATCATGATCGGGGCACTTCGACGGAATCGTGTTCCGCAGGAGGCTGTGCTCGAAGCACGCTTCTCGCCAGCGCGTAAGTACCACACGCAAGTGGACAAAGTGCGAGAGGTGTTGATCGCTGCGTAGTGATGCAGGTCGAAACTGGTCCAATGGGCCCCTCGGAGTTCCTGGACGCTTCGACGCGTGCAGGTGGCCACAACAGCCGGACCGCTAGACATGAAATGGATGATGGCCGCTTGCTGGATGAGCATTACAGCCACAAGTATTTGCCTATCCGCCGACATGCATCTGAGTCGAACGCTGTAGGGTAGCAATTGGCTCCGTTGATGGACAGTTAGTGGGCGCTTTGGCATGACGAACGGGTCGAACCCGGTCTAGCAAAAGCGCATACCTGCAGGTGAGCCTTCGACCAGTCTGCATGACACACGAGCTCTAGCATGGGAACTTCCACTCATCACACCCTGCCATTCGGAATCGTACGTGTGACCAAAAAGCCTCCATGCACGGAGGCTCAACAGATTTGCAAATGAATTCGGAATAGGGTCCTGCGATGCGGATGAGTGCCTAGCTGCGATATCCAAGTCCGCCCGAGTCTATGTCAGAGGTGAACGCGCCTCATGCTGCAACTAGTGCTCACCTGATCGGATCCTGCAAGTCGCCGCCCCATGCTGCAGCCCTGGAGTGCGCGCGTTTGCAGGGGAAAGGGCGTGAGTGGCGGATCACTTCAGGAAGCACTTCGTTTGCGAGCCTACTTGACGCCTAGCATGGCATCTCACCCGACACTTCACGATGACGCCTCGGAGCCCTGGACCGTGCACATGTAGGTCCCGTGCGCCCCCCTCGGTCATAGACGCAGGGCTGGATTGTTCTCCAACGCCACTCGGAGGCTTGCGGCACGTTGGCATATTTTCGGAACAGCGGGACATGGCTACCGAACACCTGAAGCGCCTGCGCACAGTGATTGGCCATAGGCGATTTGAGTTGATGATAAGCTACTCACCTAAACAGGCGTCAGATCTCTCCCCGTCCCGGTGCTTTGGGATGTTTGGCGATGCTTGCAGTAGAGAAGTCCGGGGGGGACACGAGGTGCGGCGCTGCGTGGTTCGTGGACCTGGAGAGGGTTGCATCGAGGGCTCGTGGCATTGGGGACGCCGCAGCCCGTGTATACCTACCAGCGATGGTTTCATTGCACCTCTGCGCTGTACGGCATGCGTTGCCTCGCGTTCGTTAGGTAAAGTCGTGCAGCTTACCTTGCTCTGCGGAAGCACTGTCCAATAGCCTCAACGCCGAGAAGGTGGCGTTAGACTACGCCCATCCACGTAGAAGCAGTTGATCCAAATGGAAAGAGGAACGCGAAACCGTCCTTGTCGGCCTGATGGAATAGAATGGCAAGCGGATATCTCGTTTCAACTCATAATGGGGATTCCGGGAGGGGTTCTGGCGACGACCGCGTCGACGGTGTATTGCCACGTGATGGGAGTTTCTCTGGACTCCGCTTGAATTACGCGCGTCTGTTCGCGCCACTGTTGCTCGCGACGACGGCAACGCGCAGTCGACACTGAACACCCTCTGGCACTCTCTGACCCTCCTTCCGTTCTACCCCTGTAACTCTTGTAAATCCGTCGGCTTATCCAAAGTATGGCCCCCTTCAACCGCCGAAAGCAGGCTGCAGTGAGTTCGCCCCCGTCCATCTTCATTCGCAAATCTCATTGTTCGACGCGTCTATGTGTCTTTGGAACAGCCTTCTGGTGCAGATGGCGCGTGGCTCCATGACAAGGCAGCCTTTGGCTCCAGTCGAACCGCTCCAGCCGCAGCAGCACCTGAATCGGCAGCAGCAAACAGCAAACTGGTGGTCTCGAATCTACACTATGAAATAACGCCGAAGGATCTGATGGTGCGTGGTGGTGTCTGTTGTCTCGTGTGCGTGCACTCACGTTATTGTAGGCCATTTTTGGGCAAATTGGCACGCTCGTTCGAGAGCCACTGATCAGGGTACGGACCACCACCTCGACTGCCACCCAGTAGACAAAAGTCACGACCGGGACCCGCATCTCTTCTTCGTGGCATGATGTTGACGCGCCTGCGTTTGCTTTCATTCGGTGAAGTACGACCGTAGCGGCCGCTCGTCTGGAGTGGCGATCATTACGTTCGAGACCCAAGCCGAGGCGATTCGAGCGAAGAACCAGCGACATGGGGTGCTTGCGAAAGGTAAAAATATAATTCCGATTGATTTGTCGTCGAGCGATCAGTGTTCGCGTCCATTGTGTGTTGGTCGCTTCCATTCCCCCCTTATCGGAGTAGCATTGTGCTTCTACGACGCTTCGACGATGCTTCTGACCCTCAATGCTTCCACTGTGACTTATACGTCTATTTTGGTTTACGTAGGGCAGCCGATGGACATTGCGTTCGACAACAGTCCTCCGCCTCGGCAACCTCGGCACAGTGCACCTGGATCTTTGATCAATAGGATACAAAAGGCTCCGTTGATCGAGCGTCTGGGTCGTGCGGAAGGGGAGGCGAAAGCGTCACTAGTGTAAGGGCTATTCCGTGGATATGCGAGAACGAAGCTCACGCGACGGAACGAGCAGGAAGGCGACGCGCGGAGGGGCGGTAGCAAGAGGGCGAGGCCGGGGACGAGGAGCGCGGTCAGCTGGCGGGTCGAAGCGGGAGAAAAGCAAGCCCAAGACGGCGGAGGACCTGGACAAGGAGTTGGATGCGTTCATCCGGGATGGGGATGTGGAGATGCAGTGAGGCGGTGCTGAGGAGTTCCTGGATAGTACTTGTGGACATGTTGTACATAGTTGCATCAACAGCTCGCGACGGACGTGATCATGAAGCAAAGGCAGGCAGGCCTTAGGGACCTTGAGAGACTATGGAATGATGCGGAGGGGGGCCATGGCCGCGGGGTGCGAAAGCTTACAGTCGGCATCCGAGAGGACGGCGTCGGCGGAGGGGAGGGGAAGCCAGAAAAGGGAGAGTTCTGAGAGGGATCCGCACTCACAGCACGTGCGGGGCAGCGGCGCAGACGCTCGTCACTTGAGGCCGCGCTTGAGGCCGGGCCTACGCAGCGTCTGCAGTCTTTCGACTCGGAGGATCGGGGCGGGAAGGGGTCAAAGAGCACAATCCGTCTGATCACTTGTCGTTGTAACCGGTTCGCTGCAGCTGTCTTTCGGCATGTCCTGATCTCCTGCTCGTCTCCACTCCCGTCCTTTTCCACTTTCCGTCCTTTTGCATCTGATCTTACTTCCAGATCCCCTGTCCAGATCGCCGGTGCGTCTCCAATTTCCTCCTTCTTAAGCTGCCCACAAGTCCCTTCAACTCCTTTCTCCGCAATCGCCTGCAATCGTCATGTCCCACTCCCACCTCTGGCATCCCACCCCCTTTGACATTTCCGACGACATTTCCTCCTCACAGCAACCCGCCATGCCCTGGTCGTCCGATTGGGGCTTTTCCTACGAGTCCTTTGCGCTGGCGCATTCGACTTCAGCATCCCAATATGACACCCAGCAGGCCCCGCGTTCCAATTCCGTCTCATTCCTGCCCTCAGCCGGGCCCTTTCCAGAGTCTTCACAGCGCACGGTCCTCCCCGAGCCCCAGCGCGCTTCGTTTGACACCGGGCTCTTCGCGCACACCCCAGACTCCCAATCGAAACTGCCGTCGTTTGGTGCTGCAGACCCCGGTAGCCAGGACATCTTCCCAGCATTCTCAGAGTCGGACAAAGGTGCGTCCCGTTTATTCTCAATGACCGCAGACCCCGTTTATCTCTGAGAACCAGGTCTAGGGAGCTCGGCATTTGCCTCCTCGCACTGCCGCTCCTCTTCTTTGTCGGCCTCTGCATCCCACGCATCTTCCCGGAGTTCTGTCTCGAGCCTGGACCCTCTCGAGCAGGACGCGAGCAGCTTCTCCTTTGTCAACCCAATGCATCAGATGCATCCCGCCCCTCATGCACCCGTCCCCATTTCGCATGCTCAGCAGCCACCATCACGTCCCTCTTCCGACAGCAACACTGCCGTACGACGCACCATGGGAATGTTCCACGCGAACCCGTTCGCGTCGACGGCGTCCGAAGCTCCGCGCTTGCCGGCGCGGAACGCGCACAGCCGTGCGTCGACCCCCAGCCTTCTCGCATTTCGACTTCACTCGTCGGACCTCAAGCCGCTCGATGATTCGGAGGACCCCTTCCCATTACGTGTCGAGGACCTGTCCGTCCGCGACGACGAGAAGGTATACGAAGGTCTGAGCCATTCCTTCTTCCTCGGCAAAAATGAGCCCCCGCGACGCTCCAGTGCGCCGGGCAGCATGCACGCATCACCGTGGCAAGTGCCGCCGTCCCCGTCCGTGTCGCCTGCGATCTCGGCAACGTCCTCGCCCTCCGTGCTCTCCGAGCAAAGCGAGAGCAGCTCTGACGCCTCACCGGCGTTCACAACGCAGCCCATCACCTCGCCACCGCGCCACCCATCAACGGCAACCAAGGTAAAACGAAAATCCAAAATGCACTGCTGCGAGATCTGCGGGAAGGCCTTTCCCCGGCCGAGCGGGCTCGCGACGCACATGAATTCACACTCGGGCGCAAAGCGTGCGTGCTTGTCATGTTGTCGCGTTGTCGCGGTCGTCTCATGATTTTCCCAAACAGCCTTCAAATGCCCGCTGAAGGACTGCCCGAAGACGTTCACGGTGCGCTCGAACGCAAAGCGCCATCTGCGCACGCACGGCATCCACCTCGCCTCTTCGCGGCCCCTCCCACAGTCGAAGCAAGACGCCGGCGCGAGGGTCATAGGCTTCGAGGACCCTGTCGTGATGGACGTCGATTATGCGCCTGACATGGGTCCCGGGGGAAAACAATGGCGGGTGAAATGGATGGGCCAGAACTCCGAGGCGCACCAACCAAATCAGATGGCGGCCCCACGTGAGGAAGCGAGGGCGCTGAGGGCACCGACAGAGGGGACTCGGCCGGCGCGGGGCGAGGGCATTTGGGGCCCTTGCGACGCGGGTCGCGGGCTTCGCGTCGACGGGATAGAGGCGGATCTGCCTCGCCGCTCTGAGGTTGGTCCGGTGCTCCATGATGCGCTTTCGAGATGCTGATTGGATGCTCCTTTTCTCAGTGGGGAATGCGTACCGAGGTCCTCTCAGGACCTGTCACCACTTCAGACCACGAAATCTTCGCGTTTTGAATGCCCATGCCTCTTATGCCATGCACGACGATTATGAACATATGCTGTAGCTATGGGCTTGCCACTGTAGATGGTGGATTCTGTATTGTTGTTTTCGTTTCTCTTGCCGCTTCGCGCACATTTGCTATGACTGCATACGTAGACACTGACGGGGATTGCATACATTTCGTTCTATACTGTTTCAGGGTGACAATTGCATAAAGAGGATTGGACTGTACTAACATATATTACTTGACAATGTCTATCACATTACTATTACTACCCGTATACGATCAAAGCTCTACACGGCATGCCCTGTGCCTCTGCGTGCCCGCCAACTGCCGCGACTTCATCCAGGCCATGGCCGCAGGGGGAGGGCTCCAGGATTCCAGAGTTCCAGAGACGAGACGAGGGCACGTATACTTATAGCGCGTGGCGGAAGCCCGCCCGAAGCGCGGAGGCAGAGAAGGAGAAGCACCCGCCAGCTGGGCGTGGTGACGAGAACAGAGCGGGGCAGGTGGGCCATGCGGGTGCGCCACGCCACGGGCATATTGCATCTGAGATGTGGCGTTAGGCTAGGACGATATCGATCGCGCGAAGTCGCTGTCACTGCGTCCGACTTTTGAACTGCCCTTTCCGGGACTCGAGCCTGGTCGCGGCGTCCAGCCAGAACCGTCGCGCGGCGTAGACGACCCCCACACCACAGACCCGCCCAGCCCTGCGTAGCATATCTGACAGCTCTCTGTTCTTTCACGGCAGCAGAGGAGCCCGCTCTCGGAGCGGCTAGATACCTCTATACATACCTACACGTGCAAGGCCCTTCATCCTTCTATCGCTGCAATGTCGGTCAGCTGTGTGTGATAGCGGGCCACCCAGCATCAGGGCGTGCCCGCGGCACGGCACGTATGGCAGGCCACCTGCGTTCTTGGGCACTAGAAAATACAGCGGGGGTCTCCAGGCGGAACAAAGCAAGAATGGTCCCTTACAGATCACAGGAGCTTGCGCCTGCCACGCTTTCGGCGTTCGCCAGAGATAGACTATGCCGTTGCGCGCTGGGCAGCGTCATATCGGACGGCTGCTTTCGACGAGGCACTGTCACATGCACCGAAGTGTATATCTGGCGCGCGCGGGGGCATGAGTACGCCTGGAGCACGCAGGGCAGATTACGGATCCCGAGGCGCGCGCACCCACGGAAGGGACGGCTGCTAAATAACAGTGGGAACGCACGAGAGGTTATGGTGCGTTGTCCTGGCGTCAGGAGACCAGCGTGGCACGGAAGGCAGCGGAAGGACCTTACCACTCGTTTATTCCCGGCCACGCTCGGCCACTCCCAGACCATGAGCCATGCGCCATGACGTGCCAGCGGCTGCGCGGTGCTGATAAGTAGCCTGCCACTGCCTGCGGTGATTCTGACGGTCCTTCCCTCGCCTGCGTTTGCGACCCCCACCCACGAGATCTACCGGATATGCAAGGATGCAGACGAGTATGTGGTACGTGCATGAGGAGAAGCACAGACTCCGTACGTCAGCAGCGCTCTACGGTGCGTAAGATCGATAGGACGTACGTACCTGGTTTGTCCTGCCGCGCCCTGTGTGCAGACGCATGTTGACGTCGTGGCAGGGGAATGGGCGGGCTGTCAGTGCTTTTTGCTTTCCCATGACGTGTGGGGGCAAGCTACGGAGCATTTACCCCCGCCGGATTGACACGAATGCACCACCGCAAAGCGCATACTGCCACCGCGCCTTCACGTCCCCTTTCGGCCCCGACGCGCGAGCGCGAGCGTCGAGTTGTGTTCTGAGGATATGTGGTCAGTCGATCTATTATCTGGGATCGCAGATTGACGGAACCAAAATTCGTTCCGTGCAGGAGCCTCGATCGCGATTTGTACGTAAGGCCGTCAATACAGCACCTGCCTCTTCCGGACGCCACCAGCACACACCACCGGACGAGTACTCTCGCGAGTCAAGCCAGCGGCCAAGCCCATAAACCCGCTTGCGATCATCAGCTGCCCGTCCCAAGTAGACATCGCCCAAGGTGACATCGCGCGCCGACTCCACGCGGAACTTCCAGTTCGAAACTCGCGGAACCTGAATCGTGCGTCGTGATTGGCTACCTCGCGATGTGGCCGCCGAGCAGTTATAAATTCTAAGATTACATCCAAACGTACTTCTCGTTCTCTACTCGAATGTCCGCTTCACGCATGGAACGTGATTTCCCAGACGCGGATGGCCGTGTCCGCGCCCGCACCGACCAGCACGGCCTTCTTGTCGCCGCTCTGCTTCCAGAGCACGGCGTTGACGCCCCCGGCGACCGCATTCTTGATTCCGATGTTCTTCAGTGGCTTCTGCACGCTCCACACGTAGATGTGCGTGTCGAGCGAGCCCGACGCGCAGTGCTGCGAGTCTGCTGTCCACGCGAGCGAGTTGACACGCGCACTGTGGAAGGACCAGCGCGAGGTGATGGCCTGAGGGAGGGTGTTGAGGTGTGAGTTGCCCGTGCAGAAATTTAGGGCATGAACACATACCTTGCGCTCCTTCGCATCGAAGAGCACGATCTTTCCGCTCGACTAGATTCATACAATGAGCACACTATATTTCAGAGTCAGAGAAAATAAACCCACATCGCCCGATGCCAACTTCGACCCGTCAGGCGAGAATGCCAAGGCGCTGACAACGCCCTTGTTTCCCTCCAGCACTGCAACCTCGCTCAAGGCCTTGCCGTCCCAGTTGTACAGCCGCACTTTCTGGTCCTGAGAAGCAAATCGCGATTCAGATACGTGTGCATGTTCCAGCCGACAAAAGCCTACCTCAGAGCCGACAGCGACTTGAGACCCGTTCGCCGCGACGGCGCTCGGGGTGGCACTCAGTTTCAGTTCCGCAACCTTCTGGTTCGACCGAACTGCTTCCACGACCTTGCTTTCGGCAACGAAAACGGTTCCATCGCCTGCAACTGCAATCGACTTCGGCTGCGAGTCTGTGGAGAATGATGCCGGGCTAGGATAGCAGGTGACGGGTAGCTGGTGTCAGTTTCGGGGAGATCCATAGGCACACGATGCTGCTGTCTACGCACGTGAAGGCCTGGCCGTCGACTTCTCTAACGCGATCGTCAAAACCGGAGGAAAACACCTTTCCATCCGTGCCAGCGGCAATGCTCGATACGAATGCCGAGTGGCCACTGCCTTCGACAACGGACGCCACACCTGCGGCGTCGTAAGACAGGACACGCCCATCGGCTGTTCCGACAACAAAAGTCCCCTGCGTTGCGGCTGTTGCACTTGTGATCCCGCGTTGCGGACCCTACGTTTCATGAAACGGGGCATGGGTATGAGAGTTAGCCGAGCCGAGGGTGTCAACTTGGGGAAAGACAACAAGGTACGTACGTGCAGCACTTTCACCGGCTTGTCACCGCTTCGCTTATCGAAGACATTCAAGGCGCCGGACATCGACAGAGAGACGATCGTATCGGGAGCGCTCCAGACAGTCCCGACCTGGTGGTTATCGACACCGCTTCCGAAGCTGTACACTGCGGTCGCCTTGCGGGTCTCGACATCCCCTGATCAACAAATGAGAAATTCAGTCTACCATGCGAATGTTGGAGATGTGACACACAAAGTTTGACGGTCGTGTCTGCGGACGCGGTCACGATGGCGCGGCTATCAGGGCTCCAGCTGACACCATACTGCATGCTCTGTTTATCCCCCAAGTATGAAAAAGACCTGAGAATCACTCACGGCAGTCCCCTTGTGGCCCTCCTCAAATTCGCCAAGGGTGTCTCCGGTCTTGCCGTCATACAAGAAAATCTTTCCGTCAGACCCGACGCTGGCAAAGTGATCTCCAGACAGTGCGTATCGTAGATCTTGCACGAATTTCGTATGGGTTTTGATCGTCTGTAAATCAGACGGACCTGAGAACGCTATCCTTGTCTCCGGAAACAAAAGACGCTCACCTTGTCATATTTGAAGGGCACGCCTGAACAACGCGTCAGCATGCTCCATCGCGATACATGGAGACGGGTTAGTGGATACCTTGATGGAAGACAATTGTATTGTCGTCTGCGGCCGTTGCAGCGCGGAAAGGTCGTTGATGGCGGATGGAAACAGCGTTGATCGCCTGGCAGTCATTCAGCCTCAGTCTACCACAAGCTTGGAATTGGAACAACCTTAGAATGTCCACCGATCTCGCCAGTCGACGTGCCGGTGTCAAACATGAAAGCATGACCAAATCTGCAACATCCAAGCATGTCAGCGGAGTCCTACACCAAAGGAGAACGAAATAGGCGCACTTCTCTCGCCCGTCGCCAACGGCAATTATGCGCTTGCTTTCGCCGTCCCATTCAAGGTCATTTCTATCGAACCAGAGATGAGCTCATGGAGTGGAGCCGAGGTGGGTTCAACATACACTCGTCCAGAGATGACCTTGTACTCTCCCTTTAAGGCCTGGTCATCGCCTACCGTGTCCCAAACCCTCACTGCAGCCCCCAACGAGTTAAGTAAAGGCTGACAGCCCATATAAACATGTAACACACCGTTTCCTGCAGCATCTGCCGATGCGCAATAATACCCAGTTGGAGACACGCGTGCAACTGTCGTATTTTGTACATGCCCCGTGTACACTATGCTCAAAGCGGGATCCTATAACGCTCACAGGTCAATCCGCCGCCCCTCAGATCGGATAGCAGACTTACATTTATATCTCGTATCTACATAGTAGGGGTCAGCATTACCAAGTACGCACAACATCCACAGAACTCACAAAGACAGCCTTCCCGTTGGTATACACGATCTTCTCCTTGCTCGCGCTGAGCTTCGTAGACACGCCGCGCTCGGTTCCCGGATTGCCTGGGTATACGATAGCCTTGGAGAACGACATGGCGATGAGAAGTTGGGAGAAACACCCTTTGCTACAGAGTCAAACGCTACGATTGCAAAGACAGATTAGTATGGATACAGTGGTTGCAGTATACAAGGCGATATGTGATCAGTAACCGAGGCCGCTGCGGAGGTACTCCCAAAGAGGAAGCCGAATGACTATATCGGGATATGTCACCGGTGCCGAGCGCGCAATATGACGGCATCGTATCCAGTTAGCGCCCACCGTTCAAGTAACCGTAAGTTACCACCACAAAGTTCATGTTTTTCAACTGAGTCGCTCAATTAGAACTGCCCAAGCTGCATACGAATGTAGAAGCATAAGTACAACGTGAACCTTCATTACACTACAGAGTCGAAACGCTCAGAGGATGCCATAGGAAGGGGTGTAATAAGCAAGACGTAAACTAGGTCATCGAGAAGGGCGTAAGTAATATCGTGACAGGAAAACAACGCGTCAATAGGAATCAATCCACATCAACAGGTTTCTCTATGTAATTCTTGAAGGGGTCCTTTCGCAACGCCTCCGCCTCAGAGGCGGTGAATGGTCCTTTGCCTCCAGCCTTCTTGACCTTCATGACGCTATCTGGGACGGCACCGCTAGACGATGGCGTGGTGGCCTGAAGAATGCATCAGTCTTCCGTGGATCATTGCATAAAGCAAAATAGAGCTGACCTCCTCGTCTCTAAACGGTGTGAACTTCGGCGTTGAGGGGGTCTCCGTACTTGTTCCATCTCCATCTCGGAAGGGCAAGAATGTAGTGGACCGTGAGGGGGTAGATGGAACTGCCACCTTGCCCCTTTTGTCGGTGGGCACGGGAGGTGGCAGCATGTCGCCGGCACCAGGGGTGTCCCGGAAGACGGCAATCCGTGAGCTGCTGGAAGCAGACGCAATGCGCTGATGGCGTCCAGGCTGTTTGATTGTCGACCCACTCATCTTGCCGACCTCGGGAATGTTTTCCTTGATTCGTGCATGCCGGCCACCGAGCTCCTCCCATGGCGTAGTTGACGAGTCTGCAGCGCTCTGCGCCTCCGACCCAGTAGGATCCACGAAGATCTGCATTCTGGCATTAGGGCGGGGGCGCGTAGAGGGGCCTGCAGTGAAGACATCGTCCGGCTGGGCACGGGAGGAAGACGTCGAGCCTGTTGTCGAGCGCGAAGATTTGGTTGATGATTCACCTAGAACTTTGCGCTTGGTACTGGCTGGTGTTGCAGCGGGGGGTGCCGCCTCGGGCAGAGGCGCGGCGGACATCATTCGCTTCTGGAACTCGCGATGCTTCATATGTAGGCGGTCCAGGGGATCCGCCTGTCTGTTGATGCCGAGGAGGTACATCTCGTCCGCATCGGTACGTCTATGAACAAATGGTCAACACAATGAGATCCGACAGTCACCGGACCGTCCTACGCACCGTGCACTGCGCTCCAACACGATAGCAAATTCCTCGTAGAATAGAGCCCATGCTGTACCAATATCATTTGCCAACAGATACCGGAAGATCACCACCGGCTTCTCGACGTAGCTCGCATACAGCACCCAAAGCTTCAGGTACCTGAGGTCGTTCCGGAACACCCCTTCCCTGTGATCCTTCAGGACGCGAGTTGCCTCCTCGAGAAGCTCTAACAGACCAGACTCGGCACTGTGACCCTGCGGGTAGTTCTCGACAGTCCAATACACGAGGCGGCACCAAGCTTCCAACGGATCATCGTCTTCGTCCTCCATCGCAATTTCCACATTGATTCGGAGTCGATTCCGCGTTGCAGCAAGTTTCGACTCGCGCTGTGCGTGCGGCGTGGAGAGGACCGCTGAGAGGGTGGTGGCCCGCCGGCCAGAGGCCAGAGGTTGTATGTTCTCCTTGGCGGCTTCTAAGACATCGCCGTCGACAATGACCGGCTCATTGTCTTGGAATACGTCTTCGGTATCAGGAGAAACGGAAGGCATGTCAAAAGCAGGTAGTAGGCGGTAGTGGGTTCAGAAAGCAGTAGCGGTCAGTGGGTGCGCAGAAGTATGTAACAAAGGCGGTATGACCTCCGACATGTAATGGCGCGCAACATTGTGTCATGTGACCGCGTTCTTCCCGGGCCACTGTGGGTGGGCAAGCTGTGGTCGTGCATGTTGAAAATGCGGAGGTCGATCAACGCAGATGCACGGAAAGACTGGAGGTTATCCATTAGACACACAGTACTATAATTTTCCAGGGGCATCGGGATATGATTTCAGAAAACAATGGCAAGTAATCAACGGCAAGCTATCCAAAATGCGGACAAGAAACGGAGCACTGTCGTAAAGGTCGTAATGAAACGTAAAAAGGAAAACAGCTCAAAGCCAGGTTAGCGGGGTCTGAAAGAAAGTACAGATACGATGGCACTGGATTGATGGCAAAATGCAAACCACTAGGACGATATAGATAGTGGCGGATATTTGAGTGAGATGAAGGGAAATGGGTGAAAAGATGGCGACGGCCTATCAGCGAGTGTATGCACGTTCCGGAGAGTTGAAATGTACTGTGGCTTATGGGGAAGAGAGGGAGACAGATCATGCGACCCGCAACACAGAAGCGATACGGGAGGCTGGCTTTCAAAGCGGTGTGGTATGTGAATGAAAGGGTAAATGCGATAGTGAGAAGCGTAAGGGAGTAGTAGACCGAACAGGGAAAGCAGGAATCAATGGACAGAGAAGACAATGAAAAGAAAAGAACCAAGCCGCAGAAAATTATCGAGCTTCACTGGAAGCGTTAACACCACTAATTTGTGCCACTGTGAAGTTAGCCTTCTCTTTGAAGACCGATGGGTAGCTGTTCATCACATGGGCCAAGGCGCGCATGTCATCGTTATCGAGCATCATAATGGTTACTTTTTGCGCGAGCTTTTGTGTTATGCCGATTGCCTTCAACATGCGGTATCTACAGCAATATTAGATCTAACAAAACAGACGTCAGTTGCAACAGTCCACTCACATTTTGTCGCCAAGCCTTTGTTTCCCTTGTTGAAGGGGTATGCTATCGAGTGAATCAATAAACTCGTCTGTCGCCTTCACTACAAGGGGATCAGGCTTGGGAAGAGGTAGACCCGTCAGGTTCGGCGTATTCGCAAGCCTCCAGATCTCAACGGCTGGCAATTGCCCCAGAGCAGCGATAGTATAGGTGGCTGTGGAACTTGGGGTTGCAGGGGTTGGTGACGCTGCAGCAGAAGGACCGCGAGATGATAAATCAGGCGTCACCGGCGACTCTTGCAGTGACGCAGTAACTGTCTTCTTAGCTTGAGGTGTCACAGGCATGTCCACCACGCTCCTTGTAGTCGCAGGGGCAGGCGTGGCCGGCTCTTCGCCATCCTCACTGTCCAACACGGCCTTGGCATCCGCAATCTTGACACGAAGCACCTCGTTATTGAATAGGCACATGGCGCGCTCACGCTTGGGAAGACTCATAAGCAGGTCTGTGAGCTCCGGGGCACGAGTAGGTTCCAGTCGAGAGATTGCCAGGGCAATGCGGTCGCGTTCGGACGAAGGGGCCACTGAGCCTGACGGTGATGACGTCCGCGGAGGCGTAGCTAACGAAGCCGAAACCGAAACGGGAGTAGACGGATGCTCAGGAGCTGAGGCAGTTGCTTGGAGTGCATTAGGATCAAGCAGCCGGGAGTCCTGTGAGATGGCGGGCGAGGGCGACTTCTCAGGAGGCGTCACAGCCGCTGATATAGCACCACTCAAGTGCGCTCGTGCATATTGGATTTGCTCGTCTAGTTTAGCAGGCTCCTGGATAGCAGCGACGACGTCGCTGAGAGAAAGACCGACGAGAGCGTCGACGATCGAATCAACCTCATTCGCGGGGACAGTGTCCATTGATTTCAATCGTCGGCTCAGCTCGCCAGTAAGCACCTCCTTCCGCACCACAGGGGAAAGGGCTGAAAGGTCGTCGTAGCGCATAGGCAAGTTGAGAGTACCAGCCAGGGCAGCCTGTATGATATCAGACAAGTGAGACATAGTGGTGCAGAGGTTAGTACTACGACTTACGTTGTAGTAACTGCCGGACCCTCTCCGTGGCCTCTCCTGCCTCTCGGTGCTGAGCCCACTTGGGGATCCCAAACTCGTGGATCTAGCACCAGGGCTGGGCCATCCTGCATAGCTTTCTCCTCCTTCGCTGGCTGTCGGGCTTGTTGCGCCGCTAGCACTCCGAGGATGCCCGTTATGTCCAGCAAATCGCTGAGCGAGCTTCTCCTGTCTCAATTGCTTCGGCTCGTGCAAGCGAACGACCAACTGTTTGGAGCCCAATAGCATGCCATTCATTCCATGCATGGCGGCAGCCGCTATTATCAAGATGAGAAAAGAAGATACAAGACAAGAATCTGACTGACCCACCTTGATCTGGACTCTGGAAGGAAACGAAACCGAATCCACGGCTCTCACCGTTTTCGTTTCGCATTACACGCGCACTGACGAAGTGTTGAATAACCTTCAGACGTAGCGTTGACCACTCATGCTTACCTTACGATTTGCCCATACTGCGCAACGTCAGCTTTGTCGCTACAAGAAAGCTCGCAGTAAAACTCACCTGGCGGAAATACGTGAAAAGCCCATTTGAATCAATAGACGGATCAAGGTTCTGTGTCGTGTCTCACGATTTAGAATACCATCAAGCGTGTCTAAATCAGACAAACCTTGCAGAACAGATTGCAGGGGTCGATAAGACCACTGTGGCTGTTAGAGCCAGGGCCATGAGGAGGAGCAAGTTGAACCTGTTGCCCAGGACCATGAATGAACGGAACAGGCGGGCGAGCGTGGTACGGCGACGCCCGTGGAGGGGAATACTAGACGTCATAAGTGCCGAGTAATGTACATGCTAGAGGTGACACACCTGCGTGGGATATGGAGCAGGATATGCAGACCCAGACGGCACAAACGCAGGAGCGTTGGCACTGAACTCGGAAACCGCGCCACTCGCGCGACGTTGCTGATACAGTTGCACGGCGATGTTCTGGCCCTCGACGTCCGCGCAATGCATGGCTGCTTCTGCGTGTCGAGCATCCTCTTCGCGCCAGAATTCAACCACACCCGTGCCCTTTCCGAAGCCAGCTTGAGTACGAACAGCTGCAAGAGCACCAAACGGCCGGAAGAGATCGTAAAGCTGAGAATCGGTGTACTCAAGTGGGAGATGCTTGACGAGTCGTGGAGATGCGCTCGGAGGAGGAAGAGGTGTTGGAGGGGTGGTTGGAGGGTACGGCGAGAGCACCAGCAAGGCCGGGGGCGTGACCCCGACGATTGGGCGGCCCTGCAGCGTTGCAAGTGCCTTCTCGGCTGCGGGGGCGCGTCAAAAGAAGCGGAAGCAAACGAGGACCAAGATGAATACTACATTCACGGATATAGAGACCTCGCCACGCACCTTTCTCCAGATATTTGAACTCTATCGTGCCCGAGAAGATCTTGCCAGGCTCATTCCGGTTAATGTGAGGGCGAAGTGGGGCGCAGGTTGCGAACACCGTTGCCAATGCCTCATCTGTGACTTGGGCAGGGAGCCCAGAAATGTACAAGAGTGGGTCATGCAGGTAAGGGTGAGGCTGTGGGGAGTCAGACTCAGACGCATCAGGAGGCGGGCTGTAATCAGATGCCATGGTATTGTGTCGCTATTGGGTCCTGAATTGACAATGCTCAGGGATCAGAGCAAGGAAGGACGACGGACGAGAACGCAAACAAACGAAGACGAAGACGGGTGGTCCCAGCGAGTGTTGAGGACAAGAACCGAAGGAGAAAAAAGATTCAATCGCTAACACTTTATGATTATGTAACCGTCTCGCCACAGCTGCTCGAGGCGGAAATCCAATCCTACCGTTCCTCGAGGTTGACCACACCGAACACGCCTTCGCTGCGCACGACCCCCCGATTTTTGCGATTAATTATGTCGGACTTCCACCCCCATTCATGGGATCCTGCTTATCTTCCGCATCTGCACCGATCTCCGCATGCTGCCTCGACGTGCCTGAGATTTCGCACATGCGGCAAAGGGTGCCCTCTCTCGGAAACATTACGGACGATATGTGGTAAAACGAAGCTGCTCGTTCCCCGTGACACTTTCGTGATGCAAAAAGTCTTTTCGGTGGACTCAAATATAATACTATCGTCGCCAACCTCGAGAACAACAAAAGCCATACAATCGTGCTTCGCGGTCGGAGAGTTGCGTTTCAAGGAACGTAACGGAAGCCAATTGCCTGGTGAAGCCGATTCATTAAATAGATCCAGGCAGAGAAAATCCTTGACGTGCCTTATCAGCTAGTTCAGACGTATCAACCGTGACACCGGGGGTAGGCTTGCCCTCTACGCGGTCTCTCCGCTCATTTTCCAGGCGATGGTAAATCTGTGACTTATCGTTGGCTACGATAAGAAGCTCTCGGAGGAAAAACGCACCGTAAGGAGGAGCGCACAAAGAGCGCCCAGGAATTGTAAGGCACACGATACTGACATCGTTCGGTCAGTCAACATCCCAAGCAAATATAATATCTCGCTGTACTCGCGAAGCCTTTTCTACAGAGTGGATATAATTTTAGTATTTTAGTCTCGATGCACTGGTTGAGAACATTCTACGCACATGTATCGCGGTCCCTCGGTGGCTGGGAACAGATGAGCGCCCAAAATGCTTCCGCATTGCCCGATGGCCATGTATATAGGTGTACCAGTTGCACGCTTTGTTTCTGAACCTAGATTATGTGCAACTGCACGGACAAATTAAATACGGTGCAGAGAGGAAGGGGCTGGGTGACAATGACATACACAAAGCCAGGACAATCCCGTTTGTGGTATAGGCTCCACTGACAATACAAAACGTCGCAAAATACCGGACATGTGGATTGTTAGCTACGGTAAGAAGTAATCTGGTGATAGTCAATACTCTGGCCCAGGAATACAAAGAATGATAACACACAAGTATCCTATCCCTGCTATGGTGCTGGAAACACAGACGAAGAAGCCCCGGTTTTGCAAACGATCGGAGCACCAGGAGGCGGCAGTTATGACCACGGCACAAACGGCATAAGGTGGGACTGTCAATAACTGCGCGCGAGCGTTTGCTAGGGTCGTAGTGTCAGAAAAAGAAAGGCCATACTGCCAAGAGAAACGGCCTTACTGAAGCCAAAGGTCTCAATGATGGTAGGAAGGAAGGCCGACAAAGAGGCAAACGCAGTGTTCGTCCCGAAATATATGATACCACCTATATATACCTGTGAACATGCGCTGGTCAGTACCTCCCAAGCTACAAATACGTCATTCGCACCCGCCAGTCTTTGAAAGCATCGATAATATGCGCTGCGGGGAAAGTTAGCACAACAATGTTGCTGAGACGCTTGACTGGGACCTTTGTTCACTGTATACCCAATATCTCCACTAATATCCCGATTTGCGCGCTGCACTGCAAGTTTGCGCTCGTCTTCATTGAAGAAATTGGTCATTTCCGGTCTATTGGGAAGGAAAGCGATTGCTACCAGACCCATGAACAAGGACGGTATCCCCTACAGCACGTCCATAGCTATGGTCAATCGACAATTCCTTATTCGAGCTTGGAGCGTACCTCCACAATAAATAGCAGGCGCCAGTCTGAGAAGGGAAGCTGTGCATGCTGCACGCCGAAGGCAATGAGTCCGCCAAACGCGCCCGAAACGGCAGCGAAGCCAAACCAGTAAGCGAGACGCAAGCCAACTTCGTTCTTCGTATAGAAGAGGGCTACGGCGCGACTTGTTTAATAAGGCAATATCTAAGAACGATCACAACGTACTGAAGTAGACTGGGATACCAGGGCCGAAGCAAGCCTCGAAGACGCCCAAGCCAACACGACACACGATCAAGCCTGCCTCGTTAAACCCCGTAGACTAAAGGATCATGTTAGCATGCAATTGTGCAAAATTATCGCTGGGGATTACCATGAGAGTAGAACAAATGCCCCAACCGATAGCTGCACCTCCCAGCCATAATCGCGGCGGGAAAAGCTTAGCCAGGACTGTACCGGGAACCTGACACAATATCTAAACGGACAAAATAAGTTAGTCAGTCGTGCAGAAAGCAGATCACTCGCGTACATAGGAGAAGAAAAAGGCTGAGTTTATCCAGTCGAACTTTTTCCCAGTCGGGTCGCCGTCGAGCGTGTCTTTCGGGAGGCCTTGAAGACGCGCATTGCCCAAATTACTTCTGTCCAAATCTGCGTTGGGTCAACATTGGCTGCAATTGTAAGCTTCAGTGCGCGACATACAGGCAAAGAGATACATCATGCATGCGATGGGCAAAATCCTGAGGTCGAGCTTGCGTACAAGACGTCGCTCCGCCAGAGACGTTTCTCGTATTTCTTGTATACCGTTGACAACGACGTCGGGCGCCTCCTTCTCGCGGTCCGCAGGAACGATGTCTTTCTCTTCGTAGACATCTGTTTCGTTGAGGGACATCTTGTCCGCAGCTCTCTTGGGGAGCTCTTAGTAGAACGAGGGGAGCGTGACGGTCAGAGCGAGCCGATGCCGACCTACCGTACCTTAAGAGTGGGCAAGAGCTATCTTACAATCGCATCCAAAGCCACAGGCTGCCGTTCTTCCCTGACCCACATGAGGAAGAACAACGGAGAGCCGGTAAGGCGAGAGATTCTGCACTGAAGGCGTTCACTTGCCTTCGAAGTTGCAGTCGCTGTTCGGAAGTGGTCCATGAGGTGGCCCGCGATGACGTTCACTATACGAAGTTTTATAGAAGACAGTCAGGTGGAAGTTTGTTACTAGCAGATTTGGCCGAACTCACGTAGAACTCACACCAGTGGGAGTTTTTGAGATCACGATGGGGCGTCACTAACCTCTAATTTTGGAGGCGGGGAAATATGAAAAGCATCCGGAAACCCATGCCTCCCCGCAAGCCTCCCGGAATCCTGTCGAATAGACAACTCCTCGCTACCTGAGATAGAGCTCAGGACACTACGCTCCAACGAGCAAAAAAGAGGTATGGTGCTCGAAGCAAACAAAGATGGTATTGCTCAGTGCTGGTATCAAGGGGTAGTAATAATCTAAGATGATAGTGTACGGGAATCCAAGTCAAGATAAAGCAATCGAAATAGATCCGATCAGTTTTGAGGTTTGCGGGAGATCACGAGGTACATGGGTGTGAAGAGCTAAAGAGAGGGAGAACAGTCAGCATTCCGATAGAAGCAACGATCCAAAATGACACATTACCTTGGTCTGACCGCCACGCACAAGCGAGTCGCCCGCGACCTTCAAAGCCTCACCAACATCGAACGTACCCTTGGGTAGCAGCCCAACAAACTCCATCAACCGCATGGCATTGTGGGTGACAAGCTTGCCGCTCCAGCTCATCCGCCACACGGTGAAGTAATCCCACACGGTCTGAGCTTTCCAGATGTCGCCTTCGAGAGGATAATACCATGGGACGGCGTCAGGGCGTTCCGCGAGATCCTCCTCATGCTCGATCTGGAACCCGACAGTCTTCAGGGCCTCCCGAGCCTTGGCAAGAGGGCGCATCTCAGGAATGCCGTTGCCAAACTCGATTTCGTGAGCGAGGGCCTTGTGCTCGGGGATCGAGGGATCCCAGCGGTCGGTCATGCACCACTCGTAGACACCGAACTGCAGGAAGAGTTTATGAGATGGCATGCAAAGAACTTATGATGACATGACGTACGACTCCTCCAGGCTTCAACACCTTGAGGATCTCGCCATACACGCCTTCCCAGGTAGGGGCGTGGACGGTAGCCTCGATGGCATATACTGGTGTTGTGAGCAATTATGAGTGAAGACCGAAGCTACAAAAGCATGAGACCTACCGGCGTCAAAGGAATTCTCGCCGAATTGCTCTGACAGCTTCATGAAATCGCCCTTGGCGAACGTAACCTGCTCCTCAAGACCGGCATTCTTGGTATACTTGCGAGCACGGCCAATCTGGAAGTCGTTGTTGTTCAGACCAACGATCTCCACGTCTGCGAATCGGGCAATTTCACGAGCAGGGCCACCAACACCGCAACCAACGTCGAGGACACGCATGCCTGGGCGGAGCACCATCTGGGAGGCAAGATAGTGCTCGTGGCGGGCAAGAGAGGCGGCGAAGGATTCGCCCTTGTAGAAACGGGAGAAGTGGAACGACTGGGCCCAACCATACTCGTAGAGCTCGGTAGCGCCGTCATAATAGCCTGGTGTGATTGTCAGTCTCTAACCTCATTCGGACGACAGACGGTTTTATGTACCATTGATGACCTCCGTGTAGTTCTCGACACGGTTATCGGTGTCATTCTTCTTCTCCTTGTTCATGTCCTTTTGCCAGAAGCCAGTGTAGTTTTCGATACGGTCGCCAACGCGGCCATCTTTCTGGGCGGTGGAAGACATGATCGCTGCTTCGTACCGTTGAGTAAGCAATGTTGGCGACCAGAGAAACGCAAATACTCACCCGTGAGGGATGAAAGGAAGGGACGGAGAAAAGAAAAGAGGGTGACGAGAACGAGTGGATAGTCGAACGACTTATGGAGACTTCCCTTTCCGTAAAAATCACCCCATGAAAGCAATTTCCTATTTTAAGAAGGTATCACCCACGAACCCGTGCAACTGGTCCGCCACACGGGCGCGCTGAATTTGAAATGCTAGCTGCGCGTCGTACGAGATCAAGTATGTACCATTTCGAACGGTTCCTCAGTCTCTTGTGACAGTTCGACTTCTGACGGTGTACGAACAGAACAGGGGCAGGCAACTTCGCGAAATCAAAAACTCGTCTCTCCGCCCGGAGAATCGTCCGTTATGTAGGTACCAACGTCACTACGCAAGGCGTGGGTGATGTAAAAGAGATAGCGCAAAACCGACAGAGCACTCGGGCACACGAAAATTGTCCCTACGTGCCGGAAGGTCAAAGAACTATTCAATATGCTCGCACGGGTACGCGAGCCCTCCCTGTGGCACATGACATCCGCCCATTTCAGATTCCGTTCGCGCCAGGCCAGCGCCGAACCGTGGACTACGACTCGCGAACCATCCGAAAATGGCACATTATTGCACCCAACGGAGACAGGTCATCCCATTTATCTCCACCTATGGCATCATATCAGTGGCTGGAATAGGTGTCATCCACATGAATACTCGACATATCGCAGATATCTCACGCTGGTAGATTACTAACCACTCGCCGTGCCACCGCCGCGGGTCAAGCCTCGTACGAGAATCGCCAGATATGCCGCCCATTCTAGGAGAAAAAATTACTGTCATGGGGCGATTGCTATAGGAAGGACTCAAGCCTTTATAAGACTTTCGATTATATGTTCGCTCTCACAAACGCCCCCCCATTTCGAATTTCACCATTCTCCGTCGCTTCCTCCATACACCGGTGAGCCCCGATATTCCACTGCTCATCACACATTCCAGAACACCCGACACACGAAAGTGACCATGGCCTCCACCATCCAGCTAGATGGTCGCGTTGGCGACCGCATCGAAAATTACACTGGCTTCTGGCAAAAGGACATGAACAAGGAGAAGAAGAACGACACCGTCAACCGCGTCGAAAACTACACCGAGGTCATCAATGGTACGCGCCTGAGCTTCATAGTCGTCTGACTCGTTTTTGACATTGACATCCCCTACAGGCTACTACGACGGTGCTACGGAGCTCTACGAGTACGGCTGGTCCCAGTCGTTCCACTTCTCCCGCTTCTACAAGGGTGAATCCTTCGCCGCCTCTCTTGCCCGCCACGAGCACTATCTTGCCTCCCAGATGGTGCTCCGCCCAGGCATGCGTGTCCTCGACGTCGGTTGCGGTGTTGGTGGTCCTGCTCGTGAAATTGCCCAATTCGCGGACGTGGAGATCGTTGGTCTCAACAACAACGACTTTCAGATTGGCCGTGCTCGCAAATACGCCAAGAATGCCGGTCTCGAAAAGAAGGTCACCTTTGCCGTCGGCGATTTTATGAAGCTTGTGGAGCAGTTCGGCGAAAACTCGTTCGATGCTGGTCAGTCTCGCCCCACCCCCTGCGATTTGAATTTGTACTCACTACTGGGATTCTCAGTTTATGCTATCGAGGCTACCGTCCATGCCCCTTCGTGGGAGGGCGTGTATGGCGAGATCCTCAAGGTACTGAAGCCTGGAGGAGTTGTGAGTCACCCCGTCTTATATTATTCGCGTGTCATCTCATAGATTCTTCATCCAGTTCGGTGTCTACGAGTGGTGCATGACCGACCGCTGGGATCCCTCGATCCCCGAGCACAAGGCCCTTGCTCACGAAATCGAGTTCGGCAGCGGCGTCCCTGAGATGCGGCCCCTCGCCAAGGCTCGGGAGGCCCTGAAGACTGTCGGGTTCCAGATCGAGCATGAGGAGGATCTCGCGGAGCGTCCTGATGTGATTCCTTGGTACTACACCCTGGAGGGCGACATCTGGAAGGCACAGACCGCATGGGACTATTTCACGGTTTGGCGGATGAGCTGGAGCGGCAAGCTTGTCACCCACAACGCCATGAAGCTGATGGAAATCATTGGTATGCTGCCCAAAGGTACCTGGGACGTCGGTGAGGCTCTGAAGGTCGCCGGCGATGCACTTGTGCGCGGTGGACGCACCAAGGTAATGTCCTTCCTGTTGCCCCAGTGCTGATGGCTCACTCAATTTCGCGCGCAGTTGTTCACTCCCATGTACCTCGTCGTCGGCCGCAAGCCTCAGAACTAGTCTGGCTTATGATTGTACCATTGGCCGCGGATTAATAGGCAAAGACTTTCTACACCATGACTATCTTTTGATACCAGCGCCTCACAATAACATTTTCGTTTGTTTTGAACACCGTAAACGCGTGGCTGCGGTTTCGCGGACTAGGCGCACGCAATGTTCTTAGCACCTTGTCTAAGTCATTTCCGGTGCACTCTCCGTCCAACGAAATTCACCTGTTCGGCCGCTGATCAGGCTGAGACTTACGTTTGCCACACGACCTCATGACTCCCGGCGAACATGCTATAGCGGACACACGATGCAATATGATTGGACAGCAGGTATGTAGCTAGCAAAACACTTAACGTAGAGCATACAGTGCCTTGCGGCGCAGGTAGTAATTGGTATATAGGCAGGATCCGGATATAAAGTGGCGAAGCGACCCATGTCAAGGCCGTCGGTAAAGTAACGAAATTAAGGGTCCATCTCCCAAACCGGTCCGACGCCAAAAAGCAAGCATGTAGAATCAATGCATGATGTCACTCGAAAACAGCCGATGTCGATGGCGAATTTCACCGCTTGATACGTTTGAATTCGCCCCCAGAACCCACGTCCAAATTTGCCAGTGGCTGTCTGTTACCAGGCGGATTTTGCTGCTGTGCGAGACCCATCCCTCCCTGTGGCATGGGACGTCGCACGTTATTTGTAGGATGTCTATAGAAAACCAAATTCAACCCCTGGTCGCCTCTAATAGGTGCGAATCTATGACACGTACTGCATGGCCTCTGCAGGTCTTTTCATCCCAGCACCAGACGGGGTGCTAGAAGTCTGCTGCGGTTGGCGAGCTTGTCCATTCGTCGCGAGTGCTGGTCGATTACCCTGAGACAACACATTTTGAACACCAACAACGGCAAGGAGATGCAGGTAGCATACCGGTGCGTGTGCGAAGTGGAATCCCCCAGGTGATGCTCTGACAGCAGAGGCTGGGCCAGTCGAGTTTGAAGGCAGTGCTGAGGGTTTGGTCGCCGAACCGGTGTTATCCCTTGGTATCTGCTGGCCAGTATTATTGTTGATGCTTTTACCGTTCGTTGCAGAGCTCGCGCCGTCCGGAACGCTGTTCCTGTTGTCCACCGGTGACGGTTCGGGGTCCATATCATCCAGCCCTTCCAGGTCCAACGCCATCATTGCATCGTCATCTGAGGCAGTGAAGAATCTATCGAGGTCCGGTTCAGACTTCATTGCTGCAAGCGGTTGCCTGGACGTTGAAGCCTGAGCAGATTGCTGTCTCTCAGCCTGAGGTGCCTGGGCGAAGGTGACCTTGCGTTCTGATGCTGGCGGATTCTGAGGAACTGGGGAAGGTGGAACAGGAGCAGACGTCGCAATGGGTCTTGGAACCTGCTGATGTGATACATGCTGAGGAGCCGGGGGACGTACAGGTGGAGCGGCGGTAGTATTCGTCCTCAGCACGGGAGTACGATTAGGTGTGTTTAGGCCGGTCGCCGAGGAGACACTGGATGGCGTCGCCGCTCCGTTTTCGTTTGGCTTGGACATTCCGTTCGTTGCCGGAGTCTGTGGCACTTTGCTATTCCCATTCGCAAATGCGTTGCCTACTGCGGCCCGCATGTGAGGCGGGATCGAGGTCAACGGCTTTACATCTTGCTGCACAGCGGGCGCTCGGTTGACGCTCGGGGTGTACGTGGTAGGGTGACCGGCGGCAGGACCAGGGGTTGTAGGAGCTGGAGTGCTGCGGTCCGGGCCATGATGAAGATCCGACTTATCGAATTTCACCTAAACATGCAATACGCGTTAGCTAATAAACTACAACATAGTATACAACGGAGTGTCTCTCACGGGCGGCACTTTAATTTTTGCAATCTCTTGGGCGAATGCTTTCTCATAGAGGCAGAGTCCCAAAAGGTTGCCGAAGTTGCGCAGAGCGCGTTTGACACCGTCCGTTACCGCTTCCTTCTTGGCCTGGAGTTGCCTTCGTGTAAGGATGCAGAGCAGGTTCGGGAGCGGGACATTTGTTACCTTATCCAGAGCGGCACCCTTGCTTTTCACATTGTCCGCTGTGCCATATCCAACATCATCATGGAATGCGCCACCGTCCTTCAGGGTGATCTTCACGACCGCCGTCACACCAACACAGTGCCGTCTTGTTTCCGGATCACAGTCAATGAAGTCTGTTGTGATGCTAACTATGCTTGAGCTCCATCCATTGTATCCAAACACTTCATTGGCGAGACCGATGATCTTCCATCCTTCAACGTATGTGAGCTTCGGACCGCCGCCAGGAGCAGGTCGCTGGGAAACGTATTCCGGACCGAGGCGGCGATTAAGTTTCGTTTGGATAGCAGCTTGCGATGCAATAGCAAAGTCAAGCTCTGTAATATCTGGCTTGAAATCAGTCGAGAACGAGGTATTCCCGAACTGTACGGGAGTCTGCGGGGAGTAGGGTGTTGAGAGGGCGCCAGGCATGGTGCCAAACAACAGCAGGGCAAGGGGACACGACGGGAAGAGGAATAGAGGGTGGGGGGGTAGATGGAGTCAAGAAGCAAGAGGAGATAAGGGGCAGGGCGATGGGTTGCGGAGTTGGGTCGCGGCTAACATGCGTCCATTGTTCAACAAATCGCCGCCCACGCGAGTCAACGCGTCACGGTCACGTGCTATAAACAACAGAGAGCGTGCTCAATTTCCAATTTTCGATATTTTCTCCGCGGAGATACTTATCTAAGACTTATCAGACACTAACTGTGGACTCCTTAGTGCATGTCGCGATGGAGATGGTCGAGGACATGTCTTTATAAAGTTCATACATTCATTGTTCAAATCAATTTAACAATGCTTAGGCATTGCACAGCGCATGCAGTAGATGCCACAGTTCTTACTAGAATCTTTCGAGTGGTGTACGTGAATTGCTCTTAGAGGCATCATTTTTAGTAAATTCGGACTAGGCCAACCGCTTCCTGAATCGTACCACACGCATCCAGGAGTCTGGATAGAGCAGAACACGCTACAGATACCGAGAAGTGGTTAACCGTAGCCCATCCAAGCTTACTGCACCAAGTGCAGCTGAAGTTGATGTTTTTATATTCGTCACGGAAGCAGCGTCAATGATTTTCGTGATGCCTGGAGAATATACTTATAAACTGGTCACAGCAGTATGCGGAACATCGACTCGACATCTAGGTGAAGCTAAATCAATATGCATGAATATTAGCACTTATCACACTCGGGATCCATCGCCGCCTCTGTCCGAATCCCGAAAGACTGAATTTGGAGATGCATCTCTTGATGACCCTCTTCCACAACGTACTGAGTAATGCCGTGCTCCCGACATGCCTTACGGAGACGATACTCAAGTGTCGGCCGCCAAAGAAGGCTATATCTGTATGTAGACGTGGGTGAGTCGACAACCCCGAAGCAATCCCTGAGAAATCTCACCACATAAGGGGGCTGAGGACTCCAATATATCGTAGTTGCATCAGCATCGTGATAGAGGATACTTACAGAAACACCGAGCCGCAGTACTCCCAACAGTCGCATGCCATTCACTTCGATTATGATTTTGACAGATCAGAGTTGGGATCGTTCTTGACCTGACAGATGTCGCAGTTTAAGTCGACTAGTAAACAGAACGGAACTTCACTGTCATACATGTAGCTACCCTGTCACGGATCCCTGAGGGAAAGAGTAATTCCATTTCATTGTAGATTAGGGAGAGCCTCACCTCACAATGCAATAGAAGTTGCACAGCGTGTAACAAGAGGAGCTCTCCGGGCGGGCAAAACAAGGTTCAGAACGAAATCTGGACGTTAAGCATGTGGACAACCAGGGCACAGTTACGACTGGTCCTTCGGGAGTGTCGCTTGATGTAAAAGGCGGGCGCGGCGGGGAACCACGTGTACCCGACTGAGTTCAGATAGGACGGGACGAAGCCAGTTTCAACGGCGCAGAGGGATGCTGGCGGTCGCGCCTGACGACGGAGAAGATCGTCATGGCAAAGAGAGATACTTCGCGCGGTGTCATCCGGAACCAATCACGGCGGAGAGTTGATTCTTATGGAAGAGTCTTGTTGGGCCTGGTACCGATGTGGCGATCAACCTATAACAGGCCTTTGTAGGCCTACAACAATCTCCCCTTTTGTCTCTTGCGCGCTCTTCTTGCCCCTTGTTCTCTCTCTTTTTCATCCCCTCCCTTACGACTACATCCCCTAACCAAGGCGACGACGACCATGGCCGACGCAGCTAAGAAGACCAAACACAGTCATGCCGCCTCTCAGGCTGCACAGCCTGCACCGCGCAAAGTGCGCTTCAACGTAGGTATGTAGTCCGGCGCACAGTCGCCGTCGTGAACTGACGAGCGTGTTTTAGGAACTCAATACCAGGTGCTGGATGTTGTCGGCGAGGGTGCCTATGGAATCGTCTGTTCAGCCGTACACCGACCTAGCGGGCGCAAGGTCGCAATCAAGAAGATCATGCCTTTCGACCATTCGATGTTTTGCCTCCGTACGCTCCGAGAGCTCAAACTTCTCAAGTTCCTCAGTGAGGCTGGTGTTAGTGAAAATGTGAGCATCCAATCATCCACCCTCATCCCTGTCAAGAGCTATATGACTGTGAAACCGCCATATGGTCCATAATCATATGAGTCGTTGTAGTTAGCTGTGGTTAGCAGTCATGCTCACTACTGCTTCTCCGCAGATCATCTCTATTCTGGATATCATAAAGCCTGCTTCGTTAGAGGCGTTCAAAGAGGTGTATCGTAAGTTTTGGACTTTCGAACCCCTATGTGGCCACACGATTATACTCATTCCTGGTCCTCTTATTTAGTGATTCAAGAGCTGATGGAAACAGATATGCACCGTGTTATCCGCACACAAGATCTCTCTGATGATCACGCCCAATATTTCGTATACCAAACGCTGCGCGCGCTCAAAGCACTGCATTCTGCCGATGTTATCCACCGTGACCTGAAACCATCAAATCTTCTACTCAACGCCAACTGTGATTTGAAGGTTGCCGACTTCGGACTCGCTCGCTCAGTGAAGACCGCAGAGCCTTCTGGAACTGAGACCGGGTTCATGACTGAATATGTTGCAACACGATGGTACCGTGCGCCGGAAATCATGCTGACATTCAAGCAGTACACGAAGGTACGCTTGTTCTGCCTGCATCAGAGTTTCGCACCGCCAACTTCTTTCGCTGATGTTCCCACCGTGCTAAGGCTATCGACGTATGGTCCGTAGGGTGCATCCTCGCGGAGATGCTGTCGGGGAAGCCGCTTTTCCCGGGACGGGATTACCATCACCAGCTCACCCTTATCCTCGATGTACTTGGCACACCAACACTTGACGAGTTCTACGCGATCACGACGCGTCGTTCCCGTGATTACATCCGTGCACTGCCCTTCCGCAAGAAGAAGCCTTTCTCTCAGCTCTTTCCCAATGCAAACCCCTTGGCACTTGATTTCCTCACGAAGACTCTTGTGAGCTCACATCTACTGGTGTTTACAATGTTCGATTTACTAAACGAAGTCGATTCAATAGACATTTGATCCCAAGAAACGGATCACGGTTGAGCAGGCGCTCGCCCATCCGTACCTCGAAGCTTATGTGAGTTTAGGTTTTTAGGATTTTTTCAATGTATTCTGCGTTCTGAACCTAGATTTGGTAGCATGACCCGGAGGACGAGCCTGTGGCCCCACCTCTCGACCCCGAATTCTTTGAGTTCGACTGTGAGTTAGTCTTTCTGATGTCACACGAGCTGATATTAAACCTGTCAACAGTACACAAAGACGATATCAGTCGCGAGCAGTTGAAAGAACTGCTGTACGAAGAGATCCTCAGCTTCAAGCCTGTGGCCTTATAACCTGTCGTACTTTATACCCCATATCATCATCTCTCAACTCGGACAACGAATACAGCACCCCGCCAGGATAATCCAACGCGCTGAATATCAAAGGATGACACCCACTTTGCAATGTCTGACCAATCCCACAAGCACCTAGACTCTTCTTTCTTCAAATTCACGTTGATCGCGCTTTCTGTCTCCTTTTCTTACGTTGATCGCATTCATTCTTAGCCACCTGGGGTTGTTGGTGTTCATCGTATTCTCCCGTTTATGCTCGTCTTCGTACCCTTCCTCCACGCCTTCGATACCTCCCACTTCGTGGTCGATCATCGTGACTGGAATGCTCGATCATCTCGCAGACGTACTCAATGTTGAATGGCTGTATTGATAATATGACATGAAGTTCCTCGCGCAATGCCAAAATTGCAAATCCAAATGGTGTGCACGTTGTAAAAGACGGACGAACGGACGTACATACCCCGCACTGGCACAGGGAAGCCGGGCCGCAGAGGGAGCTCAGCCACGAGGGCTCGGCAAGTGCCGGTGGGGTGGCGTTGAAGGATTTGAGAAAGTTTGTGACCAGCGCTGTCCTCGTTGACCTCCTCGTCCTCGTTTTCGCCGTCGCGGCTCTTGCCCCTCCTCTTCGCCGTATCACTCGCACTTAGATTTGTCCCTGCACATCCATTTCCTCTCGGCTTTCATACTGGTGAGTATGTCCCGCTTTCCCAGGCCCATATCACTGAGCCGCGTCACCAGCATTCGTGAACCATAATGACGAATACCAATACTTCTACGTCTGACCCTATCCACAACAATGTCATTCCTTCTGAGGTGGGATGGCAGTTTGTGCCCCAATACTACACCTTTGTAAATAAGCAACCAAACCGGTTGCACTGTTTCTACACGAAATCCTCCACGTTCATTCACGGTACCGAGGGCGAAGACGGGAAGCCATGTTTCGGTCAACAGGTGCGTCATTTTCCAGGCGAAAAACCCGTGCGTCTTGACATATGTGCTTTTTTCACCAAGGAAATCCATAACAAAATTACTTCCATCGGTTTCGAAGACTGCAAGGTCTTCATCCACTCGGTCGACGCACAGTCCTCTGCAAACGGCGGTATCATTATTCAGGTTATCGGTGAAATGTCCAACCGCGGCGAGCCGTGGCGTAAATTCGTGCAGACGTTCTTCCTTGCCGAGCAGCCCAACGGATACTTCGTCCTCAACGACATCTTCCGTTTCTTGAAGGAAGAGGGTGTTGATGGCGACGATGGCGCCGAAGTCGACGTCCCGGCTCCGACTGCTGAGGCCGCCGCTCCTGTACCGACCGTAGCGACTCCGGAGCCTGCCCCTGAGCCTGTCATTCTTCCCGCCCCGGTTGTCGAGGAGCCCGCGCCAGCGAAGGCTCCCACTCCGGAGCCTGTCCCTGCCCCCGCCCCCGTTCCCGTCGAGGAGCCTGCTCCTGCTCCTGCCGAAGAGCCGACCACCCAGCATCTTAATGGTCACGCGCAGCCGGAGCAGAAGGAGGCAGAGGCGCCCGCACCACCCGCGCCAGCTGTCGAGGAGCCTGCTGCTTCTGTCCCAGCTGCCGCATCTCCCGCTCCTTCCCCCTCCCCTGCCCCTGCTGCCTCTCCTGCACCCGTTGCCCAGCCTCAACCTCCGAAGCCCGCCGCCTCTCCCGCCCCTGCTGCCGCCCCAGCCGCTGCCCCGCCACAACCTGCAGCTCCTGCGGCACCCAAAACGTGGGCAAACCTCGCCGCAACCAACTCGAAGAAGTGGGGCGCGGCGGTTGCTACCGACTCGCGTGGTACCAGCGAAGCGCCCGCGGCCAGCTCATCATCGCCTGTTCCCCAGAGCCCCGCTCACGGCCCTGGCGCGAGGGGCCCCATTGGTGCGAGGCCGCCCCCGGGACAACGGGAGCCACATCCTGCCTTCATCGCTGCCCAGAGTGTCACCACGCCGCAGTGCTTCGTCAAGGTGAGCCTCTTGGTCAAATTACCGTGAGACATCTCAAGTTGACAATACAATCCCCGTCAATAGTCTGTCCAGGAGAACATCTCGGACAGCGCACTCCGGAACACTCTGACGAGCCGCTTCGGGCCAATCAAAGAACTCGAGATTGTCCGTAGCAAGGCGTGCGCCTTCCTCGAATTCAACAACCTCGACTCGGCCCGCCGCGCTATCATCGCGTCGCTGCCCGCTCCGCAGGGTGGCGAAGGTGGTATCCGTGTGGACGTCGGTGAGGGCCAGCAGATGCGCATCTTGGTCGAGACGAAAAAGGAGCGTGGGGAGCGCCCGGTTAGCAGGCCTCGGGGCGGAGGACCGCCCATCAACGGCGGTGATGCTCGTGGTGGATTCCGTGGTCGCGGCGGAGCTGGTCGTGGGCGGGGGATAGGTGGTCCCAAGTAGTTGTATTCGGTCGGCTGCGGTGTGCGGGGGTGGTGTATCGTTGTTGTGTTTTCTAGTGTTTGGGGGTTGGTCGTTTTATGCTTGTTCAGGGGCACCAGGGGGTGTTCTGCTCGCATACGAAAAATAATATAACCTTGCTCTTGCTGTCCACTGCACGTACGATGCGAGAACTGAGAGTGCCGGAAGCAGAGTGTACTCCTCCGAGGGCGCTAGCTGCGCGCTGCACTGCCACGATTCATGACATCAGAGCCATCGAGCACTGAGAATGGCTTGGCAATGGGCGATACCAGCGCTTGCATTTATTGGTGCCTGCGATGATCTTATAAGGACCCTCGTTCTCTTCCTACCGCCTCTCTCTTCCCTTCCACCATGCCGTCCCATTTGACAATATGTCTAATATTGGTGGTTATTCTGGTCGTGTGCCTCCCAGGCCATGGTGTGCTCGCCTTCGGCGCGGGTAATATTCCTTCGTACGTCCCCAGCTGCGGTCTGCACCGGTTTGGAGCAGTGTGTGCCCCGGGTTCAGGAGCTGACTGGTGCGAAACGCGAATAGATATGCCTATATGGAAGGACGTGCCTTTCGCCACGGTGATATCGTACGTATATTGGCCGTGCAGACGCGAATGTCTCTGATCTTCGACACCAGGAAGATGTTCTTTCCGAAATTGCGAAGAAAAGCGGAGGGTTCGCGCTGGGTGCGCTCATCGGCAAGGGCGGCTCAAAATTCAGCGGTCTGGACGTGAAACGCGTGTATTTCGGGTGAGTGCCTTTGTCTTATTGCTAGATAGCTGACTGAAACGCATGCGCAATGCAGCAACTGGCTCAGAGACTACAGCCAGGTGTGTACGGGCTTTGATTCGGCTAGTGTCGCCTCTGACTTGCAATGTGTATCACAAAAGGCGGTCGATATCACTGGTCTCAAGAAACTACCGCTTCAGGTGAGAAATATTGACAGAACTTGTGTAGTCCTTCGACTGAATATCATACAGACTATCATCAACTTGTGCATGGCCCTGGGCTTTCTTGTGGGTCACCTTATCGATCTGTGACTCCAGTACTGAACGGTCGTACGTGCAGGCGCACGGTTACGCGACGAACGAGTTCGAAGTCACGCAGGAGCGCCTTGGCGTCTATCTTCCTGTCAGTATCAAATGACAGCATTACGAGAAGTCAATTGTCACTGATGACAATTCATTCGCAGACAGAGCACATTGATAACCCCAAAGGTTACGGTGAAGGCGAAGACGCCCGTAAATACGACCCCAGGCTGCGTGGTCCCGTAGACGTGAGTAACCAAACAGCCTAAATGTCGGCCACTTGGGGTCACTAACATGCCCTTTCAGCCTCGCGAACTTGAAATAGATCCCCACACCGGTATGAAGAACTATATTGCCAACGGTGCGTCTTTTCAACGACTTCATCAGTGTGAATGGTAGTTTGAATTTGGCATACAGAAAATGGGTCCTGGGACACGTCGAAGGCGCTGGTTCGTCGCACTCTCGAGAAATGCATCCACCACGGCCGCCAGCATCGTGCTCAAGGCCGAAAGCAAGACGAGTACGAGGCATACCGGCTTCTTGGCCAAGCTGTATGCGGACTGTTCCTTTCAACGACTTGGCGTTTGGACTGACTGAACACGATCCAGATGCATACTTTGGAAGACTTTCCTGCCCACTCGAACTTCACTGAGCTTGCACTCGTCAAGCTTGGACACCGTGACGTATTCATTCACGTCGGAGACAATGTGCGGATCCAGGCGCCCGACGGCAATTATGTGGCTCCTCTTGTCACCGGCACTTTTGGTTCGAGCGACTTCATTCACAGCTTGCTGGGAGGTGAGCATGGTCACCCTTCAACACAGAAACGGAACTGATGATTTCTACCATCAGAGGCCACCGATCATATCGTGAGTGGCAAATTGAAGTAACCATCTACTCCGTTATCTCATGCTTCAAATTTGATACGCTTGTATAGAGCGAGGTCGGTGGTCTCCTATATCTATCAATGTTACATTCTCAAATATGCTCTGTGCAGGCTTCCGTAACAGATCTCAACCGCGCGATGACCTCCGCCAAAACCCGGTCAATATCTAGTGGCCCCAACCCTACCGACACGCTACGCGACCTCCTTTTCAAGCTTCCCGGTGGTGCGGGTACCGAGATGTCACGCGACATGGAAGGTATCGAGCGAATTCGCAACGCACCCGCACAGGGCGGTAAGCCGCCGGATCAGCTCACCCCTCAAGAGTTGCACTCCGTGCTTTGGCAAGTGTTGAGCTTCAGAGATTCAGGTTCGTCATGACCCTCTTCTGGTCCTCGAGCTTATTGAGCTCTATGGCTTGTGCAGTTGCGAAGAAGATCGAAAAGACAATCGGTAGGTGGGATTCAATAGAGAAACCGGGTTTGGCTCATCAGGTTCTTGCTGGCAGAGAAAATCCCTGGTTTGGGCCCGCTTATCGAGAAACTCATGGACTCCATTTCTGGTGAGTTAACTCCGTCCTCAGGCTGCAACCTTTCACGTTTCCGACACTCGCAAAGTCTTTGTTTTCACGACTCTGGAAGTGAGCTGATACCATTCTTATCATTATGATACTGTACTGAAGACAGGTGGTATCCACAGCCCTTTTTGAAGCCACTCCTGAAGACAGCTTCCACCGAACTCATGCAGGCATCCGGACAAGTCATCAATACCCATGACCAGTATGAGGTAAGAATACAGCATTCTGTGTGCTCGATTCAACTACTAACGTATACTGCCCAGGTCTTCAATGACCCGAGAGCTGTAAGTCCACTTTCGTATTTTTTTTCGGACAATGTACCCATGCGTCGACAGTCGGACCCCACCCACTCCTTCTTGAGTAAAGATCATTTTGTAAGTCGACGACCCATTGGCTGTGCATAGTAAAACTTACTTTCCACTTCCCAGAACCTGATTCTCAACGAGCCTGCTGGTAACTTGGCAAGAATCATTGTGGTACGTTCAGCAATCGCATATCCTGAATACGGTTCAAACCTGGTTTACTCTCACAGAAACACTCCGTCACCCTCGTCACGAAAGCTTGGGACGATCCGTCTATGAACGTGCACTCTGTTACAGAAGATATCCTGTCTTGCCTGTGAGCATGCAATGCGCATTGCCCTCGTTTTCGCCTATTCATAGATTTTACCAGTTTCCACCCCAACTTCCATAACTCTTCCTCTGGCATACAACGCGAGATGATGGGCTATGTGCAGAGCTATGTGCAGGGTCTCGGTGCAAAGCAGCACGAGATCTTGAGGCGTCTCAGCAAGAACGCCGTCCGGAACCACGAGAACATCCGACTCGCCGGTGAGGGTGGCGCCCCTGCCAGCCAGGGCTCGTACGCAGCCAACGCCGGCGTCGAAGCTCAGCATGACATCCAAGGCTACCTCGGGAACATCCCCGGCTTCCAGCAGGCGCAGGGTCTCCTCGGACAGTTCGGTGGCGGTCAGGGAGGAAGGAGAGATGCGCCCGGACCAACCGTCCCCGGAGGATACGAAGGGAGCGGACACGGTGGATACCCGCCGCCGCCACCTCTTGGTTCCCGTCCTCCAGCTGCGGAGCCACCGAGGCTCGGCCAGGCAGGAGATTACTACGGCGAAGGCGCTGCACCACCACCACCTAACCGTCCCGCCGTTCCTCCCGGGCCGCCTCCGATCCCACATGGACACGGACACCACCACCATCCGCACGGCGGTCATCCTCACGGCAATGCTCCGGTTGGCTTCCCGGATGCGGCACCTGGTGGAGCAGGCTATCCCGGCGGTCCCTCGGGATACTCAGGTCAGTCCTCCTACCCAGGACAAACATCGACATACCCCGGCCAATCGTCCTATCCTGGGCAATCAACGTACCCCGGCCAGTCGTCGTACCCGGGCGGTCCTGGCGGCGGATTCCAGATGCCCGAAGAGAACCCCGGATATCATCCCTCGTATGGCGGTCCTCCCGGCTACGGACCGCCTCCTGGTGGACCTCCTGGGGCCCCTCCGCCAGGCGCAAGCTCTTACAACCCGAACGCAGGTGGATTCCCGACGGCTCAGCCGGATGCATCTGCGTATCCTGGACAATACGGTGGCGGGTATCGTTATTGAATGGTTCGACAGAGCAGGAAAAGAAGTAGAGCGTGACTGGTGCAGACGATATTTGTATGTGAAGCGTGTATTTTGGCCTCGTTCTGTATCGTTCTATCCGACTCATGTGACGATTACTCGGTCGTAAATTAAAAGATGTATCTGAACTTTGTTTCCATCCTTTCCGTGTGCTTAGTTGTAACAGTAGTGCAGTCAGTGGCATGACGACGGTCATGTATTAGAGCAGAGGCTACAAGAAATACTGTAGGTGTCCAAAATTCGGAACGCGGGATCCTGTCGGAATCTAGTCGACCTCGCGTAGAAACTTGCGCGAGCGCGACTTAATCCTCATGACGGCCGGCACGTCGTCCGTTCTCTCGAGGTTGATCGGGCACCCGGGATCTTGCACAATCGCCCAAGGGTTGACCTTCTCCGTGGCGACCGGCCGAGCAGAATAATGGATCTACAAAAGCCAAAAGGGCATGACGTCACACACTTGAAGCGCACAGGACGATGGGCAGGGTGTACCTTGACGGAATACAAGCGGCAGGGACGCTGGCCGGCCTTCTGCGGCATCGGGCCGTGGATCGTGCATGTCCATCTGGCCAGAGTCACCGTGACTGATGAGCGCCAGCCCCATTTGCAGCCACCGCAGCCCCATATCAAACCCACGTACCGTTCTCCCACCAACACGTTCGACTTCAGCACCCTCGCACGTTCCAGCAGGTCCTCCCGTACGATCTTCAAGAGCGGTGCGAGCGTTACTGCGTGCTCGCACTCGAACGTCGTGTACTCGTTGATCGTCGACGATGCCTTCCCCTCGAACGCGCGTAGAGACGGGTGCGTCTCTGCCGTATCGCTCGAATACTTCGTGACGCTCGGGACGGCCTTTCCACGCCACCTGGTGATGAGGTCTGAGAGGCCGGCAATTGTTCTAAGGTGCGCGCTATACGTGGATGGTGTCGGTGAATCCGGTTTGGTAACGGGAGGTGGAGTATCGTCGGAAGAAGGTCTGGATCCCGACACGGTTTGTGTAGGGAGCGCTACTGGTGGGGAGGACTTCATTGGAGCGGGGGATGACGAGATATCGGCATGTCCTTGCGCAGAAGTCGATGTTATGACGGTTTGCGAGGTGTAGGCCACATGCTGCTGCTCATGCCTAGCGCTACGAGGAGACGAGTCCCTACGAGACGGTGATGCCCTACGCCTGCCATGCCCTACCGATGGAACTTGCAGGGTGTCCTGCTGACTATTGGCAGGCCGTGGCGGAGGAAGGACTGCACGAGATGTAGACGCCACTGGTTGCTCTTGCACGGATGAAAGAGTCCTGGAGGGGCGCGGGGACGACTTCAAACGAACAGGCGGTGGAGGCTGTAGGTAGATGTGTGAAGTAGACGCCACCGGCTGGCTCTGTATAGCAGTGGAACTTGACATCGTTTGCAGGAACAGACGGGCAGCGGTTTGGGTGTGGTGAAACACCTATGCAAGGACTACGGTCCTTATATATGGATGTGGAGAGGCGTTACGCACCCGGCAATTATAGGCGGACCTTACATCGAGGCCTCTTCCAGACCATTGTTTCCTTCAGGCTTCAGCCATGCCTCCGACATGCGCTTCTCTGCCGCTTTGACAAGGAAGAAAGCTGCGGCGAGGGCACGAGGCGGCCGAAAGACGATGACAAGGGCGCTACGCGCTAGCGTGCGTGCATTGTATGGTTTTGTTTTCGTAGTTTCCGCGAAGAAGTCGTTGGGCACAGGTGTGACCAGACCTCGTGTAGATTTTGATCACAGTGAACGCGAATCATTGACGGCGAGCTCCTCACGCTCCCCGTGAAGCTGAGTGGTTTTGGCCACCTAAATAGCGCATGAGAAGGTCTTGCACAGGATGTGATGCAATGGTGAGGCTGTGGCTGTCATGGACTTCCCATCAGGTCTAACAGATAGCGATTGTCGGATATGGAACTCCATGAGATGCTGCGATACGGAATAGAACATGTAGAAGGAAAGACATCATCCGACAGTAAGCAGACACATGGGTATAAGGAGGCGGCTCACAATAAAATATGCAACAACAAAAAAGGCTTGCCGAGTTTCCGAGTACAGTTTTTGCGATGCACGAATGCACGTTGCGAAGGAGCACTCGACGGTTAACTGACCTTCTCGCCAATATGGCAATTGAATTGCGACTACGAGCCCATCATGAGCCAAAGCCTCCCCATTCCTCGTACTCCTCTTTCTTCTCCTTTGGTGCCGCGCCGGCCTTCTTCGCACCTTTCTTCGGATGCACAAGGTCGTTACTTGCCTCGGATTTCTTGACCCCGATCAGACCTTCGTGGTCTACGGAGCATGTGAATAAGAAGTGTCGCGAATGAATGAAACTGAACAGGACTTACATTCGCCTGCCAAGATGTCATCTACGATCGGTCTGCTCCCTGAGGTAATGTATCTTGTCGACACGCCTCGCGCCACGAGCGGCTGGCTCAGCAGCTCCTTCAGCTCCGCCTTCAAACCGGCTACTTTAGCGTTCCGAGCCTTGATTTTGCTCTTCGTCGGGGCCGTATTTTCCCCATCGCTGGTCCACCGGTCAACCGGCGAAATAACACCCCATAAATGACCGTTAGCTCACCTCTGCTCGAAATCCGAACCAAGTTCGATGTCCATGGCATCCGCCGTCGCTTTGAGCCAGTTACGCTCGTGGTTCTCTTTCTTCGTTTTGTGCTGTGCATTGTCGATCTGCTTCGCCAGCTGCAGCCTTGGCTTTAACTTGTCGAGCAGGTGGTGGTCGATTGCCATCTCAGGAATGTCGCTCTCCTCTATAATCAGAACATTGAACACAATGCATGTTACATAGAAATCAGCGTTGCTTACGCCTTCCAAGGCTCCCCAGCAACGCTCGTACGAGGCGGCGCTCGTCGGGCGCACACATGAGCATACTGAAACCGCTGCGCCGCGCACGGGCTGTACGTCCATTCCGATGCACGTATGAATCTGCGGTTCGTGGGATCTGATAATGGACGACATGGTCCACGGATGGAATGTCGAGACCACGGGCCGCGATGTCAGTTGCCAGGAGAACGGCGTTCTCGTGTGATTTGAAGCTGCATGCATGCGCGCAGAGTCAGCAAAAGCCATAACACTAAACAGGACAGCCGTACCGATCGAGATTTTTGAGCCGTTGGCGTTGCTCCAATTGTGAATGCAGGGGAAACGCCGGAAGTCCGAGGAGCTCCAGCATAGGCAGCAAACGACGGATACCATCAATTGCGGAGAGGAAGACGAGCGACCGCCCTGGATACCGAAGGAGGAAGTAGTAAAGGTATATGTCCTAAAACGCCCCGTTAGCTTCTGCTCATGAACTACATCAACGTCATGGATACATACCTTATCTCCAGAGAGACAATCAATCCTGCTCTCCTGAAGCGTCGAGACGACGCCGCCCTCGGGGCTGAGATCAATCACCTCAGGCTGGGCGTCGCGGAAGTCAAGCCTAAAGATGAGATCATCTGTGAAACCTGGTGAATTGCGCAGATTTTGACTGTGAGACACGGTGACATACCAAGCGTGGAAGCCGGTTTCTCTCCTTTCTTCAGGGGTCGAGGCTTATGGCGCTTCTTGAGATTCCGCTGTAGATCCTTACTCAATGTCGCCGAGAAGACGAAGGTTTGCATGTTCTGGCTCGTGGAACGCCCATGGTCATCAACGCTGTCGGACGATTCCCCGTCGCTCTCTTCATCAGAGCCGCCATGAAAGTCAGGGTCCGTGACATCTTGTCTGCAAGTGGTATTTAGCAAGGACCAGAGCATAACAGGAAAGTGTACATACTGGGCCTCGCGCTGCGTCAGACGCAAGATATTATCCAATTCAGCGAAATGGCCGGTTTCGATCATGCGATCGGCTTCATCTAGCACCAAGTACCGCAGATTCTTGATACCTTTAGCAAGATCGTCGTCCTTCCCGCGAAGTTAGCGAACACCCGATTCCACTAAGGCAGGAGCGTACCTCTTCGAGAATATCCCACAGACGACCCGGGGTGGCCACCAACACGTCGACACCGCGCTCCAAGATGCGCTTTTGCTTTTGCGCGGACATCCCACCAACAATCGCCGCGACGCTCACCAGCGGGGGCTTCTTAGGCCCGCTCGGCTGCGCTTTGCCCTTTCCCTTTGATGGCTTTTTGCCTTTTGCCTTCCCTTTCAACGGCGCGAGAGACGGTTCATCGGCCTCCTCGGTTTTTATAGCAGAGTCGGCCAGGTCGTAATCATTGAGACACGCATTGAGGTGGGCGGAGACTTGGAGCGCAAGCTCGCGTGTCGGTGCTAGGATGAGGGTGCGGACTGGTCTGCGTGTGCCAGGCTGCACATCCTGCGCAGACTTCTCCGCGAGAAGTGCATTCAGAATGGGAAGTCCGTATGCTAGCGTTTTGCCGGAGCCCTGTGTATGGGCGTTTTATTCAGCATGGGTGATATATGGCTGGTAAAGTACGCACCGTTTCTGCGACACCGATGATGTCGCGGTTCTCGACGGCCTTTGGAATGGCCTGAGACTGTATGGGCGTGGGTGACATGAATTTTTGCGCGTACAGCGCGCGCTGTAGGCGGATATCGAGGTTGAATGGGGCCCATTCCGGGATAAGTTTCGCTATGTTCAATGATTAGCATCGCGTCGTATGCCAGAGGTTCGATAACATACGGTCAAACGCGACGGGCTTTTCTGTATCTTGCGGAGGCTCTGGCGAAGGGGTCGTGTCGAACTGGGACCCTGCCTCGTCCTCTGACTCCTGCTCCTCCTCAGGCGCATGCTCCTCTCCGACCTCCTCGAGCTCTTCAATTCCACCTTCTGACGTCTCATCACCTGCCTCTATCTTTCCAACACCCTCTAGCGCAGACTCCAAAACCTGCAAACCCGACCGTCAGACAAGCATAGACAGAACAATATCACAGCCGACACTCACATTAAACCGCGCTACGCGCCCACCCCCAGGCATCTCTTCATACACGACCTCCACATCGTCCACCTCCTCAAGACCCAAGATACCCTCGTCAAAGTCGATATCGGCCTCGGTCGAGCGAGCAACAGGCTTCCACGGCAGCTCGTTCGTAGACAACTTCTTCCTCTTCGCCGAGCCTGACGCCGCGGTCGGCGCGGACCTCTTGCGTCCGAGCAGCGACTTTTTTGCGCCCGCCATGGTGTGCGGTCAAGTCTAGCGATGTCCTGCAACCCTCGAGCAAGGAGAGTAGAAGTGAATATTGGCGCGTCTCGGTCGTGCGGCCAAAGATTTCGTGCAGGCGACGGCCTTGGTTGCCGGTTGAGTTGCCGGACCCAAATGCCGCGCTGTGCCGGAGCTTCGCTGCGTCTTGAGCTTGAACTCTGTCCATGACCTCGTTCAATTGACCCAAGGCCTTCTTTCAACAGTTCAACAATCCCAGCCCTTCGCTCGCCATGAAATAAGATATATAGAATCTGGCTGTTGCGCAATGCACGCGTACGGGCAGCCGTAGTATGCTGTACTCGTTTCCTCTCATGGTCTTGTGACCCTATTCCACCTCAATTTCTCGACGACTTGCGCTTACTTCGGCCTTGCATGGTTTGCCATCCTCTTATCCTGCAGCCCTCCCTCGTATGATTCTTGCGCGCTCGTAGTGACAGGATCTGGCTGCCCTGGCTTTCGCGTTATCTACCCCACGGCCCGATCGGGCCGCATAACCCAAAATTTCCGATGCAACGTTTGAAACGTTTCTAATCACTGACCAAAGATTACCTGTATATACACGCATCCACACTCACATTTGACTTTCCCTAGATCGCTCAAGATGCCTTGCTAACACCCACAGTCCCAGGCCCTTTCAACAATAGAACAACTCACCTAGAAAGTCGAATCCACGAAAATGACCATCTCGCTCAATCCCCCTCCCCCGCCACTCCTGCCGCCAACATCCTACCTCCCACCCATCAAATCGCTCTCCTCCCAGCCCCCAAGCACACTGCTCGCGGCCCTCACCTACCTGCACCAAATCTACATCCCCGAGGTGCGCGGTTCCCGACGCATCAAGCCCAAAGCACCTCCCAATACCACCACATCTGCCTCTGAGTCCCTCGCCTCGACCCTCGCCCTCCTCCGCACAGACACCTACGAGCGCGCACACGTCCTGCGCTGGCTCACCGCGCTCATCTCGCACCTCTCCTCTTTCCCCTCTCCCTCCGACTCCGACTCAACCGAAACCGAAACCGACCTCCTCCTCGACACCGCCGCGGCCCTGCTCGCTGCCTGCGCGGGCACCGCCGCCGCGGGCACGCTCACGCGCACGTTCACATTCGGCTCGGGGCCCGACGCGGTGCACGTGCAGCTGACCGACGCGCCGCTCTCGAACGGCGACTTCGGGAGCGTCGGCGCGCAGACGTGGGGCGGCGCGTGCGTGCTCGCGGAGCTGCTCGTCGACGCGCCTGCGCGCTTCGGTCTCGGGGGATGCGGTCTTGGGCTTGGTGAACGCGGAGATGGAGATGGAGGCGGAGGGCGGCTGCGCGTGCTCGAGCTCGGCGCGGGGACGGGCCTCGTGAGCCTCGCGCTCGGCAAGCTGCTGCAGACCCGGAGCGCGCTGCTCTCGGCGCACGCGGGCGCGGACATCTTCGCGACGGACGTGCACCCCGCCGTGCTCGCGAACCTGCAGCGCAACATCGCGGCCAACTTTCCCTCCCCTTCTCCTTCCTCTCCTTCTCCTTCCTCACCCCCACTCACTGTAACACCTGCATCCCCACCCACACCCACACCCCCATCCCCACCCACACCCACACCCCCATCCCCCCACACATCCACACCGCCACCCTCCATCACCGTGACCGCGCACCGCCTCGACTGGTCCGCGCCCCCGCGCTGCGCGCCCTTCCCGCTCATCCTCGGCGCGGACATCGTCTACGAGGCGGAGCACGCGCGCTGGATCCACGCCGCCGCGAGCGCGCTGCTCGCGCGCGCGCCCGGGGCGCGCTTCCACCTCGTCGTGCCGCTGCGCGCGACGCATGTGCGCGAGGTCGCGCTGCTGGAGGGGCTGTTCCCGCTGCGCGAGGCGCTGGTGGCGTCGTCGCGGGAGGCGCTGGTGCCGTCGTCGCGTGAGGCGCTGGTGTCGTCGCGGGAGGAGCTGGATGGTACGGAAGAAGCCCGAGAGCTGCCCGTGCTGTGTACATCGTCGAAGGAGGTGATCGTGTGCGACGCGGAAGGGGATGGGGCGAAGGCTCAGAAGGTGGAGTATGCGTATTATGTTATCGAGTGGTGGTTCGGGGACGATGCGGATGGACATCGAACCTAGACGTTGGGCGTTTGATTCTTTGTTTTTGTTGTGTTTTGTTGGGCTTGCGGGTGACGCGCGTAGAGCTCGTAGAGTTGTAGACATTAGAAGACAGTGTGAGACTTAGACTTAGATCTTCGGTAGACCTTAGAGCACCTGCATCGACTCGCAATGTATACCTCATCCTGTGCACAGTTCCTGTACTCTTAGATCCTCCATAATTGACCTCATCACGTCGCATCGAGCTCAGCCGTCAGAAACGAATAAATTACACTAGAGTACACAGACATGACAGAAAGACTCGAGAAGCAGAACGAAACCGAACGAAATAAATTACAGTCCGACGTCGCCGCACCCATCAGACAGCACCAGGCCCGCCCCAGGCGCTGCCCAACCCGATCGGCGACAGCTCAAAGCCGTCCAGAGGAGCAAGGTACAGCCCTCCAGTCCCCGCTTTGGCGTTTGGCGTCGAGCTTGAGGCAGCATGACGGTCCTGTTCAGGAGCTGTCTCCACATTGGCGTACGGGGGACGATAGAACACAGAGCTCTCGGAGAAAAGCGTCGAAGGCGGAGAGACATTCTGCATCAAAGGATAAGCGCGCGTTCGAAAGAATCACAAAACACACATACCAAGCCCTGGTGTTCAAACCGCCCATGAGCATCATGATGCAGGTCAGCCCGTCCAAGATGGAGATGCTGCTTCGGGTCCTGCGCAGCCGCGACGAACCCGCCACCCTGGCTGTGGCCCGCCGACTCTCCGTGGTTGCCGGATTCCAAGCTGACAGATCCACGCCGCAGATGCGATACAGGTACCACCACCTTCTCGTCTGCGCGGCCAGGGCCCTGGTCGACGTCATCGTGCGTGGTATGTTGAGGCTGCTTCTCCTGCTCGCCAGCGGTGTTCTTCGTGTTGAGGGCGGAGGACGCGATGATGTCGTCGAGGTATGCGCGCCGCTGATGCCACTTTGTATGCTGCGACAGCCCGTTCGGTGTGGTGAATGCGCGGGGGCAGAGCGAACACGAGTATCCAGTGGCAGGGTTTTCTGTTGGCTCGGAGAGATGCGTGTTCGCGCGCTGAATGCTGCCGGACGAACGAGCTGTCCTCATCAAAGGCGTAGGCGTGATGGGAGAGTAAGAGGCAGCGGAGCCGCTGGCGCGCATGTCCGAGCGGGGGATGGGCGGCGGAGGTAAAGTGAACTCGAAGGAAGGCACTTTCGGGCGTGGGTCGGCCTGAAGCCAAGGAGCAGACACCATGTGGGACAGTGGAATACGAGGCACTGCGGCGTAATCTTGGTGCTGCATTTGGCCATACACCTGGTTTTGCATGCCTGACGGTGGAAGAGACCACATATACCCCGCAGGTTCATGTTCGGTGCGGAGCACATGGGCGGGAGCGACGTTGTAAGCGTAGTGTACGGATGGCTCGGGCGCGCGGGCCATGAGAGACGAGTTGAATGCATACATAGCAGGATCAGGGTGGGGCGGGAAGCTAGAATGGGCGGAGCGAGAAGTTGCAGGCTGGAACAAGCTGTCTTCATCGACCTCCATACGACCTCCTGAGGCAGGTTTTGAGGCCGAAAGCGCCTCGGTCTGGTCATCGTCAGGCCGACCCGAATCATCTACAGCATCGGGACCAACCGGCAACCTGAACTCGTGAGCAAACATCTCTTGCGGCCCTGTAGCCAAGAACGGAAAAGTGGTGGTGTTCGACTCCGGCGAATTCAACTTCCGCTTCTTCGCTTTGGCGCCAGACGCTTTAGAAGGCGAGCCAGTGGTTGTAGAAACGTCGGGAGACGCTTCGTCGCCAGTCGGGGTATGAGGTCGCTTGGCGAGTCCGAGACCGAAGTCGTGGTTATCCGCGTCTGCTAACTCTGGCGGATGAATTGAGGGCAGCTGAGCGGGACGATGGAGCGGAGCATCCGGGGCAGATGGCGCAAAGGGATCGGCTCGGAAGACGTTTAGCATGTTGGGAGGGACACCGGTCGGCCAGGTCGGCCGCGGATTGTATGAGGCCGCGTTATTAGCGAAAGACGACAGCTGCCCCGGGAGAGTGGGGGCGGCCGAGGTCTCCGAGAACGGCGTGTCCAGCAGAGTCGGGGAGACCTGGTACTCCATCACGAACTCGGTGGGAGCAGCAGGCTCATCCTTGCGGGGTGTCTCCAACACAAACCCTTCGGTCATCATGAGGATAGGATCTGCGGTAGAAAAGCCTCGACGAGGAGACGGCGAGACGGGGGTGGGCAAAGCCTGATCCCGGTCGCCCAGATAAGAGTCGGGAGACGTCGCCGAGGACCTGCTCCATAGAAGAGAAGGGCAGGCCGACGACAAGGGCGAGGGCGTCGGAGGGAACGAATTTGGCGTCGATGAGGCGCCATATGGGTTTTGAGCGGAGGGGATGAGCAAATTGTCGAGGTCGGCGCGCTTGGCGACTTGGGCCGATGGGCTCTCCATGGCGGACATGTCTAGCAAAGGTGACGGCGGTTGATATTGATACGAAAAGATCAGTTGTACGCCGCCCGGAAAATCGGACTATATGCGCGCGGAAGGTGCCCTATATGCGAACATGAACAGGCTGGACGGGACCACATTTGTGATCGACGAAAGCACTTACGAGGTGAACTTGTCTTGAGAGATTTTCCGCGAAGCGAAAGTTTGGTTGTATATATGCTACAAAGACAAGGTCAACCGCTGGGCATCCATCAAATGTGATCCAACGTACCGAGGATGAACAGGTGGAAGAGCAGCGAAAGCGAAGGAACACGGCGGGACGAAGGAGCCACAAATGCAGCTGGGGACGAGACGAAGTGCATGAGGGAAGATATATAGACGGCCACGTGCGGGGAAATTAAACGGATGGCAGAACGTGATGAGTTGGGAGCGATGGGAGTATGTTGGATGTCGCCCCAGGATCTGGAATCGGAATGCAACAGAGCCGGCAGCGTCTGCGCTCCCACGGCCCGTCGCGCGGTCCCTGGCTGCAACATGCGGATCCCAGCGAAAGCTTCGAGATCGCAGCGATTCGAAGGCCGTCCCGCGTCCTGACAGCGTCCGTGTTCCCCAGCCGCTGCAACCGCACGAACCACGAACCACTTCTCTTCCCCGGCCCCGAATCTCTCCAGCCCTGCGCAGCCCACCGTTCGTCCAAAACAAGCTTTATTTCGACGTCCTGGGATGAGCGGCGAGCCCTGCGCGGACGTTCAACGTGTGCGAACCCCAGACAGCCGTCTGGTGGCTTTCCGTGCCTCCCTGAGGATCCCCAGCAAAAAGTCAGCGGATCAGAATAGGTCGGAGACGCGCACCGGCCCAAGGCCCCCACCTGTCCAAATCTCCACGAAACACCGACGTCGGCGCGCGCAGCCCGTGGAACACGACTCCGAGCCGCCTCTCGGATTTTGGGAGCAGCGTTTTCACGGGGCGCTCCACCAGGGTCCAAGATGCCTGCGCGCCGTCAACAAGTCCGCGTCCCAGGAGCCGGTCCCTGCAGATGAAACGGCAAGCGAGCATCGAAGCGGTGCCACAACGCCCAAAGTCCCCAGGCGGGTTCCCAAAGCGGGCGCAGAAGCGGCCAGCGGATGACAGCGGCCGAGCGGGCTTAGAAATCGGCAGCCCTTCAGTGACATGACGCCCGATCGACGAGATTCGCTCGGCTGACGCGCTGCCTGAGCCTCGTCTTCCCCGCGATTAATTGATAGACACCATGGGGGTTACGCTATCTCCGGGCCACGAGTCTACCAGTCGCCTTCAAGCAAGCTTGAGAGAAACTGCCACAGAATCTTCCCTGGTCATCCGCAGTGAGAAATTCTCCGGCCACGACGAAATTCTGCGCAGAGAGCACACAAGAAAAAGACCAGGTGACGCGAGGCAGTCAAGTTTACCCTATCCAATGTCGCGTGTTTTCCCCGGCGCGAATGCCTCTTATACTTCATTGAGGAAGATCGTCGCTAGAACAGAAAGCTGCCGCGCGACTTCGAATGTGTCATGACGTCTTGCAAACGTGGAGAGATTCCAAGAAAGACAGCAGAAGGATGGCAAGCTTTGAGATCCAACTCGACCGCGATGTCGACGATATCTCCGCCGCGGAGCCACGGAGATGGGCTCCTCAGCACATAGATCTCTAGGCCTCCAGTGAGAGAACAGTCGCGCTAGCATGAAACATATGCAAGCCCTGGTGTCCACGAGAACTTCCAAGCGCACAATGAAAGGCGATGAGCGCAGATCTCAGCCAGGCCAGGGCATCGAGCAGCGCTGCGCGTCGGCAGATCTGGGGTCCATGAGCGCCGCGAGCGAGCGACCTCCAGCGAAGCTGATTGAAGAACAAGAGTGAAGGGAGCCGAGCATCGTCGTCCTGGCGCATCTTGAATTACGCCCCAGCGGCAAGTGGCTCTCGATTCCAGGACCGCGCGATGCTTCTTTTCCAGCTGCGAGCCTCATGGCACTGGCAAGGCGTGTTCTTAGCGGCGCCTCTGTCCCAGCGGTCCAGGCCTGCGACGAGCGAGGTCCATCAGAAGGATGCGGCGCTGGCAGTAGGTGTCGGCTGGTGGTAGATCTATCATCTCGCGCTCGGAAGACTTCGAGTGGCAGCTAGCGCTGAAGACTCCAAGTCCGAACGGACCAAACGCGGGAAATAGCTCCGTGTCACAGAGCGTCACACGTCGTTGACAACGTGCTACGAATTGCCTTTTTTGGAAGAGGAAAGAACGATTATCTGGGTGGCTGTCGCGGGCATCAGATTTCGAGGCCGGTTGCTGAGGGCTTCTGAGGGCTTTACGAGGGTGTACACCATATCGCTCCTGGGTAGCCTTTATCAACGGTCAATGAAATATTGTCGTTCAAGAATACGGCGCGGGCCATAGCGCATGGAAGAGGGGAAAGAGTACTTCAAGTAGAGAATCCGAGGTCATCTACAGCAGATGAAATCAAGACAGAAAACGGGAATACACCTCATCTGAGAGGAAGGGACGTACACTTGAGCTTTTCTAGCGCGCCAGGAAACTGCCGTCCCGTAGTGCAGTCATATGCTAGTCATTTTTTTTTGTACAACGTAGGTACGTGTACACCCACAGAGTCAGACTCATCTCACGAGCTCCCGAGCCGAACCTGTCAATGAACATACCACATATCACCAACATAGCACTAATCGATGCACACAGACCCAAACATCAAACAACTCACATTCAACCTCGCACGCTCCATCTCCTCCCTGAAAAGCTCGTTAAACGCTACCACTAATCCCCACCTCACTCACAAACCACACACCCACCATCGAAAAAGTCGGCACCAGCAACCCGCTCGCAGCCACCCTCTCCCTGCGTTGAGTCTCGCTCTAACGCCTCCGCGAGCCTGTTCGTGTCCACAAGCGTACGCCTCCTGCGCACTCACATCGGTGCCGCTCGCCGGTGATAGGCGGGCGCAGCGTATGAGGGCCGAGCCATGCGCACCTGCGTCCACAGCTCCCCAAAATCGCACGAGCAGTTTCAGAGTGTCGCTTAGCCGGCAGTTCTCTGGGATTGCATTCTCTTCTCCGGAGAGGCCGGTGCCCCGCAAGCGCAGTGCGGTGTACACGATGCGCGCAGCTTGGGCGGCCATGTGCTGCCACTGGTACCAGCGCGAGCCCGGAGGCGCGCACTCGCATCCGCTCTCCGACCGTCTCAGACGTCAGGAGCTCCATTACTCCACTGGACCGCCCATCCGATATTTTACGAATGGGTGCGCGGACGGAATATGTAGCCTGCGGGAACGAAAGCGGAGGCCTGATGTCTTGGGTCTCGAGGTAGATGAAGCCCAGTGAGCACCGGAGTGAGAATACGTCCTCTGCCATGTCGGGAATCGGAAGCTCCTGAGCATCTTTGTCAGGACCAGAGAGTTGGAGATGAAGTTGGTAGCGGATGGTAGGTGAGGACTTTGCCAGTGGAGATAAAAGTCAGATTTATCGCGGGAGCGCAGGATGGGAACGGCATCCGTGTCGCTGAAAGGAGCAGGAGTGCTCTTAGGCTCTTCTGGACCAAACGAAAAGAGAGCGAGTGATACGGATTTTAAACGCGGACTTAAGGTTCGCGAGTGGGGAATACACATTGACTATGGGGTGCATAAGGTGTTATGCAATTGAAGGACGAAGCTGCGAGAAAGATAGAAGGTGCAACCATATGCTGTATGGGAAAGACGAGGCACCTCTTTGGGCTGCCTCGAGGTGAGCTTCTCGCCCTGCAAGGAAGTGTGCGCACCGTATGACTCATGCCCCGCAGCCGCAGCGCTAAAAGGTAGCACTTGTCTGCGGTAGTATATATCCCTCACTTGGCTCCATTCTGTTGGCAGAAACAGTCAGACCTTGTTACAAGCGAAGGAAGATGGTCTTCACGAAGACGAGGAGCACGAATCGGCTAGACCCGACGGAGATGCAACCTGCAAACTCCGCCTCCTGCATAAAGCCACGCCAGCTGGGCGCGCAAATTTCCTCACCACGACAGCCCAAAAGCCGCGAGGCTCACACCATCCAGACACCGTTCGTCCCGCACGCAACGCGTATCGTCTTCGTGAGCGGGCTAAGGTCTGAGAGCACGACCGCGCCATCGGCACCCGCTGTGCCCAGCCTGAACAGGCTGCCCGGCGCACCAGAGAGATGCGCGCACGGACGGCAGGCTCTGTCGGGATTTCATTCCTTCATTCCTGCCGGATCCCCGAAGACGGTGTAACCACGCTGGTTAGTATAACTGGAGGGGACCACTGCTGTGAATGAGACGCGCCGGCTAATCTGGGTGCGTGTGCCGTTCGTCTGCCCCCGTCGGGCGCCGCTGCTATCGCGCCCGCATGCGCGGGGAGCCGCGACCGTCACAAAACGGTTGGACTCGCCGCTGCAGGCCCGCCGGGTGCCGTTTGTCTGGCTCGGGGGCTCCTCGGCGCTGTGGTCACACAAGGGCCGGGGCGGCGCATGAGGCGGCGCAAGGCGCGCGGCGGCTGGGCAGGCCCCGTCGCGTTGTGCGAACTTCGCAGGGGCTCCTTTGACTGCGACGTGACAAAGGACGAGACACGCATCTTTGAGTGCACTTCGCGGCTCACAAGGTCCATGGGCCTCGTGAAACTCGATTCAGACTACTCTTCGGCTGTCGTGGCCAAATTTTTTCATCTGTTGCTCTTCGCGAGTGATTTGTTTACGTGTGGTAGCGTAGAAGATGTTGCCGTTGCCGCCTGTTGATCAATAAATTGGGTTCGGGCTGAAAAGAAATAACAAGAACTCGTACCACATGGCGTGTTCGAAAGACCACCACGCACTCCTTTGCCAACTGGTAGCGCCTGCTCTATTACACACCGTGGAGTAGCGCTTGTGGCCTTGCGGCAGGAGCGCGGGTGATTCGCGGACTGTATTGAAGTGTCGAGTGGTGCAGGATGTGAGAAGCGGTTGTGATGAGAGGTCCTGGGATAGACGTGCCGAGGAGTTCTGGTGTCGTAAGAGATAGGGAGGAAGGAGCACAGAATCGGCAGGGGGATCATGGGGCGATGACGTCAGATGCGAGGGACAGATGAGAGAGCGTGACAGAGCGTGGTGTGCTGGCTGGATTGGGAAGAGAAGGAAAGAGCGGTGGGTCGTGCTCTGGAGGAAGTGAGCGGGAGGGCAGAGAGGAGGAAGAGGAGGAGGGACGGAGGAGGGATCGGGGGATCTAGCGTGGATCTGGGGCGGGGGTGATGACGTCTGTTGTAGAACCCCATTTTGCAGAGTGGAGCGGCTCAGCGTGGCCGTCGTCTCTTTCCTCTCTCTCTTTCTTTCCTTTTCATCCTCTCTTTCTTTCTTGCAGAGGCCTTGACGCCCCCATGCTCTCCCGCCCTTCCACCGCGACAATCGACCCGCCCACAGCCACCGACGCTTCCCGCCCCGCCTCTGCTTCCGCCGCTCCCAAACGCGACGGCCCTCCCACAAACGATGAAATCGACGCTGTTATCCAGATGGCCACCTCCTCCCGCCCATCCCCCGACGGGAGACCCGTCCCTCTCAAGGACACACGCACCCAACTTTTTGTCGGAAACGTGTGTCCTTCCGCCCCGTCTTTTTTCTTCCGTCCTCATTCCCTCCGCAGCTCCCCTACCGCGTCCGCTGGCAGGACCTCAAAGATCTCTTCCGCAAGGCCGGCACCGTTCTCCGCGCAGATGTCTCCCTAGGTCCCGACAATCGCTCCCGTGGCTACGGCACCGTTCTCCTCGCTACCGCAGAGGATGCAGGCCGTGCAGTCGACATGTTTAACGGCTACAGCTGGCAGACCCGCGTCCTCGAGGTCAGGCTCGATCGTGTCGGTCTCCCGCCAGACCTTGACCCCACCGCCTCCACCAGCGGCTACGGCACCCCCAGAGTCCCCTTTGCCGGCCCCTCCATCGCCGGCTCCGTCTCCCCCAATCCCGCCTTCATGGCACAGATGGCTATCGCTCACGCCAGCATCAACCCAGACGATCCCTTCGATCACTTCTCTCTAGGCCTCAACTCGGCCGCTCTCACCGACCGACCATCGACCGGGAGTGGTATCAGCCGTAATTTATTCGTTGGAAACGTCAGTTTGGCGCTCCTTCCGCTCCGTCTCCGCTCACATCTTTCTAGCTCCCCTTTCACTGCCAATGGCAGGATCTCAAAGACCTCTTTCGTCAAGCAGGCACTATCCTCCGCGCCGATGTCGCTCTGGGTCAGGATGGCCGCTCACGCGGTTTCGGAACCGTCGTGTTCGCTGGCGAGGGCGATGCGGAACGCGCTGTCCGCATGTTCAATGGGTGTGTCCGTCTCTAATTACGTGCTCTTCCCGGTTCTCACACCCAGCCAGATACGAGTACAACGGACGCCCCCTCAAGGTGCACTATGACAAATACCCACCCTCGGCGCTCTCTGCTGCGCCTTACGCACCGGCTCCATCGATGTCGCGTGCGGGCACTGCGCCCACATCGCCTGTCCCCAGTCACGCCTTTGCCGGCGTCAATTTGAATCAACAGAGCCAGAGCCTCGCTGGGACCTCCAACAACATGGCATTGTTAGGTAATCTCGGATACCCGTACCCACGGAGCGGAAGAACCGCAGAACAGGACCAGCCGTACCGCTATGGATTTGAGCAGGATTTCGGCTACGCAGAAGATTATGGCTACGGCTACAACGTGGACGTAGGCGTCGAGGCTGCGTTGTCAACCGTACGAAGAGAGCGCGAACGCGAGCTCGACAACATGAGCCAGGCAAGGTCACCGTTTGAGCATGATCAAGGGCCATTTGCCCATCCATCTCGACTTTCTCAGATCACAAGCAACTTTAGCGCCTCCATGCCAGTCGGTGGTAGTGTCGGCCCAAGCGCAAATGAGCTTCCAACGCCCCCGTCTAGTGCTGAGGGAGACTCTCGAACAGCTTCAGCCGCTGCTTCGAGCTCGGCGCCTACTCATCCCCCTCTGGGTCACTCACTCTCCCAGCCGCCGCTATCGATAGCAACAGCCATCGCCGGTGGCTCGAAACGTCCAGCGACCCAGGCGCGCGCAAGCGCCCCGGTGCTATCACTGCGGCAAGAGGGCAATGCCCAGCGCACATCGCCACCGCAACCTGAAGCCAGCCGCCAACAGCGCCCAGAGCAGAGCTCGTCGTCACATCGCGGCGCCCACAACCGCTCAGGATCGCACGGACAGCAGAGCTCGCGACCCGCGCCCGGCCCGATAGCCCTCCCACCCCCAAGCGCTTTCCCCATTCCCCCGCCGCACACCCTGTCCCCCATCTCCCCCATGCACCACCCGCACGCCTACGCAGTCCAAATGCCCATGTCGCCCATGCTCCCATCCCCTCTCCATCACCCCATGATCCCCTCGCCCCTGCACCACCCCATGCAAATGCAGTACCAAGCCGGGCTCGCAATGACCCCGCACGGGCTACCGCCCATCACGCCCAGCATGCCCTCCTTCTCCTTCGCGCCGCACGCCGGCGCACCGCCCTCGGCGCACCCGCTCGCGCACAGCCACATCCCGCCGCAGTACCTCGCGCAGATGACGCCCGGGCCCGGCGGGTACCCCGCGTTCTCGCCGGGCGTGACGATGAGCCCGGGCGTGTTCTGGAACGGCGGCGGCGGGCGCGACCCGCGCATCAATGCCGCCGTCGGCGCGCCCGTGCATGCGGACGGCGCGGGCGCGGGCGCGGGCGAGCAGGGCGAGGCGCGCGGCGAGTGGAAGGGCGGCGGGAGCAGCGGCGACGGCGGCGGGGAGTACTTCCCGCCCGTCGAGGGCTACTTCCCGTTCGTGCCGGCCACCGCAAACCCGAACTCCAACTCGAACGGGAGCAGCCTCGTGCACGAGATCCTGCGCAACGGCGCGGGCACGGGCGAGGGCAGCGCGGGCAGCGGCACGAGCGCAGAGGCGCAGGAGCAGCAGACGGAGTGGGTCGACGGGAACCGCGAGGGCGTGAACAGCCTCATCGAGCGCATGGGCGGGCTGGACCTCGGCGCGGTGCGCGCGAAGCGGCGCAGCGGTGCAGGCGCAGGCGCGGCGGCGGTCGAGGACGCGGGCGCGGTGCAGCGCGCGCACAGTCTGTCTGCGCACGCGACGCCCGCGCCCGGCCATGCGCCGATGCACCGTGCGGACTCGGACCCTGCGCGCGCGGGCGAGGAGAAGGCAGCGCCGGCGGGGTCGCCGGAGGAGGAGGGCGGGATGCTGCAGGCGGGCGGGGGCGGGGGCGGGGAGCGGCGCGCGAGCTTTGCGGAGGTGGTCACGGACGGACATGCGGCGGCGCGGCGCGCGGCGCTGGGGCAGCTGCAGGCGTGAGTGTGTGGGTGTGGTCGGACGCGGGTCTACTACTAGCTGTATCCGGTTGGGTTTTGGGGTCTCGTCTGCGGTCTGTGGTTTGTAGCATAGTCTGGGCGGGTTGGTGTTGGCATTGGCGTACGCTTCTTGGCTTGCTTGCTGGCGGTGTCGCTGGGTCGGTTGGTTGGTTGGTCCTTTATCTTGTCTATGCATGCTCGTGTGCATATGGATATGCACATGCGGCGGGGTTTTTCTTTTCCTTCCTTCACATGGCATCGAAGAGTTCTCGTTCGCGCATTCTGGTCTGGTCTGGTCTATTTCCTCACCGTTCTTCCTCTTCTAATACTATCCCCATCCCCACTTCCGTCCCCATTCTCCTTTACATTCACATTCGCATCTCCGATTTTATTAGCACTCATCCGCACATTTCCACATTTTCACTTCTGTTCATTTATCCAACTCCCATTCTCATTCATATTCTCATCACCATTCTCAACCATGTTCCATTTTATCCCGTTCAGCAACCCCCATCGATATCTGCTCGTGCATCATCTATATATCCTCCTTCTGAATATCCTCTGTCCTCTCGTCGCTGCCCGTCTCGATGCTCAAAATCTATACCTATCGGCACTGTATATATCCTCCGCGGAACCTTGGTCGATATCGATGTCATTATTTTGCTCTCTCGTGTTGACGCTTATCATATGCATGTCCGATTGATACCCATTCTCTTGCTTTCGCTTTCTCTCCTACCTCTGCTCGAGTCAAAAAGCTCACAGTGCAAGCACATAAAAAAATATGAACAGTCTCTGAAATTGAAGACAAATATTGTACGCGTAACCTATGTATTCTCACATTAATACGGCGAGAGCGGGAGCGGGAGCAGACTTGAGTACAGGACGGATTCAGAACCGGTGAGAGGCGTCGGACGGACGGGAGGGGGGGAGGGAAGACGAAGAGGAAGAGGAAGAAAAGGAGGCAGGAAGACAAAGAGAAGACAGATCGAAATTACGGGACGGGGACTGTGGCTGGTAAGTGGCATGCATGGCAGGGCAGGACGGCGCGTGCGGGGTGGTATCGAGACTGGGCAGGACGACGACGACGACGACGGGCGGGCAACGGGGGCGGGGCTTGCATCGACACGCGCGTGAGAAGCGTAAGAGGGATCATAATAGAAATATAGTCCGAGGGCGGGAACTGGATGGGAGAACGAGAGTGGGCGATATATAGTAGATAGCAGGGGCCGGCCGGGCCGGGAGTGCGGGTGCGGGGTGCGGGCGAGCGTGCGAGGCGGGGATGGAGAATACAACAAGATAGAATTGAGTGGAATGGATCCGAAAGCTGTCCATGCGCGGTCATTGCTTTTTCTCGGCGTCGCCTCCTCCCAGCCCACAACAAACCCTACCGCCACCAAGCCTACCCACCCACTTCGTCACTCCCACATCTTCCTCCTTCCCCAACCACCATGTCAAGCCTCTTGGACCTCGAAGCCGCTCCACCCCACCCAGTCCAATCCACGCCCGCACATCCCTGTCCGACCTACCACAATCCGAGACCAATGTGCGAAAGAGAAGAAAATAAAAAGAGGGAAATGGGATGGGCGCGCGTGTGGTGTGATACACAGCGACGCTCAGCCCATCTTGCCGTCTTTCTTCTTCTGTTTGCGAGGTGGTGTGACAGGTCGGCCCATGGCCATGCCCCCGTATGGGTACTTCGCTTTCTTCTCAGCGGGTTTGAGGATCTGTGCACGTGGGAGGCGCAAGCGTCAGACTCGATTGGGAAACAGGAACATGTGGTGACGCACCTGGAACGAGCACAGCAATGTCTCGTCTACACTCATCATCGCCCCTGCGTTATCGAACTCTCCGCAGTAGTTCGGCGCTGAGAAGAGTGTTACCAGCTGTCGCTTTGCGAAAAACTCGTAACCGTCTTCCACGACCTGGCGAACAATTGTCAGCCTATGTACAGGTGTACTCGGATGTGGCACCGGGCTGTGGTCACACGATCATCTGTATAGCCGGAATCGGCTCATTCAAACGATGTGACGGAACACACAAGGGCACCAATCCACCAAAGGAGCATGTATGCACAAGGAACGTACCTGATGTGCTCGACAAATGAGATCCATGTCATGTTTCTGAAGGAATCGCGATACAACGTCAGGCCCGAACGTGAACGAGACACCCCGGTCGTTCTCTGACCACCCCTGGATGTCCTTGTCTGGATCAGACCACAGGAGATCACACAAAAGACCTGCACAAAAGGGTTAATATGATGCGCAGCAGTTATCGTGCATGATGACTCACCTGTGTCGGGGACGTCCGTCGGCCTCATCACTCTCCGTATCTGCTCCATTGACTGCAAATCCGGGCTGAGACCGCCGTGCATTGTGAAAATCTTCTCGTCGATGATGGCAGCGATAGGCAGGCAGTTGAAGCAGTCGGTGAAGGTCTTCCATAGTTTGATGTTGTACCGACGTTTGCCTGCACCATGATTGCGTCAGCACACACCATGTCAGCAAGAAAATGGTAACCCGAGGCGCACATTCATCATAAAAGCCATAAATTCGGTTAATGCTTGCACATTCGTGATTGCCCCGAAGGATGAAGAAATTTTCGGGATATTTGATCTTGTAGGCCAGTAGAAGACATATTGTCTCCAACGACTGCTTTCCTCGATCGACGTAGTCCCCAAGGAAGAGGTAATTTGCTTCTGGCGGGAAGCCGCCGTACTCGAATAGTCGGAGCAGGTCGTAATACTGGCCATGGATGTCACCTAATCATGCACATTCAGTGTCCGCAGATAAGCGCTCGAGTCCGCGGAGACGGGGAGAGATTGGACAAACCGCAAATCTTAATCGGTGCTTCTAATTCCAGGAGGATGGGTTGGTTGATAAAAATCTCGCGAGCCTTGGTGCAGAGGTATTTGATCTCGTACTCTTGCAGTTGGACGGGCTTGCCTGGTCGGTTTCCCCGAACTGTAACGAGGAAGGAGCAGCGTCAGCATATGAATGAAGCCAGATACTGCTGGGTGGTGATAGCAACGACAAGATTGGACACGTCCGCGCAGCGTTTGTTGACGAGGCTGCATGGCAGGGCCAACCACGGTCGCCACGGGGGACTATTGCCGCCCTTTGCCGGGATACAGCGAACCAATCCAGCGTGGACAAGTCTCGCCTCCCGCCAGAACAAACAGTGGCTCCAACTCAGCGCTAGCGACGGCCTGGGGGCCTGAGAACAAACGAGAGGAACGCACCCTCGAGCAAGCGGTCGATGACCGAGTCCAGATCAATGTCCGTAGCAGAATCAGCCATAGCTGGGGTCGGCGGCGGCGGCGACGGGAGGTGACGGAGCGAGGGCGGAAAAGGATGGGGAGGAAGGGTCTACGAGGGTGGGACTTAGAGGGCGAAGAAGGGAATAATGGGTTTAGAAGGCGTGCCTTTGGAGAGATCTAGGGATGAACAAGAATTTTTGGGAGGAGAGGGTCGGCCGGCTGCCAGAACCGAGTCAGGAGGAGGAAGAAAAGACGGAAAATCGATGGGGGAAACGCTCGAGATCGCGGCCGTCTGTGCGTTGATGCGTCCTCCAGCCACGGGCAAAAGCCGAACCCTCCCGCCACTCGGTCCACACCGTGGGAACTCTTTTTATTTATCTACTTTTACTTGTACATCCCGGCTCACTCATCTACCTCCATCCTCGAACCCTTCTCCGCTGCCTCCTTCAGCTTCGACTGGTCAATCAAATACTGTAGTGTTGCTGTGTTCTCGTTGGATCTGTTTTTCATGTCAGCGTGATTCTCTCAGCAGCGTCATCGCACTTACACCTTCTCTATCGCCTCCTCGAACCCACTCACAGCCCGCTGAACCTCCCGAAGTACACTCGCGAGCTCCACGTTCTTCTCCTTAATCCACCGTCCGTGCACTGTCAGAATCTCCTTCACCCAGATCAACCCCCACTCTATCCGCGGGCCGTTCTCCAGCCTATTGGCAGCCACACTAAGCAGCTTGGGCACATACATCACCGGCAGCTGTCTTGCCACCAGCTTGATATCCTTGTGCGGGACCGACTCGTATGCTCTGTTAATAAGCGGCTTCTCGTTCAACCGGAACGCCATAACCAGAGCCTTCAGCCACGACCGCTCTTGCAACGTCGCTAGCACAGACTGCGGTGTCAAGTCCATCGTCAGATCGAATGGGTCGAACATGAGTGTATCGTCCACCGAGTAGATGAGCAGACCCTCGGTCGACGCAGCCGCCCACGCGCGGCCTGTCGGTGCAAAGCGCACACATTTTGTCCGCGCCTCCTGCCTGTATCGCCGCTTCGACATGTCGCCCCGCTGCGCGCCAGGTAAACTGGTGTCCATGCGATCTTCCAAGTCGCTCTCGTCCCCGCGGTCGTCAATGAGATCCAGATTGCCCGCCTCGGTCACACGCCGGCTGTCCAGGAACTCCTCTGTTCCATCGAGCGACAGGTTCTCCGAGATCTGCCACCGCTTCACCATGACACCGTTGAGGACGTCGTACAGCACCACGTATTTGCTGTTGCCGCCTGCGAGCACGCACAAGCCATCCGCGCTCCACTCGACACTCGTGAAAGCCTTGCCCGACGCATTGTTCCCCGCAGCCATGCGGTCGTCCGCCTTGCGCCCACCCGCGATGTCTCTTCGGCCCTCGATGACATTTGTCTGCTTCGATAGATTCGTCGAGAAAAATGTGAGTTGGCCGTCGAGGGTCGACACCACGAGTTCCTGGCCATCGGGCCGGAACGCGAGCGCAAGCACATCCGTGTTGACCTGAAACGGCTCGACGGCGTTTGAGCGCCCGAACACGTTCCACACCCGGATAGTCTTGTCCCAGGACCCACTCGCAAGCACGTTCGTAGTTGGCGAGAACGCAAGGCAGCTGATGGGGCCCTCGTGCCCGGTGAGAATGTCGAGCAGCTTGCCCGTCTGGACAGACCACAGGAACACCTCAAACGAGTCTGTGGATCCCGCGGCGACCACTTCCCCGCTGGGATCGACCGCGAGGGAAGAGAATTGCACGGGCTTGGGCGAGGTGAATGTGCGGAAATTGCGGTACCGCACCAGGTCGAAGGCGCGCACGGTGCCGTCTAAAGATGCCGAAAATACCACTTGGCCCCGGGACGCGAACTGCACGGCCGAGACCGCCGCAGCGTGCTGCGAGAATGTGATGACGCAGAACCCGGATTGCGTATTCCAAAGCTTGACTTTGCCGTCGTCGCCGCCCGTAACGATGTACTGCGCATCTGGCGAATACGCAAGGGTGTTCATGTCGAAATAGTGTCCCTGCTGCTTGAGAACGTACGACTCGGACTGCCACTCCCAGACGAGCAGCTGTCCAAGCTTTTTTGCGCCGAATGCGAGCCACTCGCCGGTGGGGTTGATCGCGACGGAAGAGATTTTTTCTTGAGAGATGCTGAGTGTATGCACGTTCGTAAACGCGGGCATCTCCCAGAGCCCAAAGATTCCGGTCGAGAACCCGACGACAAGCAGGTTCGAGGCAGGGTGGAAGGTCGTACAGACCACTTTTGTGCCGGGTTGGTTGAAGTAATGGCGCTTTTGGATGCCCCAGCGTGTATGCGCAATCAGGTTGTCGGTCGAGGACGAGGCGATAGGCTCCTCGGCGTCCGAATCTTCGTCGGATGCGGCTTCGGACGGCTTTGCCTTCCAGGTGAACACAGCACCGTCGCGGCTCACAGTGTAAATCTGGGCAGTGGTGATCAGCCCCCATAGGATGGTAAATGATACGCAATACGCACTGTTAACGCATCAGCAGAGAAGTACGCGTTCAGCACCGAATCCTTGTGGCCAGCGAACGTCTTCGGTCGGAAGCCCTCCACCGGATCTAACGTGAACAGTCTCGCGGTCATGTCCCTACTCGTCGTCAAGAAACACCTGTAGCAGAATCTTTCGGTCATCCTCTCGTCTGACATCCACAGACAAACACGCACTTCGAATCCGGTGACCACTCGATCCCAAGCACTTCATCATGGTGGCCCGTATATGTTCTATGCAGTTCGAACGGCGCGAACTCGCGAATGAGATGGTTCGGGGTCTTCCACACCTGTACATGCGAGTCGTGCGAGACCGCGATGTACTTCCCGTCCGGGGAGAACTTGACTGCCTTCACAGGCTTTTTGAAGTTGAGATGGTGGAGCACCACGCCCCGGCGGAAGTTGACCAGCAGAGCGCGGCCATCTTTGAATGAAATCAGGATGAATGAGGACGAGAGGGTGAGGCGAAAGAAGGGACGGCGCACCCTCGTCGATGCTCAGGAGCACATTTGAGTCGGGGCTAAGCGCGATTGCAGCAATGTTTTTGCGGTTTTGGAATGCGAAGGTATGCGACTTGTTACTGCAGCAACGAGCACGGTCAAATCACGCTATGCATAGGAGATACTGGCTACTCACTTCACAAGGTCGAACACCGACACACGATTGCCCACCGGGCTAAGCACCGAGTTTCCATCCGGCGTGAAGAGGATGTTCCCTTGACGGTAGACAGTTCCGCAGAGGTTCGAGAACTACAGAATGCATCAGAACTGTTTGTGCTTGGGGTAGAGTAGACATACCTTGTAGTTCGCCTTCATGAAGTTTTGGGAAATTGGGGGCAAATTCGACTCGAAATTCGTGCATGCGGGATCACGTGCACGAGTATGTATTTCCAAAAGCGCTGGTTTCGTCACCACGTTCCTTCGCCTTGCGAGCCTCCTGCCGATGCAGCCAGAGGAGAACGGCCGCATACTTAGTACTACCCACGAAGAGTTGGGAGACGGGCAGGGCTATGACACAGGCGGAGCGTTCGATCGATTCACGAAGTCAAAGCCTGCCACAATCCTGCAGCTGGACTTTGGCTGGACTAGACACGCACAGACCACCGGACGTTCGCACGAACACACAAAGATGATACGACCCGTTTCCAGAGACAAAAACAAAGATAATAATGTTATAGGAAGCAATAGTACAGGTACAGTAACAACAGACGGAACAGAATCCCAAGGTGCCCAAATCTAAACCTCCTGGCTCTCCTTCTTGCCCTTTTGCGTTTTGCTGGGCAGGAGCTATGACCGGGCGTAAGCGTCGTGCTATCGATAGAGAACGGAGAACGCCTTACCTCGGGGTTGATAAATGGTACAACACCACCCTGGGAAATAACGACATCGCCGAGAAGCTTGTTCAACCTGGGAGCACAAAGGTCAAACAATGAAAGAGATCCATAGCGCGTTTCAACTTACTCTTCATCATTCCGGATGGCGAGCTGCAAGTGGCGAGGTACGATACGCTGCTTCTTGTTATCGCGCGCAGCATTGCCAGCGAGCTCAAGAATCTCCGCAGCAAGGTATTCGAGGACGGCCGCGAGGTAGACTGCATCACGAGATAAGCAAGTCGCCGGACGAATTGGAAGGGAATGCCTCACCTGGCGCGCCGGCACCCACGCGCTGTGCGTAGTTTCCTCGCTTGAGGAGACGATGCACACGGCCGACGGGGAACTGGAGACCCGCCTTTGCCGAACGAGACTGGGACTTGCCACCGTCAGCGGCGGTCTTGCCTCCAGACTTGCCAGCTTTGCCACCCTTGCCAGACATTGTGTTGATATGAAGTTGGTGGTGAGAGAGAAGTGGTGTAAGGTGCGAGGATGGGCGTTGACGCAGAGAATGCGGGGAGGAGAGTTGAAAGGCAGCGAGAGCGCAGCCCAGCCTTTATAGCGCCGCGCCGCGGCAGGTCACGGGATGCGATCAACAAAATAAAGTTTGACAATCAACGCGTCGCGTCGACGCGTCAAGACGGCCAAACACACCCAAAGCCTTGAGCCGGTTATATAGCCGCGGTCGCGCGTTTGCCTCCTCAACGACTCTCTGCCTCTCCCCACGTCCTTCTTGCCCTCAAAGTCTATTCTCAGCCAACTCTCCGTCTCTCAAACTTAGCAATGGCCCCCAAACCCGCTTCCACTGCTGGCAAGGCTCCTGCCTCGACTGCCTCCAAGGCGCCTGCCAAAACTACTTCTGAGGGCTCCAAGGCTGCTAAGAAGACTGCGAAGACTGGTGGCGAGGGTGACGACAAGAAGAAGAGGCGAAAGGTCCGCAAGGAGACTTACTCCTCTTACATCTACAAGGGTATGTAGTCGAGTTTCTAGTTCGACTTGATAGTTGAACTGACAGCATGTCTGTAGTCCTCAAGCAGGTCCATCCCGATACGGGTATCTCGAACAAGGCTATGGCCATCTTGAACTCCTTTGTCAACGACATCTTCGAGCGTATTGCGACAGAAGCATCTAGTATGTCGATGTTCGGAATCTCGCGCCTTCGCGTGGTATTAATTATCTTTACAGAGCTCGCCGCATACTCGAAGAAGTCTACCATTTCATCACGAGAGATCCAAACTGCTGTTCGCCTCATCCTGCCCGGTGAACTTTCCAAGCATGCTATTTCTGAGGGGACCAAGTCGGTCACCAAGGTTCGTCTACCACTTTCTTGGCTGCAACCCGCAACCTGATCTTGTCGTCTTCAGTTCTCGAGTGCCGGTGCAAAATAATCGGCCGGACGGTTGGCGTGTTGTATTCTACTATTGTACACTTTGTTAGTCTATTTATCATTTACTTGTCTTTCCTATATCCTTGGTGCAACGTGCATGGCTTCTTGAGATTCATCGTGAGGCGCCTATAACACTACACTGAGTTTATCATTTGCTGTCCGACCCGAATAGCTGGAGGGACGGTCTTGACATCGAAACCGTAGCAAACCATGAGCATACCGTCCAGCTCAGAAATAACAGCAACATAGGCATCTGCGGCGATGACAGAGGGCATGACAGCAATATTCTCATAAGAGAGACATTAGATATAAGATACTTTGCTCGTCTTCCAACCATGACAATGCGCGAACCATCGACCGTCTAGATCTTGCCAATGAGTAGATTCCGTATAATCTCCCTTCCAGTGATGCGGACGGTGTTGGCGAAGGTGCCAAAATCGAGCGTGGAAGTAAGCGTGTCGGCAAAGCCGAAGGGCAGCATGAGCGGGATCCATCCTGGCAAGATATTTCGTCAGTGATGACTTCGGACGATACAAGCATGACCACGCGTACCCCTAGCATATTCCAAGGCGAAGCAGCCCTCGTGCATCTTGTACTGCTTCACGACACCCCGCGGCATGAAGTTTACGTCACCAGGACCATACCGCTCCATCTCCAGCGCACCAGGCCTGAACGCCCACTCCTCGCCGACAAGGACGTGGAAGTAGTCATCAGCAGTGTGCACGCCAGAATGGCCCTCCGTACCCAACGGCGTGCCGAAGATGATGAGGTACTCGGTGATGGACACATGGATCTGGTACATAGCGCCCATTGCACCCCCTGCATTGTTGAAGACCCACTCGGAGGAGTTGGTGTTGAGTGCAATTTGAGTAGAGGGGTACGTCGCAGTGAGGTTGGCAACGATGTGGTCGATCATGCCTTGCGTCGAGTTGGGTGACGCAGCGATGGCAGCCCGGGCGAGGTCGTGGAGGAATGGCGGGTCGAATACATACCACCGTTCCTACGAAGGTCGGTCAGTTAAACGACTACATAGAAGGGAGGATGACGGACCTTAATGCTGTCAAGGAAGCTGCAGAGGGCGGCGAAGAGGAAGACAACCACCGCGCGAACAACCCATTTTGTGAATGAGCTGGCAGGGCTCTTTTTCGTACCCGCCTTGGGAGATTGCTTTGACTTTGCCGTGGACATGGTACAAGCAGAAGATATGGGCAGACGACGAAAGCGCACCCTGCCGCGTCTGGCTCAATTTGAGGGAGTTCAAAATGGACGCCCGAAGTGGTACGACAATAAGCGCCCGCGACGCGTCGGCGCGACGCTCACTCGGACGCGTCCACCAATCAGCGTCGTCGTCGCCGTCGCCCTGCCAGTGTGTCCCCCTGCTTGCCAACGACCTACACGGTATGCTTCCCACCAACATCTCTCGGTCCCTCCTCGTGACTACTACAATAGAAATAGGTTCTCCAGGGCAGCCGCGTTTCTCGCCGCTAACATGGATGTCGTACAAGTAGATATTCTGGAATCTGAAGACGGTACCTTCGTCACTTCAGAAGTTGTTTCACAGCCAAGCCATGTAGTAAGTGATGTATCTAGTCGTACGATTTCTAAACTCCAAATTTCTCTTGACTTACATGCACATCTAATCGTTGTACTCACCAGGGGGCCGAATCACAGTCAAGCATGCATCGACATCTCAGGAGGGCCCAGCCATTAGTCCGTTCTGTTGGCGTTTGACCAGCTGAAAGGCTGCTCATACTTTCTTCCTTCCTGCGAAGAACCGTATGTCTGGCAAGGCAAATCTTCGTTTGCTAGGGGCAGGCAGGCGAGTGCAGCTACGTATAACATCTCAAGCAACGACTCGCAGCCATGTCACCCTAAAGAACAAAAGACTCAATATTACAACGGACACCCACGCAAAACTGTATATCGACCAAGACGATCCACTACATGAAGCCAGGTTATCCACATGAGTCCGGATATATATATCGGCCCACTCTTCCTTCCATTCGCATGCCCATCCCAGGGGCCCCTGACTCAAGCAGTCAATGCTGTACCGGCGCGTGCCATCCGGGTCACTATCGACAACACTCAGAGCGATCACCCTAATGCTCCTGGTCCTTATGATCTTGACTCTGCCTGCGACTCGTCGCAGGGGCACAAACTGAGGCCGCTGAGCCGCGTCCCACTGCTTGTCGCTAGCATCAAAATCTTTCAAGCCTGTCCGTCAAATGCCATGTATCTCTTTCACGACCTCTGGAATCAGCATATGATCGTGCGGGGAGTTTGCCTGCAAGTGGCCTGAGCTTCCTTGACTCGGTCTCTTATGGTAAGAGTCTACGCCTTTCACTCGCATGTATCGCTGACTTCCGTTCGTGTGTCATCCTCGCCGGTACCGAAGATCTAGGCTCGACCCAGTCATGCAAAGTTCACGATATACTGACCACACACTCTTGCCTGCTTTCCTGTACTTTCGCCCCTACAACCCCTTGGTTCCCTATTTGGGCGTGCAGTATAAAATGCATCCGTGTCGCGCTCGCTTTCCAACCATCCAATATGTCTTTCGACTGGGACAAAACTCGAAAACGTCAGGAAACCGCCCTCCCGAACCTTGACCTTCCCGATATCGCTGACAAGGTCGTGATTGTTACCGGAGGGAATACTGGTGTGTGGTAAAAATATCGATGATTCGTGCCCTGACCGTCGGGTGGATATAGGCATTGGATATGAAATAGCCAAATATCTCGCCGCGAATGGCGTCGCGAAGGTAATCCTCGCATGCCGCAATGCAGCCAAAGGAAAGGCCGCTGCCGCTTCTATCGTGCACGAAACCGGTTGTGAACCTACTGAGGCCGAGCCCTGGCTGCTGGACTTAGCCTCCTTTGCAAGCGTCAGAGCGTTCGTACAGAGATTTAAGGACAGCGGGCTCCCGCTCGATGTCCTGGTCAATAACGCGGCCATGCACAGTGTCGGGAAGCAAACATCCGAAGATGGTTTAGATCTACTGTGAGTGGGCTCGACGCTATCAGCTCGTACGTCACTTACAGTCACATAGCGTTCAGGTCGACCACATCAGCCCCCTCCTGCTCACCCTCCTCCTCCTGCCAGTCTTGCAGAGACCCTCATCCGAAGCAGCTCATACAGGACCCGCGCGTATTGTATGGGTCACGTCCGAAGGCGCCGCCCTCCCACCCTTCCCAGAAGCGTCGCTTCCCCGGCCCGTCACTGCCCTATGCGCCCGCAGCTTCCCGACGCGCGAGGCAGAGCACGAGGTGTATTTCACTACGAAGCTGCTCAACATCGCATGCTGCATCGAGCTCGCACGTCTCCTCTCCGGATCTCCAGGCCAACGCGAGGTCAAAGTAGCAGCGGCACACCCAGGGCTAGTCGCTAGTGAGCTGGGAAAGAAGGACATCGAAGGCGACAATTTCAAGCCGGTGGATCTCGAGGGTCGCTATGGCATGAAGCCACGCACACCGGCGGATGGTGCCAAGACTATACTCGTTCCTATCGTGTACCCTTCGCTCAAAGTCTGGGGTCGAGCCCGTACCCAGTGGAACAGCGAGCAGGCGCGTGAGGAAGGAGAAGTTGTTGATGCTGGGATGGCTATTATGCCCGTGTTCGAGAGTATGGAGGTAATGAAAGAGTATCCGATGAAGGCTCAAGATGAAGAACTGAGACGAAGGATCTGGGCAGATTCCGTGCAATTGGCAAGTTTGCGAGCAAATGAGATTGACGAACGCTTTGTAGGATTCCAAACCATCTGAATGTATTCACGTCCGTGCGAAGTAGAGACACGTTCAAACATCGAGTAATGTATGAGACGGGGAAATTGATATACATCGTGTTCTATCTACCGCGGGTCAACTGCCAAGGTATCGTTCAAGCTGTCAAGAAATGGACGAAGAAGGCGGACGAAATACTCAAAGAGCTGACCGCCGACGATCGTCTCAAGATACTGTAACAATCACTGGCAAACTATGAAAGGCAAAGAGACGTCGATACGTTGAAGCTCGAGCTCGCAGAGTGTGTACCAGCATATTTTTTACTTAACAAGCCGCATGCTGACAGACGGGACATTAGCATCAAGAGGGGCTGGGATTTGCTCTCATCGAAGGGGGCTTGGCCGACAACTACAATTGGTGGAGTGCCTTGGCCAGAAACTCTACGGTATTGATCGCACGGGCTCAGGCCATATATGAAGACCTCGTGGTACGTGGGGTTCCTATCATCCGTATCGAAGGCTCAAGAGGGTCGTAGAGAACCATAAATCTGGAGCACTCCAGGCTGCCTAGAAGGTCTCCTTTCAGATATTTCAACGCCGAAAAGCTTTGACAAGATTATCAGTCTATTTGACCTGGAGAGAGCAGGACAAAGCTGACCGTACCAGTATATATTCCTGGGGGAGTGGATAACTATTCGGATGTAATAATTTGACGGGTATTCGAGCGGGGGGCCTACATCCTGTAGTATCCCGACCATAGGAGGACGGTCTCGCGACGAGCTTGACGATTCACGGAGGCTTCATGGTCGTATGACGGCTGGAGCGCCTCACGTCACTGCGCAAGTGAAACAAGGTGTTCACTATCCGGATTCATGCATGCATAACTTCGTCGGCGCTTCCAGCGAATGTAGATAATAGGCGCTTGAGGAAGGAGAAGTCGTTGATGCCGGGATGGCTGTAGTGCCTGTGTTTGATAACATGGAAGTGATGGAGGAGTGGCTGATGAAGGCACTGGACGGAGAACTTTTGAAGAGAATTTGAGCTGGATCCGTACAATTGGCAAGTTTGAGGAATATCAAGGTTGATGAACACCTTTCGCGAATTTGAATAGAGGTTATTTACTCAATGACATCCGTGTGGTATGTCGAATTGACCGGAAGACCCTTAGCCCTGGCTTGAGTTTTTCCATTCATTCGCATGACAGGGAGACGCCCGAAGTTTTGCGAGGGTATTATTCAAACCCCGAAGGATCAAGGCAAGATTGATTAGCTAGAGATGTATTTGAAGTGTGTACACGGCGGGTTAACTGCCTAGATATCGCCCTCCGGATAACCATTTGATCAGATGAACAGCGGTACGAATGACGGAAGCCACGTGCCAGAATAGCTGGTCAATAAGACGGCCGTCACAGGAGACAACCATCCAGTGTTTTTGGATCGCCCAGAATTTGCGGCGCATAGCCTGCCATTGGCACAACAACTGCTGAGCATTAGGTCGATCCTCTGGTCTGCGTTTGGTCATTGACAGAATGAAGGGTGCGAGGAAGCCGACGTTGGTATATTTCTGGAAGTCGCGTCGGTCAAGTCCCGTCCGGACAAATTGATTGAAAAGTAATGACAACTCACGTCGTAGATTTCCTCCTTGAACACATTCCCCAGAACAAAGATATCCACCTTGAATGGATCATATGGGATGCTTTCTGATAGCTCCGGCACCTCTTGGTCTCTTCCTAGAGTGCCAGTCACCAGCTTGTTCGTCGAATCCTTGGGTATAAGCGACGAGATCCCGTAGTCTACATAGTAATATTTGACGCCTTTCTCCAGACGAGATTTGGGCCACGCGGGCGTGACGCCATCAGGAAGATACAGATCCCTCACGGGGTGGAACCCGTGGGGATACATAGCATCTGCATCCATCATCAAATTTTTCTGGGCACAATCTCTGAGAGCACATAGTGTTAGTGGACGCATAGTGACACGTAAGATAAATACCTGTGCGCAACGCCATTTTCATGGAGAAAGACAAGGCCCTGCATGATGATCAGAATGACGCTGGGCAGATCACAGCGGAACGGATGTACTTCTAGCAGTTGTTCTCCCAAATCAAGAATTTCTCCAACAAATTGAAAAGGTGGACGATTGAATAATCGAAGAAATGGCATGACCATATAAGATACGCTTTTGTCAATTGGATCGGTAAAGACGTCCAAAATCGGGACTGAGTGATTTCGTGGGTCTCGACGGAGATCTTCCGATGATAGAAATTTGGCGATTCGATATTCGGTATCCTCAGTGTTGACCCTTTTCAGATATACCAAGCGGCCATCCGAAATTCGAGTTGCGTCAACTAAATCAGGTCTGATCTGACACGATGATCATTTCAGAAAAAAAGTCCGTATGCGGTTGACAAAATGTTTACTTACCGGAGTAGTTGCACCATCTTCAGCCCTCAAGACGTCTACGCCTGTCCTTATCCATGATGGCGTCCAGCCAGGCCGAAGCCGTGGTCGGAGCATGTAGCCCTGAGACTGTAAGAACACCTGGCGGTCGCGCCATTCCGTTTCATGGTGACGGAGAGTCTCACGTCCACGCCCACGTCTCTGTTGATTTTCAATGGGGACCAGACGTTGTTGCATCTACGTTCGACAGGGGAGTGCTTTCTGACATGTGTGTTGGGAACACGGTCTACGCATGAGGCAGAGACTGAAGCAACGTGGTCGGAGTCGAAAGCACAGTTTCTGTGATTTCTTACCAGACTGCCGTTCTGAGCAAATGTGCGCCAAATTCTCGGTCCCATATATAAACCTCCGTTGAGTCGGCGACCGGGAAGAGATTGACTGGCTCCTCCAGGTATGCACATCTGTTGATCTATACCATATTTTCCCCTCGACCCTGATATCTCAGGACAGTAGGGCAAATGTTAAACCTTGAAACGTTGCAATCGTTGGGAGCTTCCATGCCAGCACGTGTGACCCTCATCGGTTGAATCGCTGCGTCGTTGAAGTCGTCATGCCTCCGCTGGGGCACTATCGGGTTCATGTATCTCGACGTGGAGGGGTCTTTCCAGATCCCGGACACAGACGCAGTGCATGCGCTGAAACATCGAGGTATATCGCATGGGTCCGGCGTACGCACTATCCCCTACCTCAGAGCCTCTCTACTCGCCCAGCACGATAGATACATATAATCAATCCCTCTGTAGGTGAGTGCTTAACTTTGTCTTAGATATGACTCTTCTAACTCTGTCTGTTCGATTTGGAGGCTGTCGAGCTATCCCCATGTCTGACGCATTGCCACCTATGGTAGGGGATGCGTCCAACCTCATTCAAATTGTTGGAGCTTGCATAGGGATTCTGGGAGCCGCAGCCGCCGCCATGAATAGTGATCCTGTCACTCTTACCAAGCTGAGTGCTGCGGAAGCTTGGCTGGCAAAATCTAAGCAGGTCCTTGGAAATCTACATGAAAGAGATCGGGTCAAAATCTCCCGCAACGACGTCTCTAGAAGACGTAGAGGCGTTGAGAGCCTGTGGGACGATCTGCACGAGTACGTCGTACGCGCTACTACATATTATCTCTGCGTGGATATGAAGTGTTGCGCGAATTTCTCAGATGCGAACGAGATCGAGACCTTTTGAACGAGAATTTCTTGGATGCCAGTTGGGTCGAACGTCGCAATCGTTGGGGTAAACTATCGCGAGACTTAGACGAGCTAATCGAAAGGGCGGAAGTTTTGTATAGGGACGTCGTGGTATGCCGTAGAATTTGACACTAAATGGCCTTAATGCTCACCGACCTTCAGAGGACGACAAACTTGAAGCACGCGGAGGACGACTTGAATGCTAGTACCAGGTTAGACATGTCCTCCATAATTTTTCTATGTAACTTGCTAATTTCTGGGGAGCAGCGCCGTTGACTTGAATCACGCGGAGGTAGTCTAAATTCAAGAATGCGCAGAATGTTGCAGTCTGTTTATCTATGTCGTGATATAAACACGTCGCCTGCATGTCCTAGGTGTATCAAACGTTTTTATCTGCGATCCCGGAGGTCGCGCTCACGAGGACAGGAACGGTCGTCATAGCTTGGTAGTGGCAATTCCTTATGTTCTTTGATCATGGAATATTAATGTATGGTATCGCATCTCATTGAGCACTCCCTAATCATGTTTCACTGGTGCCCTGCGAAAAGGATATATGCATGCCTGGTCTCTCAACCTATAAAAATAATCAAACAGTAGCGATAACAAAAGAGGTATCGCCAAGATTTACAAGACTGCACCCCTCCACCCTAATGAAGACCATCCCTTACAGCGCCAGCGCCTACTCGCCCTCATCCATACCCCTTCCCACCAGCTCACCGACCCACGCCTCGAAAGCGCCCTGGTCCATCACGCCATTGACATCGAAGAAAGTATTGTATCCTCTCGAGTCGACCGCTTGTCGCTTCGCGAGCAGGGACTTGCCCGCGTTGGTAGAGCGGATGTACGTGGAATTGAGCGTGTATTGCGGGGAGGGGTGGGCAGATGGGGTGGAGGAGGGTGCGGTTTTGGGTGCTGGTGGTGCGGGGGAGGTTCGAGAGGCGAGGGTTATCCGCTCGGTTACAATCTAAGCTGAACGGATCAACGAGGCACGAGGAAGGGCTGACTACAGGAAGATGACGCACGCGTTTATCGAAAGTCTTCCGCTTCCCGACAAATACGATATCGCCCTCGACGAAGTAGGCGTAGAGTGTTTGGAGCGCGGTGAGGGCGATGTACCTGGTTGTGACGCGTTGAATTAGCCACGGGCCCCGAACTGGAAACGAGACGATCGCGCGCCGTGGAGCCAGAGCACTCCAGTGATAGAGTACTTCGGGATGGTAGACCCGATGACGGCAGAGCGTGTCATTGAAGCAAAGGAGAGCGGACGTACACTATGAGGCCCACCCACATCACTGGCTTCGACTCCTCGAAGTCTATGCGCCATCCATAGAATGCAGTCCCTGCGGCGACAAACACGCTTGCCCACCCAAGGGCAAGGCGGACGTCTGTATGAGTATGAGACTGTTTGAAGAGGTCGGGACGCGAAAGGAACTGCAGACACCATCAACCAACAGGCGATTTAGTCACAATGGCGATAGAGAAGTGGAAGGGTAGAACATACACGCTTGACAGCGTCGTCACAAGCATTCTTAAGCTCGGTCAAGTTCGCATTGTTGACCTTCACGACGTCTCGGTCCTCTGTAGAGGGCGTCAAAAGGTTAAGCAGCGGTCGCGTGTCAGACTTTGAATCCGAGTCTGGTGTTGGGGTCGAGCCATTGGCTGTTTTCTTGCCACGGGCCATGTGTTATAGAGCCCTGTTTCCTAGCGCGAGTGAGCGTATGAAGCCCAGGAAAGAGGGAGAGGAGGGGAACGGGAGAAAGGGAGGGAGGGAAGGGACTAGGACTGGCGGGAGGCTGCAGTCGACAGCTTACTGCTCTTGGCACAGTCCGCGCCGCGCAACGTGGCGAACTAGTTCGAACTATAGGCGCCCTTCACACGGGCTTGGACATACAAAGCGGCAACAATTCGATTTCCGTCAGGTGGTTCCCCACAACTTGCGACCGGCCCAATTATCGCCTCGTCCACAATCCACAGACACTATGATACTCCATGAGATGTCCCTATAGCCGCAGTAGTGGTGAAGCTCTGAAAGTTAAAAGATAATATACAATAGTATACAGCCATAACGGCATGTCCATAGATATCACGATAGATACCATCTCCTCCGGTCACCGAGGTCCCTTCTCATACGCCTCGCAGCCAACCACCTTCAACCATCGTAGTCGCGCCTCCACATCTGGCCATAGTGTCCGCGCACCAGGCTGGCTTGCCGAGCCACTGCTTTCAGCACTGTCTGGTATCCCACCAACAGGGGAACGACGCAAACGCAGTCCCGTTGCCGAGGTAGACCTGTCTCGAGAGAGCGAGGGCAAACGACGAGGATCCGGAGGAAGTGTGCGCGAGTCGCTGGCATAGTGAAACACGCGAATTCGCTGTGCCGCGGAAAGCGTCGGGGCGAAAGAGGTCAGAATATCGAGCTGCAACTCGGTAGGAAGCTTCGCGAATCCCGACTCTGGGGCTTTGGTCGCAACTACATGGTCGGAGTCTACGGATTTCTTGGGCTTGAGCAGAAGCGGGCGGGAGTACTTGAGCAGCACGGTTGCTTCTTCCTTCACTGTCTTTGCCAGGTCATCGTTCCGCCAGAGTAATGCCTTGAGTACTTCCTGGCTGAACCTCCAGGACGACATGCTTGTGCTCTCTTCGTCAGCCTCTTCGCCCACCTCAAGAGGTGGAGCTCCGTTTGCTCCGTCAGGCCGGACGAAGCAATTTGAGAACATTTCGAGCTTGATGAGGGTATAGTTGTCTTCTTGCACGGCCTGTATGATGGCTTGGATAGCGCGGTATCCGAGCGAATTGCCATTGAGCGTTAGGCTTGTCAGCGAACGGGAGCGAGGAGATCGGATGTAGTCGATGATATATGGTGCGGACAGAGGCGTCAAAGCCACAGCGGATAGGTGAAGCATCTCCAGGTGTGACGAATTTAGGGTGGGGAGAAAGTTGGAAAGGAAACCATCGGATAGATTGCGGTTTGCAGACATAGCAAGCGTCTGCAGACACGAAGAACTGACGGCTGCGGAGAACAGTAAGATGATATCTGGGTCAGCCGTGAAGCAATTCTATGACAATTATTAGAATCGACACGGAGTCAGCCAGGCGCCACGCACATTCTGCAGAAACAAGTCTCGCAGAGACGTATTTCCACGCAGATACCTTGCAAGAGCGCGTAGTCCCCGGTCCCCAATATCGTTGCTGTTGAGGCTAATCTCCTCTACTCGATACTTCTGGCCTTCTTCCGAGCAGAGGAAGTCACAAAGGACTTCGCATCCATCATCGCCGAGTTGATTATGCCCTAGCAGTAGCCTGGTCACAAATCGACGGCCAGTGATAGTCTCAATCACACTCCGAGCACCTGAAAGATAGGACATAGGTCTCAGGCACGGGGCTTCAAGGAGATACCCGACGTACCATTAGCACCTGCCCAACCACGGTCACTACAATCGACATGTCCACGGGAAGCAAGAGAGAGTGCGAGTGACCTGGGTTGCTTGGTGGCCAGCATCTTGTCTAGCGAATGGAATGTCGAGCTCATGAATAAGGTTGCGGCCATACTGTAGACCCTGTTAACTCTCTTTACAGGTAGTTGGAGGCGAACATTAGCACCGTATGAGAACATGGTGGTACAAGCGTACTTAGCACGCCGTTGCAATGGGCTGATATTGGCGACGGTAGCGCGTGAACCCAAGGGGAACGCAGGTCCGATGAGTTCGTAGACGCGCAAAGAGGCAGTGCAACATTTTGCTCTGAGCCGTCTCGGCCTGTTCTTTCGTCACGCGATGTCTGACGTCACTCATCCGCTGCAACCTACGAACCATGCTCCACCTCCAAAGCTCATATATACCACCGAAATGCAATCTCACCAGCAAATACTCCTTTCACTCGCACACGTCCATCCATCATGCCCGCACGTCCCATTCATGAAATGAGCGCAAGCCCACACAGCCGCCGCCTCGTACGTACACGCACCTACCTCGTTTTTGCATGATTTAGATTGACACATCTTACATGATAGGCCGTTGCAACTGTGCTCGGGATTGCCGGTACCGCCGCCGCTATGTATACCGGAGCACTTGATATCAAGCGCGACAAGCAGCCGCAGTCGGTCAACGGCAGTATGTCCGCGTCTACCAGCGGCATGAACTTGCTAACTGTCGTGATAGGCGCCGGTGCGAAGAACCCAAGGGATAGCATGGACTCAAAACAAGTCCGCGAGCAGATGCACGGGAAGTTAACGTAGAGAGCTTTGGACGTTCGAATGCCTTGTATAACCTTATATCATAAGCATTTCCGAGAGGTTCAGAGCATTGTTTACGCGTGTTAGTTTCAGAGGCTTTTGCACAACAGAGCCAAACACGGCTTGCGACGCGTGCCGAGGTCGCGTCGGCCTCGAGTATTCGGTGTCTTGAAGCAATGGCGTCTCGCGCAGACTACATCACATCTCTCGCAGCATCTCGTACCCATTCTGCATACCCTTACTCCCCCGCATACCCGGACCCACATGCCGCTCGTCCCAAACACCGCGTCGCGCCTGCCATAATCCCTGACTTGCGCTTCGAGTCGACGTACCTGAGGCGGGTAGCACCCCATGTGCATGTGGAGCGCGTTGGCGCCCAGACAGAAGACAAGGGGAAAGGAAAGGAAGTGGTGAAGGAGCCATATGAAAGCATCAAGGTGGAATGGGGGAAGGTGGTCTGGATAACCACACGGGACCAAATTATCAGCCCGTTGGTGCAGGGCGCTCTTTGGTGTGTACTTCGGTAGTATAACTAGACCTCTGACTGCTGACAACTCTATTTTTCTTAGGGGGACCGCCAGCGTGTTTCTCGTACCCATGTTCTCTGCCCTCGGCGCACGCGTTCGACACATGTGGCCGCAGTACAGGGAGCCGCCTGTAGGACACGAGGGCAAAGGCGTTGGGTGGCTCAGGAGCTGGTTTCACTCGCTCTTGGGTAGTGCAGGTTTCGGTATTCCCACTGGCACGAAGTAATCTCAAGACCTGTCCTCATAATGTGAAGCATTGCAATAACGAAATCTGAATCTAACGCTCTGGGTGTATGCCGCTGTCCGAAGATACTTCGGCAATAGATATCCTTGATTTCGGAATTGAATTTCTCGGAATGAGTAGCGCCCGTTGCTTTTCCAGTCGTCTTATCGGTTCGTTCGCTTCGGCGGTCTGAGGCGAGCGTATGTGGTCACGAGCACAGCAGCAGGTTTCCAAGGACACTGAAAAGGATTTCCGCCTTCTATCCAGTCTTTCTCACTACTTTTGCTCACCCTAGGCCCGGGATTCCATATAGAAACTCGCGTCAACGTTCTGGAGACTGCTCTCCAATTGAAGCATCCGCGCGCTCACTCGGAAAGAGCACTCTCGCCTTGCTAGTTGACGTTAGCAGCCAACAGAAAGCTCTGTTGTATATGAAACTGATCATGAATACTGACGTCGAAGCCGTGCAGCAGCCTCGAATGGATGCACTGGGCTCAGCGCGCCCGGCGTCTGATGCTCTCCTCTTGTCATTCCTACCGTGTTATTCGTATAGCCGCCTCCATTTATAGGTGTCCTATTCTCATGACGACTGAGTATGACAGCTTGTGGCACGATGTCAGATTCTTCATGCCCTTTCCGTGGGAGTAGGTTCTGTCGACGTCGTTCTACGGAACAGGGCCATGCGCAATCCAGGTCGCCGTGGCCATATAAGGGTGGCGCCCTTACCTGCCTTGCAGAGTCCGTCTCTTACCTCTTGCCTTCTTTCTCAGCAGTGAGCTTGCGAATTCACCATGCCAGAAGGCAACCCGTCGAAACCCGCTCGCGTTCCCTACGTATTTCCTCCTCCAGGCACTAACGAAGTACGTCCCTTTTATACCGAGTGTGGAGATCCGGCGGCTTTATCTTTATCGTGGATGATGGTGCTCACATGCCCTTGCTGGTGCACCAGGTAGCTGATGGGATCCGCGCACGGCGCACGGGCCAGAACCCAGGACTCATCGATCTTGACGGTGTTCTGTGAGTCACTTTCGTCGAGCCTTCGTCGTCACGTCTTACCAGGCTACAGGCTCAACGCAGAGGCAGTTGCACAAGGATGGAATGCACTCGGTGGTGCTCTGCGAAACAAATCTAGCCTTCCCTTGGATATCCTGGAGACGCTGGTTAGCCTTTTCGCAACGCTGCTAATCCATGTCGTCAACTTCATCTTCTAGATCCTTCGCGTATCCGTTTTGAACGGTTCGGCATACGTTTGGTAGGTCCTTCTCCATCTTCAGAGGCATCGCCAACTCAAGTATGCGGTACAGGAGAGAGCATGAGATCATCGGACGCGACGTCGGTCTCACTCCAAAGGCGCTCTTCACGATCCGCACGACACCAGCTTTCGCCTTCGCTCCCTCAACGGGCACAGGCCCGTCCGCCATCACCTCGCAGCCGTCAATCGAGGACGGGCTCACGTCGGTGCACCTCGCTGCTCTGGACTACGCGGATCATATGACGCGCACTATCAAGGTGCCCCAGCCCGTCTTCGACCGATTGAAGACCAAGTTGAAGGACGATCGGCAGATTGTCGAGGCGACTGCGACTGTTGCTGGATATAATCTGACGACGAGGGTGTTGAGGGCATTGGATGTAGCAGGCTTGGCGGAAGAGGAAGTGCCGATCCCTGTCGTTGACTAGTGACAGCTCCTCGATGAGAATACATGTATGCATATACTTGCACCACTGGCATGACAAGGGCCACCATCGTTTGCCTATCGTACATATGCTCCCCAGATACTTCAGCTCCATTTCTCGTGCTCAATACGACGATGCGTGGACGAGCAAAGTCTGTGTTGGGGTGAGCTATGGGCAGGGTTTACGGGTGTAATTCACTTACGCCTCCGTCAATGAGCACCGTCTCGCCGTTGATGAACCAGTTGGAGATAAGCATGAGCGCAAGAGACCCGACGTCCCTGTTTGACCCAGCCGGCTCCGTCGGAACCTTGAATGGGTGCGATTTGTTGCTGTGTGATTGACCAAGCTCGTCTATACTACCCTTGGACGACATCTGGAATAAGCCGCAAGGTGAGCGTTTCAAAGCTTCTAGACGTGTAGCAGGTGGGGACGGACTTCTGTAATGAAAAGACCTATGGCGTCAAAGCCATATTAGTTTCTGCGTAAGAGAGAATCAGAGTAGGACCTGCCTGGCGCAATTCCGTTCACACGAATGCCTAAAGGAAGAAGCTCATGGGCAAGTGATGATGTCGCGTGGCCGATCGCAGATTTGGAAAACATATAGGGGAACGAGCGACCTGCCGTGTCCGAGTCCTACCGGAGAATCGTGTCAGTCCACCAATCATCATGTAAAATTGTAAAGAGCAACTTGCCTTCGTCCACCCGTTCATACTGCTTGTCATGATAATCTGCGGAACGAATTTCTTCGCCAACTCGCTGCTCTTCCATTTTTCCAATAATGGGAGGAACGCAAAAGACAGCCAGTAAGGCCCGATCGCGTTGGTATGCAAGGAGTTTTCGAAATCCTCTTGAGTGACAGTGTCAAAGTAACCCTTGACGAAGGCATCTGCAGTCGCCTCCTCGGGCTTCGTGTACTGGCCCACCAAGACGCCAGCATTGTTGAACAAGACCGTGACATGCTTTTCGCGCTTGCCGATTTCATCAGCGAGACGCTTGGCTTCTGCCTAGCCAAATTCTTCAGTTCTGAGGGCTGACTCTATGATGGGATACATACCTTCCAGCGTATGTCCCCTTCAAGGCCAATCAACTTGCCGCTGATGTTCTTTTGAGCAGCAGCATCGTTGTAGACCTTCGCAATCCTGCCGGTATCCCGTCAGTAACTGCCACGGTCTGACGCTGCAAACGCTGACTTGTCAAGATCTTCCTGCTTTGGACCAATAATATACACTGTAGCACCATTTGCAACCAGAGTGGTACTGATCATGAGACCAATTCCCTGAAACGCGCAGATCAACGACTCGATTCCGCAGAATCCCATTCACCAGAAGGACTCACAGTTCCACCTCCTGTCACGACTGCAACAACTCCACGGAGATCAAAAATGTTGTTCGCCGTCAGGCGGTCAAGAATGGCGTCGGCCATAGTGTTGCTAGCTTGCGGGGTGGTCAGGGTGGAAAGATCAGAGACTCACCAGATCGTGTCACTCGCTTCTTATATAGCACCACGACTAAGGCAGCGGAACTGACGTGCCGCTCACCTGTCTTCGAGCACGGACTAGAGTGGGTCTAGTAGCTCTCAGAACTGTTCAGGGATGTTCACGAGTTCCAGACGACGCCATTGGCCGTGGTAAAAGGGAGAAACCATGTTCGCAGGAACGCAGTGATGTCATTGATGTCAAGAGATAAGATGCGTCCCATATCTTTAGATTTGGCGAAATTCAATTTCAGGCGGACGCTCGGTGTAGCCGACACACAGCAACAGGACCTCAACGCAATCGAAAACAATTCGCAAGCGATATAAGGTATGCGATGCCACATATCAGTACGACGACGGATGCTCGAGGAAACTCTGGGAGTTGATGGTCAATGATGAAACAGCACTTCAGAGGGCAAACCGTCGATAAAGAACTTACCCCTCCGTCCACGAGTACGGTCTCCCCTGTACCAACTTGTAAATCCGAGATTTATGGTGATATCGTCATTGAAACCCACCGTTGATATACCGATTCGTGACTAGCATCAATGCCACGGACCCAACATCACGAATGGATCCAGCGGATCCCGCTGGGATTTGGAAACCGGCACTTTTGATCAATTCCTTGGGATCCCTGGACTGTCCAAGAGCATTCATGGTCCCAGGTGAAGTCATCTGCAACCATCTCAGCCGAGCGCCGTACACCGAGTAGACAAGTGGATTAATTACCTCGGTTGCGAAGACACCTAGACACCGCGTCAATCAAGTAAGGCAACGGTCGATAACCAAGACCTATAACCACACACCGGGCGCTATGCCGTTGACACGAATACCGAGCGGAATCAGCTCGTGCGCAAGGGAGCCCGTTGCTTGTGCGATAGCCGCTTTAGAGAACACGTAAGGCACTTGGTGTCCAGCAGTAGTGAAATCCTAGCCCTAGCAATCAAATCTCTCTCCGAACAAATGAAAGAGACCTCGACGTGCCTTCGTCCATCCATTCATACTGGTCGTCATGATGACCTGCGGGGCAAACTTCGCGGCCGCAGGCTGACCGCTGAGTTTCCATTTCTCCAAAAGTGGGAGAAAAGCAAAGGTCATCCAGTAGGGTCCGACAGCATTAGTATTGAACGTCTTGTTCCAGTCGTCCTGCGTCAATGGGTCGAAGAAGCCTTTGATATATGCCTCCGCAGTCGCCTCCTTTGGCCGGTGCGCAACACCCCCAGAAATCCCAGCGTTGTTGAACAAAACAGTCACATGGCCGGCCTTACTACCGATCACACTCGCCAATCGCGTGGCCTCAGACTAAACGCACATAGCAGGTTCAGTTGTTGGGGGACAAGAGTGTAACAATCAAAACTTGACCTTCATACTGATGTCTCCTTCGATGCCGTATAGAAAGCCTTGCCCAGGATTGTTCGGTACCACATCGTTGTACACTTTGGCGATCCTGAAGAAATTTGAAGGTGAGACGGTTAGTCGAAGAACAAGAGTGAAGCACAATACTAGTAGTAACCTACCGGTCAAGGTCTTCCTGCTTTGGACCAATAATGTATACATCTGCGCCGTTCGCGGCTAGGGTGGTACTGATCATCAGTCCGATGCCCTATTACAGCAGAAGGTCAATAGGTGTCAATCGACGCCAGTCTGCGTGAGATAAAACATACCGTGCCTCCACCAGTCACGACTGCCACTACACCCTTCAGATTGAACAAATTCTTCGCGGCCACTTGTTTCAAGATTGCATCTGCCATAGTTAGCAACTGGCCGTCAATGAACGGGGCTCGCTTATATGTCGCCGCTCCAGCGAAGCTTTATACCCCCACATTCCTCCCGTGAAGGATGGCTAGTAAATCAGATGACGCACCTTCTTTCTCAGAGACCTGGACACTGCTTCCAAGACCCACATCGATCACAGAAACTGTATCCACACAAGTACACACGCCAAGCCGTGTGAGGTGACGAAGCTAGGCGGCAGTTGCGAATCCAATCGAGTGCCCATTGGTCCATTGTAACGAGTACTCGTACAACGCATGGTTCGTACCGCGTCGATCGCAGTGAAGCGTACGTATCAAGCTTTATGTACGGTGGTCGTGAGATCGCCGGTCCGCATGTCGAAAAGAGGTAGATCGTGCCTACGCCAGTCCGAGTAGGGATCACCTGCAGTATGGTATGTAAGTAGCCCACATCGCTGCGCCACAGTAACATATGGAGATCATTACGACACTGGATAGTGTACTGGACGAAAGCGGTTGGAAGCGCCGGCATTGAACGGCTGTGTAGCTCATCCGAGCAGACGGACGATGTCGAGAATCGTGGTTCACCGAATTGACGATGGATTGATGCCCCACAACCGCGCATCTTCACATCCCATATCCCTAAGCCATTCATCGCCGTAATACTTGGCCATCCGGTAGACCCATGGCTTCACCTCTATTCCGCTCGCTGTGCGGAGTATTGATTGATATTGTTCGGGTGTACCAAGCACGGTGAGGCTGGGGATAGTAGTTGCAAGATTCTGGACGAATGCAATGCTCGGTTCTTCGCTCAAAGACAGGAAATTCAAGTTGGGCGGGAGGCCTGGCAACAGTTGCTGCAAAAAGTTGTGAAAATTAGAACGGTGTTCAGATAAAGGACGTGCGTACAGTCGCGAATTCGTCGGAAAGATCAGGAAGACTCGTCAGGTCCAAAGCAGTGACGGAACGGGGGACTAGCCAACTTGAAAGAGCGGGCGCCAAGTCTTTGGGAAGAGGAATGGACAAGCTACGCAGTCGGTCCAGTGTTGGGAGGACACCCCATAACGCTGCATTGTAGCCATAGTGTCGTGCGTGTTCGAGTGGCACAAGGAGACGCAGAACAGATATCGTCCGGTGATTGCGGAGGAAGTGGGTGAGGGCAGGAAATAAATCTAGGTCGGATTGGTGGGCATGATGTATTGTATGGGATACCTCGAATACAAATTCGCGTAGGCTCGGGAGACGAGACTGGTCAGCCTTGAAGACAGGAGCCAAGGGTGAATCTGTTATAAGACAGCACTTCAATTGCAGTACTTCGATGTGAGTGCTGTGGCTGATAACTTGGGAGAGGGATTCCGCATCCAGTTGGATGTTGTGCAGTTCCAAGCTTGTGAGGCCCGTCATCGACAAGACACTGGAACTGGGCATAGTCCAGGGACCTCCCGTGTCTTGGACGGAGACACCACGCAGTGTCTGCTTTTGACTGTCGAGGAAAGCGTGCAGATCTGTCTCGGCAATTCCCCGATAAGAAAATCGAGCCAACCGAGCGAATTTGGGGAATCGACTAGGTGAATCACAAGTGCATCTGGATGAAGAGTTTCAGTCACGAGTATTTTATATAATCATATGGGCATACTTCAAGTGAAGTGTACTTAGCGTGGGGTGACTTTTCTCCAGCATCTCTAGATACGTGGTCATGACACCCCCTGGCATTTCGCAGTGAACGGACCGGAGATTGGATAATTTGGTGAGTGTATGGTCCAATACCCCTGAAAATATCCAATTAGAAGGGCAAGAGTGGAATCAATCTTGACCTTACTCATAATGAAAGGCGTGAGATGGCAGTCACTTTCTTCATCGGCGGGGGCAGAGATAGTCAATTCCCTGACCGCTAGCGCATGCGTAGAATCCGAAAGTAGGAACGTCAAGATGTCAGCATTTCGCCGAGCATGCCATTCGTCTGCCTCTTCGCATTCGGTCCTCTCTGTTGTATAAGAAGACGTGCCAAATTGAAGATGGAGATTGCGGAACAGAAGTTGGCTAGCAATGGTGGACAGCGCATTTGGCACAAAAAGACATCTGCGCAGGTCACGGCGGGGGAGGTAGCTGGCAATTTCCCTCCATATTTCAGCTGAAAACCGAGGCTTGCCCTGTGGTCTTGCAGAGGGCTGAATAGGACACAGATTGACTACCATCTGCGCTCCGACTCGTGACAAGTATTGCTTACCTCTACTGGTCTGTTCAAGGCATGCGCACTGGCCTGAGGCATCAACCTCTGCGCCTCTTCGTGGTGTGGGTCAATCTGCAAGATTGCCTGTACGTCTACTCGCTGATTGAGGAGCATGCTCGTGTCCGGGAGGGATGAATGAGCTGCTCACCTTGATATGCGGCACTACGCAGGCCAGCGGCAAACCGAGTCTTAGCGCGCAACAGATGGGTCTGGATCGCTTTCTCCGGCTGTGCGGATGCGATCTGGAGGCAGGACTGGGCCGCGTTCTCGATGAGCATCCTGTGTCTACATAAGCCCAGCCAATCAGTGTGAGGGAGGCTAGATCTCTGAAACCGACACCAATAAGCGAACAAACCCTGGTCCGGACGGTAGATGCTGCAACGCGCATAATAGAACATCTGCTTTCTGTTCGTTGGAAAGGAAAGCCACGACGTCTCGAATGCTTGCATCCAGTATTTTGGGATTAAACACCATTACGATTCGTTATTACATGAACGAAGGGAACAGGAGATTGAGAGCGTCCGAGAAGGACATCGAGCCACCGTGACTGCTCCAGGCCAAACCAGCCCTAGTCTCGCTTTCGGCCTCTCCCGGCCGATTCATGCCGTTCTCACGCTAACAAACACTCGTTTTATCCAACTTCTCAGCTACTCTACATTTCATCTTCTTCTACTTCTTGCAGTCAGGGAATCCAATGTCGCCCCAGCCAGTCCACTCAGGCGGGCATACACGGAAGTGATGCGTCTGCTCGATGGTCTTCAATTCCGCAATCTCCTCGTCCGTCAGGTCCACAAGCTTCTTGTTAGCTAAAATCCCATGGTCAGTAACGGGCGGGGAACGCATTTCGACCAAGGCTCACCAATGACGCGCTCCGGGGTAACGGACTTTGCCAGCACTGTCATCGAAATGAGTACAATTCGCCGAAAGCCAAGCACTTCAACATTACCGATAACATTGGGGGTGTTGGCCTGGAGAGAGACCAGGATGTTCGCAGGTGTGACACCATGTTTCTCCGCAATGCGCTTCACAATAGGGTTCTCGTGAAGAGGCGAGCCCTCAGAGCCGAGAGGAGAGTAAGCCGTGATAGCGATTCCATGTTTAGCGGCCTCTGCAAGGATGTCGTCCTGCAGGCAAGAGCTGGAAAACAGGTCAGAGCAAGTCACGAAAACTGCTGGCCCGGACATACGGGTGACGTTCGATCTGGTTCACAGCAGGAATGACCGTCGCCTCTTTGAGAAGAGGGGCGAGGAATTCGACCGATACGTTCGATACACCTGCGCCGTGGAGAAGCGAATCTACCGTTCAGTCGCAATCGCTAGTAAAGCAGGTGCAATACTCACCGATAGCCTTCACCTTGTCGGGGTTCTCTTTGTACACTTTCTCCATCTCCTTCCAGGTATCCAGCCAATTGACAGATTTATCAGCCTTTCCGTCCTCGGTCATGGGGGCAGGCCAGTGCATGAGCCCTGAGTGACCGGATTAGCTACTTCGGTCGCGGTGCTATAGAAAGGTCGCACGTACAGAGATCCAAGTAAGGCGTGTCAAGCTGCTTGAGAGAGTAGTCAAGGGCTTCACGAACACGCTTGTGGTCGGGGTTGTTGAGCTTGGTGGTCAAGAAGAATTCTTCACGAGGAACTCCCGAGGCTTTGATTCCCTGTCCGACCTCCGCCTCATTACCTGGGGGTATAGGATAAGAATTGTACAGTACACCCGAAGTAGAATCGGAATGCTCACCGTAAGCAGTCGCGGTGTCGATATGCCTGTAACCGTTCTTGAGCGCAACCTCAACGGCCTTCTCAACAGCGCCGGGAGGAGATCTCCAGGTACCTGCACATAGTTGCAATCGAAGTCAGGTCCTTATCGTGTATTGCTGTATTCCCTTCAGGACTCACCAAGACCGAGGACAGGGACCTCAGCTCCTGTGTTCAATTTGACGACTTCGTAGACGGGCATGTTGAGACTCGCGGGGGAAAGGGAGAATTCAGCTTACTGTGATGAGCAATCCCTCGGAATTTATACCCCTGGAATGCTGGAGTAAAGCGTATCGATGGGCGCCATGCTTTACCAGTGTTCCACGTCGTTCGACAGAGGAGTGACTGCATGCTAAACTGATTAAAGCGGCAGTTGCGGAGCCCCAGCCTCCCGCCCAATACCAGCGAGGAAATATATATGCTCTACGTATTGGGCGATAACACCTAGACCCATGACGCCGTGCCCGTAATTCGCCTGGATCCTGCAGGAAGTAACGCGCCTGAGAATGTGAACAACCAACTCGGGCGATCGCCTTGGTCACTCGTCTTCTGTCATTCTCCCGAAATAGCACCGAAAACTTCGCGTGAGCAACCTGTTCCTTTCAAGTTCTCACTGGCAGCTAATAGCACCAGACCTGCAGCTCTATGAGCACGGAAACAGGAGTCTAGACGAGTGTAGTAGCAAATTTATCCTTCCTCTATCCTGTCTGTCCTTCGAGGCTACTCGCAGCGTCGGCCAGAACCAAACAAACTATTAATAGTTAACGTTATTACAATCGACTCTACAAAACAAATGTAGCAATCGATTAGCATGTTGAAAACCCGCAATCATACGCGAGCGAATAACCAAAGGTTTGGTTGCACTCACAATAGTTACCGAGAGAGCCGTAGAATCACTCCCAATAATAAGAGGACCATGCCAACGAGCTTGAGTTCGGCATTCCACATCCATACGACACTCTGCAAACCTGACATCTTTCGATTGACAGCATGGCCGTACGAGAGCTGAGACATTGCTACCGTGTACCAGGCCATCCCAACTCCAGCACCAATTAGCTTTGGAAGAGGCAGTAAACCCAAGAGGCATAGGATACGAGCAAGTGTCCGGGTGACCTGGTTGTCTGGATAAGACAGATCAGGATCAGGGGGAAAGATATCCGCGGTCTTCACAGACGGGATGGCCGGCCCGCTCGCAGGCCCATCGGTCTGAGGTACATTCAGTTGATCAGCCAAAAGACGCGGCAGCTGAGGACATAGGACGCTGCCTCTTCCTATGCCAAGAAGGTCTGCATGTCCGTTTGACAAGACATCGACGAGGGTGGTTGGCGAACGGAGGCCACCGGTAAGAAGGACAAGAGGAGGTGGGCGGGAAGATGTGGACGGCAGGGAATGTATTGCATCGCGTGCCAGACGCGCGAACCGCGCAAAGAAGGCTTGCCGCGACGTCAACATGAATTCTGTGCAGCGCCGGTGGATTTCACATAGGTGAATTGCATTGATAACGACATATACTTACCTGGATTCTGATAATCTCCACCACTGATCTCAATGAAGTCCACTAGACCCCAGCGGGCAATTTCGACAACATGGTCGAGAGCCCTCTTCTCTGCGTCTTTCGCTGCTGCCTCACTGACTTGGCCTGATCCCGCCCCGACGTAATCAGCAGAACTAACTTTGACGCCGACCACAAATTTTGAGGGGACTATTGCACGTATGGAGGTGACGATACGACGCAAGAACGTTTGTAGAGCCAAATCCGCAGAATAGTCATCTTGCCGCGTGTTGCTCTAGTTCGAGCAAACCGATGAGAGATTATACGAGAGATATGACCGGGACATACCTGAGGCGAGAGGAACTGCGATATCAAATCTATGTTCTGTTCAGATGGTCAGCCAAAAGGATGGCACATGGTTGCTACTGACATCCGTGCGCAGCGTGCAGTTCGATTCCATCGAAGCCACACTGTAGGGCGACTGTGGCACCTCGAACAAATGACTCTACAACTTCATCGATGTTGGCAACAGTCATCTCCGCAGGTGTTGGAAACATCAATCGAAGAGCTGCACGAGAAAGCCGTCCATCTTTCGTAGGAGTGTTTGCATAGCGAGGATCTCCCAAGCGAATTGGACTTGGAGCAAGGGCAGGTAAGGGGGGAAGACGGCCACCGAGTATTGTTGGTGACTGACGTCCAGCATGTGAGAGCTGCATAACAATGAGAGTTTTGCCAACATTAGAGTCCTCGGCTATATTGCCTGACGCATCCGAGGATGGACGTCCTCTCATGGCTAGCGCAAGCTTCCTGAATGGGTCCAAGCTATTCTCTGTCAGGGAGCGAGGGATGACAATGTCCCTCCCGAGTGTAAGGTGCCGATGAGAGACTTGCACATTTCCCGTAATGACCATGCCCCAATCCCCCCGGGACCATTGGGAGTACAGTCCAAAATGTCTGTCATTGGGAGGTCCACCGAAAAGAGACGCCATGTGTTCATACATAGCAACTTTGACAAGACGATTAGGCAACGTCGCTCCCGAGGGCAAAGCTGCTGGAGAGAACACGCTTGAAAGGTCGCGTGTAGCTCCGTCGTGGCGCTGAGCAAGGGCGCTCTCTGACACCACTGGTCAGCTCTGTCCGTGTCTAGTCCAAACACAACTTACCGTCGATTTGTGCCATGGGATCAGCTTAAGGGTATGTAAAGTACATGTGAGGGACGTTGTATGGTGGAGAGGCAGGTCGCGCGTGAGATGAGGGAAAGACCGACGCGTCAAGTCGCTTCATAAAGCTTGTCCCGCTCTGGAGTCGGTCGGCCATCTATGAAATGCCTAATGTCTCCCCCACTCATGAACCTCATTGTATGAACTACATATGACAGCAGCCTTAATCACAGCGATCGCCAACGCCCATCTCTCAAAACGCGCTTCCATTCCGATACTCGTCTTCCAGAATCATACGCGTTTGATCAAACCAGACTCATGTCGACCTCACCACAAGCGAAGTCGCCTCTGACGCCCCCAGGTATATCTCAGCTTTTCTTATCACTCGTTCAATCACGACAAGCGGAGACGGATGCGCAACCTCGTGTCGAGTCGTCCACTGAGGCCTCCCCGGGCGTGGACTTCGATGCTGGCATAAACACTTCTACAGCATGGACGGAGCACTTGGACGATGGGCCTCCTCACTCGCTATCAGATGAAGAGGTAGACGATACCCCCGACGAAGATGCTGACGGTCGTTCTGCACGCGTTCTGTACAAGTTTGAGGGCAAGCCCGAGTTTCGAGAGATCAACGCGGAGGCAGGCGATGTCATTGAAGTGGTACGGGATGAAGTGGGAGATGGCTGGAGCCTCGTGAAGAAAGATAACGGTGAGGTGGGGCTGTTACCACGGGAATACTACACAGTACGTCTTGGTCCATGCATTGTTCCACCCCATCGTTGATTCACATCCGTCCCTACACGCATCTCACAGTTCACGATCGAGTTTATCTCAGCACCGGCCACGGGCCTCACTTCATCCGCCGGGCATGCTAGCAGACGCGAGGCTTCGAACGCCTCGCTGACCCCACGCGCCTCGCCGAGTCGGAAGCCTCAATCACTACCTGGTGTGCCCGAGGAGGCACCACCCATTGTCGTTCAAACCACTGGCGAGCGCATGATGGCTGCTTTCCCCAGCTTCCGGCAAAGTCTCCTCGGCGGCAAGAGCTTGAACCGATTCTCTCACTTCGTGACTAGCGGTGCAGAATCATACGTGCTGAAAGGCGGACCCTCAACTGACGCGAACTTGGTGAACGCCGTGCCTCGGCACGCACAAGAGTCGAGTGACGAGGAGGACATCGATGTTTCGGAGAGCGAAACTGTCCAGTCCAGGAGCAACAGACCTAGCGAGGCGGATCGCCACTTTGTGGACGAAGGCCCATCTTGGAAGGCGAAGGTTCCTCCGTTCCGAGTGCTCGTTCACTCGCCATCAAAGCGCGCTTCAACGCTTTCTGGGTCCTATACAGTCTACAGCGTTACCTCGCTATTTCACTTCTCAACGGACGACTCAGATCCGGATCCCTCTGATCCACCACTGACTCCTACACGAATCACCGTCCATCGACGCTTTTCCCATTTCGTGGTGCTACACACTGCTTTGACCCGTCGTTTGCCCGGTCTTGCCCTCCCTCCATTACCCGAGAAGCAATATGCTGGGCGATTTAATGACGACTTCGTGGAAGCTCGACGCGGGGACCTTGAGCGCTATCTGACCAAAGTTGTCCGGCACCCGGTCGCTCGTTATGCAGAGATCTTGACGTTCTTCTTGGGATGTGAGAGTGAGACGGTGCGCCGTATTACTGATCCTTGGTGGCTGAGACTGACAGCAATACTGTCGATGCTAGGAATGGAAGAGACAACTGCCTCGACATCTTGCTTTGCCCCCTGCCGGTGCATCCTTCTATGCGAACGTTTTCCACCCAGCGTTCAACCTGGACGCAGAAGATGCAGCCGAGGTCGCCGACAGGTTCGATACTCATACGAAGGCGGTCGACGTCGGAGTTCAAGGCCTCCGTAATATCTTTGGTGAAATCAGACAGGCTCGCGTAGGTGAGCTTCTCGAGGTATTTTGCTCAGCTTCAGAGCTTCGCTAATGAAAGTGCAGGCATGTCGAAAGCAGAACGTCTTCTCTCGTACTCCCTTCTTTCCCTTATCACGTCCAAGCCGCTAGCAGCTGCTCCCAACTCCGCATTCTTTGTCCCAGAAGAGCCAACTTACGAGTCCGACTCAGACAGTATCAGTTCTGAGGATAAAGTCAAAGAATCCAGGGGCCGCGGTATTGTGAATGAAGATGGCGCTTGGTGCTGGAGGGAAGACTGCCAAGGTGAGCGCAACTGACAAATTTGGAATATGTTCTGTGAAGTGCTGATCCAGTGATTTCTGCAGAATGTCTACGGTTGACGAAGGCGTTGCAGAAGACAAGTGAGACCCTGCAGAGCGTCGCTGATCTGTATGACGATCATGTAAGCTGCAGCCTCCTACACTGTCATCACCTCGTCGCTGAACCTCTCGAAGGCGCGTAGGAGGCAGCTCGTGACTCATGACGCCCTCAAGACCGTGGCACATCCTTCGCCCCTGTACGCAGTGAGTATACCCGCTCTTGACCTGCATAATTTCCAGTAATCCATCAATCTCGCTCGAAGCCCATCATAGACACGCACAAGAATGCCCTTTCGCGATACAATGAAGCTGCGCACGGCGATAAGGTATGCTGATTCCGCTCCAGCCTCTTTCCATCTAATCTCCGAAATCACAGCCAGACGATGAAGTCGCCGCCCGCTGCGAAACGGTCCTGAACACAACAATGGCAGAGATGGAGACGTACCACACCCAGAAAGTCGAAGACTTCTCCGCCATCGCCAAAGACCACCTTGACGGCGAAATCGAGTTTTACGAACAGGTCCACACCTCTTCACTGGCCCGCGTACTCGTCTAACATAGTCCACACCCAGGTCCTCACACGTCTACGCAGCGCCCGCCGCAACTTCGAGCCTGCCGCGTACGCACAGCTTGGCAACGATCCGCGCCAACCATCCATGTACGAACGCGAGCTCGAGCACCCGCGCCTGGATGCGGACCCTCTGCCGCAGCCCTGCCCGCACGTGTTTGACTCCACGCCGATGCGGCCAGTCAGTCAGGCGATCCATGAGGGTGTTGGGATGCTGCTGAGCGGTGCTACGGCGGGTCGAGGGAGCGTATTTGGAAAGTTTTGGTAGATGTAAAGGGTCTCGCCGATGTACTCAATACCCATACCCCAGGCTGTGGACGGTGTTGTTCACATAGTGCATTTGTATACCTTTTTCTATCATGTATACCCCCAACCGTGAACTTATGCTGTGGATTTTTAGGCGTGGTTCCCATGTCAGGCTTTTTGAAGGGGTGAATGGTCTTCAACTGTTGGACGCATAGGCCTGTAAAACTAGTTTCACCTGCGATAGGAGCGAAGCAACATTTCTGGAGTTGGTCGAACCACTCAACTCGTTGATCTCTCACTAGCACAGAGGCTTCGTACTTTCGAATATCACACCAGAGCAGTTCCAGTATCAAGAAATGTGATTCAAAACCTATATAACCCAACTACGGCCGATCTGCAGCTGAGTATGCTGCGCTACCCCAAGGTAGTGCACCACACTGCGACCCAGAGCGGCACGGAGAGAAAAGGAGAAGACATAGACGACGCATATACATAACTATACATAGTGCCGTTGTCAACGCCGGGTTTGTGCGAGGCGAGCCCTGGGGTAGACCGTCATTGATATCGTATGGGCGAGGAGCGTCTCACTTACCTTGCCACGGAGGACGTTGGACTGCGCTGCAAAACACCAAGCGATTAACAGATAATGGACAGGGGATAGATGTGTACCTCTAGGACTGAACCGTCTAGAGACCCGGCGAGGGCAACGAGGGCGACCTACATACAACATATCGAGATCATCTCTCGGGGCATATACATACCTGATCGTCATTCATCCATGTCCGAATCGTCGTCTTCGGAGTCGCTGACGATCAAGATACCGTTCTCGATTGACGTTTCTGGCCATCGTGACTTGCTCCCATCGGACGAAGACGGAGGTGGCGATCTTGAGGGCCGTACAGCAGCAGATGCCGAGGCGGCGCTATTTGCCTGGGAGATTTCTTCCATCCGTCTATGACACAGCCAAAGTAAACCGTCAAAACCACGCCAATTCTGACGCGCCAGTACAGTAGCCAGAACACGCGTACCGGTTAAGCACCCTTAGCTTGGCCATGATTTGAGCTTTGTCCTCCTTCGAACGAGTAGTTGTCAAGAGTTGCATGAGTGTCTTCGTCTCGACGATATGAGATTCCAGCTCCTTTTGTCTCTTGGCCAATTCGTCCTTCTCTGACTTCTGGCGCTTCGCCGGGGGAGGCTGACATGACTGAATAGTATTGGAGATGAAGGAGATGGCAAGCTCGTCCAACGCAGAGGACTTGGATGTCACAGGCGATATTTCGCTTTGCGGCTCCGATGCCAATTCAGGAGACGAAGTGCCGGAGGCAGCGTGCGATGTCGACGTGGAAGCTATAGGTGTCTGCTGCTCTTCGGGCTCCAGGATGGCAGTGGGGTTTGAGGAGACGTCCCGAGTGTCCACAGAGGATCCTGCTCTCTTCCGTTTGCTCAGAAGCACCATCCTGCGTAAGGATTCCTCGCGGAACTGCTGAGCGAGTTTGGCGGCCGAAGTGGACTCGGGAGGATCGGCAGGAGTAGCTTCTGCCTGAGCCATTTCTGCTTTTGCCAACGCTATCTTCTCTTCTAGCGCTCGATGTCGTGCAAGGAGTTGTTGCCTTTCGGCCGCCTTGACGTCAAGCGATTGCGTTTCGAAGGCAGGCGCTGGTGGTATTGATTCGGGAGAAGTGCCTTCAATTGTGGCTTCAAAGGTTTGAGTGGAGTCGATCGTAGGTGAAAAAGGAGGTATAGTGCCCAAATCGTCGGGGGGCACGTGTGAGCGGGAGGACGAAGTAGGAGGCGAAACTTGAGGAGCCACTCCAGACGGCTCGGCCTTTATAGACTGCGGGATGTTGGATGGAACGTAGACGGTGTCCACAATAGTCAGAGACATGGCCTTTTTCTTCCCCTTTTCTGTCTGCTTGACGACTATTGTCCCTGATCGCGTGGTCGACGTCTCCGCGTTAGTCTCCGCTTTGACCGACCCAGCAGGTTGTTGTTCCGGCGGCACAGGCCGATACCAGTATACACGGATTCCCGAGAGGCCCTCCCCACCGCCCATGCGGGGACTCGAAAATGCTCGTTCTGCACCATGCCGGCTCGCAAACTCGATGAGCGCTTTGCCTTGGTCTAGTTCAAACCGCGGCATGGCCTTGAATTTGAACTGAGACAACCAGCCGATCACAAAATTGACGTCTCGGAATTTGCGGGGTATGGCCTCCATGACGAGGGTCCTTGCAGGAGCCGGGGGTGGAGACAATGTAACCTTGGGAAATATCCCATGTTGACTGGATATTTTGGGATCGTGGTCCATGCCGATGGGTCGCTGCTTCTTCTGCGGTAACGCGAGAGTAGAAGAGGGCTTGTGTGAGGAAGAAGGGTCTCCTGTGGCACCAGACTCGAGGGTCGTCACCGAGGCTTCCGCCTTCGATACCGGATCCGTACTTGTGGACAAGTCAGGTTGTTGAAAGTTGGATAGTGTGTCTTGAAAAGTCGGCAAAGGATACGACTGAAGGGGTGGAAATGAATAGCCGAAGGCTAGGGAAGGCTGGTCCATGACATTGCAAGGAACCAGATTGTTGAACGCATTCGATGTGAATGGAGGGCCACCTCCAAAACCGAAGCCGTTGTAGCTAAATGGGCCCTGCGGGTCTGAAGGGAACGCGGACATCGGCACAAGTGGCGGAAAAGAGGGTATTGGAGGCAAAGGGGGGAAAAGGGGCAATGCAGGTAATGAGGATGGCGGCGGTATTTGTGAATGTCGAGTGTACGTGTTGCTTGTATCTGCCGAGGGCGGAGCGGAAGGCTCGAGCGAAGAAGAGTGGTCGGCCCTGGACGAACTCGACGTGGACGCCTGAGGGTCTGACGCTTCGCAATATAGGCGTTCTTCTAATATATGTTTCCGTGCTCGTTTCTTGCTGCTAGAAATCGGTGCTCCAATACCCGCCAGCGGCTTACCACGTCGCAGATCCGGTTCCAGAGGGTTCGGGGGACCTAGCGTACGCTTCGTCATTTGAAGGCTAGGATCCAGCGAATAACCAATCACCTTCTAACTGAGGGCCAAGACCGTATCCCGGCCGGAAGCCCATGCGTACAAGTAACTGGTAGCCCTTCCCTGCTTTGATGCCTTTACAGGTCTGGTCCTCCCGAGTGCTCTTGGATGCAGAGCTCTCAGCAACCCAGTCAGGAGACTCTTGATCTGAGAGCGTGCGAGGAGGTGAAGGCGTTGGTTGTCCGGGGCTGTCTGGTCGAAGTTCCTCAGCTACGGCGAGATCATCGGCGGCTTCGTCGTCTGAGTCTTCAATGACAATGGGAGAGCTGCAGGAACCAAGGCCGTACGCAGCCATGCAAGGGGAGGGAAAGGGGGTATAAGGTGGGCGGATACAAAGTTTGAGACGGTGGTGGGCCACTGGTGGCAGCGGGAGGCGGGATCAACAATTTGCACGCGCAGGTCCTCGTTGACGATTATGTACGATGGTTTCGCACCCGGCTCAGGCCCATATTTTCCACCCTCGCAGTCATTCATTTAGTCTTACTGACAGTCAGTGACGCTTCGCCATGCTGAGTACAGCGAAGTTATATGTTACTCCGGCACCAGCGGGGAAGTCCGTAAAGCTAACAAGTTCGCGGGCTTTGACCTTTCTCAAACACGATCTTTTGAAAGGCCATCCGGTAATCCCCATGTATATTCACCGCAGGCGTTCGCGATCGGGGAATGTCTGGGCGCGTCAAGAATGGAGGAGAATGCAAACACGCTCAGACGGGCACGTCAAGCTAGTAACACGCCGTCCTGAAGACCGTCACGGATGTGGGAGGAAAGGATATATCGGTTTACAGAGACAGCCAACGTACATCAACGCTGCTACTTCGCATGTCCTGCATCGCCATTCTTTTCCCGTTCTATGAGTCCGACGCCGACGATGACACCGTCCGCAAGCACGTCCGCGACTTTGCGGCCCTCTTTCGCCTGGTGCTGAGCCTTCTTGATGAACTCCAGCTTGATGGCCTTTGCGCGTGCAATCTGAAACGCAAGGTAATTTGGATGGATACGCGTGCGTGCCATGTGGGCAAGATGAAGCTGAGCGCACCTCCTTGGTGTGATGCAGGCACTCAAGGTAATCGTCGGCCTGCAACCGGCATTCGGTTGGGGTGTCCGACTGAGCGTAGCACTGTAAACCATGGTCTTAATCCTGGTTCCGGCAGCTTTGTACGCACGGACACACCTTAGAGAACTCCTGCCAATATGCGAAGCATCGCGAGCGACCTGTAGAGCGTGTAAGGTCGTGTCTACGGCATCCCCGTGACTGAGTATAACGCACCGCCTGTGTAGCTGAATCCCGACTATATTTAAGCACGTATATGAGACATCTTCTGGACAAGCTGAGGACAAGGAGAACGTACCGCCATGGTTTACCTCGGACGTGTAGACGTTTAGTGGGAGATTCCGGACCGTGACGAGAGGGAAATGGTGACAGGGGAGGCGTAACGGCGTGACAACGATAGGGCGTTACGCGTTACGTACGGTACGTCATGGAAGCAGCGATTGCACCGCCTAAAGCGAAGCACTTGCAAGGGCCTGTCTCTGATTTCCGAATCTCTACACGTCCGCTAGTCCCTCTCTACACGCTCTTCGCACGTCACAATTATCATGGCAGACCAGGCTGAACTCGCCTTTGTCAGAAACTTCACCAATACCCTTGCCTCCCAGCCCGTGACCTTTGACAATGACTTTCAACAACCTCCGAACAACACGCTGAAGCGGGTCCCAGTCCTGCAGGTAAGGTCATGACCAGCCTCGGGTCGTGGCTGTTTTAATCAAACGTGTTTTAGATCCATGTTCCTACTCCGCCTGAAAGGAAGATTGCCGAGACACCACCCATCGGCGAGTATATAACAACGGATCGCTGCAATCACCCCGACACTGACCTGCACTCCAGAAACCGTCCAGGTCACGTTCAAGTCCTCCAAGCCCCCCTTCTCCATTTCGATCCCTGTTTCGCTTGCCGACTCTATATCTACCATCAAAACCCAGCTTGCAGCCCAACCCCACGCACCCCCCGCCGACGCGCAGCGCCTCCTCCTCAAAGGCAAGGCCCTCGCAGACACCAAGCTTCTGAAGGAGTACAGCGTCAAGGAAGGAGACACTGTGAACCTCATGGTCAAACCCGGCTTCGAATGGGATCCTACCAAGGAGACCCCCGCGCCGTCCGAGCCTTCGGCAAGCCTCTCTCCTAACGCCTCGGCCGGCAAGAAGCGCGGCCATGGACGTATACCCTCGGTCGTACTCTCCCCGACACCCTCTTCTGCTACTGAGGAAGTCCAGGACATCCCGCTCGTCGATGAGTCGGGTATCACTGTTGCTGGCGAGCATTCGCGGTCATCGTCCCCCATTCCCCAGACGACCTATCGCACGACCATCTCGCAACCGGAATTCTGGGAAAAGCTGCACAATTTCCTGAGGTGAGGCTGCTCCGCCAAGTCCCACCGAGACGTAACCGTGACTGATCATGTTCTTATATGACATTGCACAGTTCCGAATTTTCCAGTCACGACGACGCCGCGACTGCGTTCGACAACTTCCTGAACGCCAGCAAGGGTCTTCTCACTCCTAATGAGATAGCGAAGATCCGCGACCATGTCGGTGTCGTCGGCATGGCTGGCACATGAGCACAGGTTTTTTGCTTCCTGCGGATAGCGGCCATCTCAACGAGTTCGTTTCTGCTGGTTTGTTTTTTGGTCTGACAGTGAGGGAACCACGCGGGGACTCGCGCAATTCTTGTACTTGTATCCATTGAATCTTCCAGGAATGTCTCTTTCTGATTTCGTGGAACAATTGGCATGGTTTCTGATATCTCCTATCTCACCGTCATTAACCGTAATGAGCAAGGTGATGAAACTATATATCTCTCATATCCATTCGCTCAATGGCGGCACGCGAGTGAGAGTGAGAGAAGGGGATGCATTCTACACCGCCAGCTATGTATTACAGAGAGCATCAGAGACATAACTACTCATTATACAATCGTAAGTCATCTTAGACTACAACACAAGACTCCCCGGATGGCGGGGAAGTCGTCCCAGATAGCCCAAATTAACCGCACCACTCAAGGCCGGGGCAGCCGATGGACGTTCCGTATTCTGCAAAGCGCCATCAACAACCTGTCTGAGAGAAAATGGAGAAGAGATGCTCACTGGAACCATCGACACCAGCTACGGCGAGCAGTGCACCGAAGACACCGCCGAGACCCTCGCCGGCCAGCAGACCAGCCGAAATGGGGAACATGTACATGTCGTACGTCGACGGGCTGCGACGCGCCCAGATGTAGTTGAATGTTGCGCCGAAGATCCTACAGGACAGATCATGTCAGTTCTTGGTACGATGAAGGGCGAGAGGGAGTAACGAACATGGCGGTGGGGTAGTAAGTCTGGGGCACGACAAAGGCGAGACCGATGGCGTTCCAGTTGGGGACCCAGTGCCAGTACTTTTTGGGGATCCACAGGTTCTTCACGACCACGGTCAGGACAGAGAGGATGGCCAGAGCGATGGCGGTGTATCCAGAAGACGAGGGGATAGCTGAAGAACATTTTCTCGTCAGCATCAGCCAACTACACCTCTGCACGTCAAGAGTACTCACGCAGCTTAGGACTAGAAACAGCAACAGCGACCGCAGCCCACGCACTCACACTCGGCGCGCCATACGTGCACTTGCCGTCGGGCGGAAGATAGAGGATGCAGGGCGACGCAGTGGTGAAGAGGATGAACAGGCCGCTGGTGAGGAAGACCGCGACGACGGCGCCGGTGAGCTGGGCGACGAACTGGTTGCGCGGCTTGGCGCCGAGCAGGTAGCCGGTCTTGAGGTCGCCCGTCATGTCGACGGCCTGCCCGGACGCGCCCGCGGCCACGACACCGGCGACCAGGTTGAGGGACTGCGCGGGCTTGAGGTCCATGTGCTGGCCCTTCCCGATGCCTCCGAAAATAACTTGCGAAGCCTGGGAGAGAGCTCGAATTAGGACAGAACATAGATCGGCATATCAACAATTGCTTACCTTGGCGACAGTCGAGATAGGGTTGACATCTGTGTATCCCGAGGACTGGACACCGATGAAGGAGAAGATAAATCCGAGCAAGAGAGCCAAAATACTCTCTCCGACATTCAGATGGAACTGGGTGCCGAGCAGCGCGCAGGACAGGATGATGGACGCAAACAACCCGCCAACCCAAGCCCATGTAGGAATGCGGTCCTCCAGTGCGACATGGTCCTCGTCAACGCCGTCGACGCTGCTGAGCCATGCGCGGGGATCGCGAGAGCGCTTGAAGCGGATGGACCTGATGCTGCGCCAGAGCGGGCCGGCTGCACCGAACAGGACGTCTGCGGCGGAGTAGACCAACATGACGAGGACGCCGGGCCAGAGGAGCCAGTAGCGGGGCGAGGGCGTCTTGACGAACGCAGCGACATCGTCGAAGGACATTGCTTGGTAGGACACGAGCGGGAACTCGTCGGAGATGGATTTTCCGACTGCCTTTCCGGTAGCAATGAGAGACGGTTGGACTGTGAAAGCCGATGGTCAGCACAGGGCCAAAGACTCTCCGAGAATTGTGAAACGTACTGATGCCCCACGCGAGGACCGCACCACCGAAGAACGACCAGGACGCATTCATACCAGAGAGCTGACCGGCACCAAAGAACGCAGGTGTGACTGCACGAGGTCAGCTAGATTCGAGATAACACACGAGAACGCTCTTACATTCAATCCACCAGCCATAGTTGTCAAGCGAGATGATGCTAGTGAAACCAATCCGGTACAGCGTCCAGCCAATGTGCCAGTCCCAGACCTGTAGAACCTGATTTTAGAATTGGGTAGGTTGAAGAGACGAACCAAGACTCACAATACCCGGGGCATACAACGCAACGACCTTGAACAGGAAGGCAGCAGCGAACGTGACAATAAGACCGATGGACTTCTTGCGTGCAGCAATAGCTCCCGTCCGTCCATTGTGAAGCGCCCGAATGGTGTATGCAGTGGCAGACGGCGTCGGGAACGTGAGCTTCTGGTGCACAATGAAGTGCTTGCGCAGAGGAACGACGAAGAAGACACCAAAGAACCCAGCGCAGACAGTGAGCGCTATCAGCCGACCAATGTCCTGTTGAGGGAGTTCCGACAGAAGATGCAGACGGTACATTGCGGGCATGGCCGAGACGAATAGGATGCCCAGACCACCCGACGCAGTTGCAGCAGTCTGCACCGTGCAGTTCTCCTTCGGCCCAAATGGACCACCGAAGAAACGGTTCAAAAGGCCAGACTCAGGGATGGCCCGCGAGAGAGGCTTGAGGATGGCATATCCGAAGATAGCACCGAACAGCTGAGGGCCGAAGGTGAATCCGGTCTTGAGACCAAGGTAGATGTTCGAGGCGCCCACGACGGCACCGAGACACCAGCCCACAAAGAGCGCGCGGAAGGTGAGTTGATGGGTCTCCTCCGGCAAGTCGGGGTCGATGGGGAAGGGCTTCGTCCTAGCCGAGAAGACGTCAATATCAATGATGGAACTCAGCGTGGCAGAGAATGACTCACACATCGAATGCTGCGTAGGTCTCCTCCTCTTCACCACCAGCCTTTTCGTCAGCAACGCCGAGAGAGTGCTTCTCGTCGATGGAGCCGCCCGAGGAAGACCCGCGGGTGCGATGCACGACAGGCACGGGCACGTCGTTGTCGATGATAGCAGTGGACATGGCGGTCACTTACTATCGGCGGGCTGAGAGACCTGGCAGAAGCGCACGGAGGACAAGGTCGCAGTGAGATGGGCACATGCCCCGGGGTTTATATAGGCACTCCGAGATACATACGGAGGATGTAGCCAAGTCATAGATGAAGAAGCAACGCCCGAAGACCATCACGCCCAATCAGGGAAACTTCGCTTCCGCGGGCCAGGGGAAGCACATGAATAGGTACACACGATACAAATTAGACTGACGAGCAGTGCGTTGACGAGATCGACAACTTGCGGTGTGCAGATGGCAGCTCGACCGCAGAGCGTCAGTCCGGCGAACCACACTCCGGCGCTGAGACTCAGATAAGAATGCTTCGAGTGGCACACGATGGAATGCCATGGCCACTTGGTAGCCAGTGGGTCGATCTGCGCGGAGAATTTATCAGTATGCTGTAAGAGTATGAGGTGTAGACGCCAACGAACCACAAGTCTAGCGCGCCCAAAAGACAGATCTGGGTCATGCGTAGCCTTTGCGTGAGTGTTATCAACGCGCGACCGCGTGCACAATATTCGCTTACTCTCTTGGCGCTCCGCCTTGGCACCGGCGACTGTGGGGTTGCAGCTGCCCCACCCTCCGAGTCAGAATATGAGATTCTCAGTATAGCCGGCCCCAAGCCGGCTTCGCGCAAAAACTTTTTTTCGAAATTTCTGGGTTTTCTTGTTCTTTTCTTTTC